>OY796862.1:23065046-23665046 GCA_963680765.1 Agrochola lychnidis
ATGTGAAGACGGCCACCTTTGCACCCGTGTGGAACTCATACGGTTTCCCTTTCACTAACTCCGTGCCAAAGAGCTCTGCATATCCACTCTTGACCTAGAACCACATATTAACATAACATAAGCTTCTACATTTCAGAAACACGTTTATTTTTAGAATTGTTCCAAAATAAGACATATGGCATGAATATTGCCACTGATTTTTTTACAAATTACCTCTAAAACTACTTTTTCGTTCTTCGATTCAACTTCAAACCTAAGCTCGGAATCGGGGTCTAGTTTGAACTCTTGTAGTTGAACTTCAGTCATTTTAATAACGATACTAATTTCTTATAGTTATATATTATGTAAGGAGCACAGTAAGGAGTAATCAAACAAATTTTCAGATCCTCTTCAGAGATTATTTTCAATTCGTCGATTCAGCAGCAAGCAGATGTGCATCAAATTCAAAAGTCAAAACACAAAATGGGACTGCGTTTCATATCGCAAAAATACACAGATGCTTAGCACCTAGTTCAGATTAATCAAGAACAACTTGCACGTTGTTCTTGCTCCAAATTGTGACTCACACAGTAGTCTGGAACGCGAAAATGTCAACCGATTAGGGATGTTAAAAAATAATCGATTTTTATTTAAATCGATTATTATTTTTTAATAATCGATTTTTTATTGTCGATTTTTATTTTAATATTAATCGATTTTTAGTAAATCGATTATATAAATTACGTGTTTAAATCGATTTTCAGAAACAGCTTGTATCTATGAGACGGATGAAAAAATCTAGTAGTAAGTTTCAATTTTATGAACAGCGCCGTCTATGCGTTGGATGAAAAATCTCGAATTAAGTTCATACGTATAAGTTGATTAAATAAAAACGGCGCCATCTGTAGGCATTTATTTTTATTTGGTTTATATTTTAGTTTTTGAGACAATAAGTTTGTCATTTTGTTGGGATGCTCATCATTTAATTTTTATTATAATAAATAAAACGATTAATAGAACTAAAATTTGTTTCAATAATGCTATTTGGTTTCCTAATTCCTTACCTTGAAATTTTAAAGGAACCTTTGATTTTTAGTTTTGAATTGGTTATTTTTTTATTCATATAATTTTATTTGATTTTTTATCTGAAAAATTGTTAATATGAATCTCTTAGGTTTATTATTGGAATTTGAAAAGCATGTTTTTTTTAAATAATACAAAAAAATCGATTTTTCGTAGAAATCGATTATTTATTTTTAATAAAATCGATTTTTGACAAATCGATTAATTTTGAATAAAGAAAAATCGATTTTTATTTAATCGATTATTTTCCATTAATCTCACATCCCTACAACCGATACCATAAAAAAACGAAAATGACTGTGGCTTCTGATGGTAAAGAACGAAACGAAACTCATGGATCTCTTATAAATTTAATATTTTTAATATTTGCTTGTATAGAGAGATATTTATTTATTTATCAATGCAGAGGTATTTTTTCACAATATGCACTTGCTAAAATTTAATTTATATTTTTAAATTTATTATATTTCCTCTCTTGTTTATCATTCAATGAGAAGCAGAAACTAAACGTTGGAAACGACAATTTACTTTCAAAAATTGTTTTGAACGGTGGTCATTCATTATTTTTATTTTCAATAAATAATGAAAATTTGTGTATTGTGAATTAATTGTTATCTTGTGAATACAATGGAGAATTCATTCTTTGAATATCGTAATGAGACAGGCACCAATAGCGATTCCGAATCGGAATTTATTGACAATAGTTTAGCTGACGAATCTTTCGGAGTAAAGAAGAAAAATCACACAGTTTTTGTAGCAGAATCCGAAGAATCTACTACAGACGGTAATTAAATCCATACATTTGCGTAGTACTTACTATCAAAACTTGTTTTTCCTAGCGTTTTCTGAACAAAAATGTAAATAGCCTTTCAGATTAGAAGTTATGCCTAAAGGTACCATTCCGTAGCCTACCACAGGCATAAACTAATATATATGACCGCAGGTGGCAACTGCAGGCAACGTGTCGCCGCAACACGACTGGTTTTCTATGAATTTCTATTAAATACCTTCCGTAGCTAGCGACACGTCGCCTTCAGGTAGTGGCGGTACTTGGGAAGGCCTATGTCCAGTAGAATGGTACCTTTAGGTAGCATTCAAGGCTTCACTGTTGTGAAAAATATGACTAAATTCGGAGATGATTCAGGGTAACCAACTAACCAATACTTCATGCACAACAACAAAAACAACTAAGTGCAAATAAGCATAAAATTGGAATTCAGCCAATTTAGGTACTAGGAACAAACAGGGCAACAAATTTATAAAATAATTTCTAAGTTAAAGGTTTTATTTTATTTATAGCCTTTATTCAGAGTTACAATTGTATTACAAAAACATTTTATCTTAGTTCTGAGACTTTGTGCATGTCTTTCATGCCATCCTCACCAAGTCATCCTGCCATCTTTTCAAAGGTTAAAGGTTAATTTAAATACCCAACCAAATTGTTCAGTTTTAGTTACTTTTATAATATTATATCATGTTTTAGAAGAAAGTGAACCGGAGCAGAGAGCACCAAAGAAAGTGTCTAAGTCAGTGGTTAAACAAAGCAGTGTTGCCAATAGCCATGTCATATCCAGCAGTGATGATGGTAAGGGAAGAACAATCATATTTTTTAAATTTATTATCAGCTGTTTGTGTCCCACTGCAGGAAAAAGATCTGCACCTTCCTTCCCTTCTTATAATTAATTTTATTAATGTAGTAGAAGACTATGATTAACCCCCGGCTGCTATTGTAGGTTGAATTTACCTAACACCACCTGTACAGTCACCTGCATGTCAGTAGTAACCTTTTGGTAACATTATTGTTACTGAAACCATAATGCTTTCAATCAGTAAGTCTTCTTAAAATGTAAAAATAAAAAGGAACATTTGAATTTAAAAAAAAAGCGGCCAAGTGCGAGTCGTACTCGCCCATGAAGGGTTCCGTAGCAGCAAGTAACGATAAGTTTACGATTTATGACGTATTAAAAAAAAACTACTTGCTAGATCTCGTTCAAACCAATTTTCGGTGAAAGTTTACATAGTAATGTACATCATATATTTTTTTTAGTTTTATCATTCTCTTATTTTAGAAGTTACAGGGGGGGGGACACACATTTTACCACTTTGGAAGTGTCTCTCGCACAAACTATTCAGTTTAGAAAAAAATGATATTAGAAACCTCAATATCATTTTTGAAGACCTATCCATAGATACCCCACACGTATGGGATTGAGGAAAAAAAATTTTTTGAGTTTCAGTTCTAAGTATGGGGAACTCCAAAATTATTTGTTTTTTTTCTATTTTTGTGTGAAAATCTTAATGCGGTTCACAGAATACATCTACTTACCAAGTTTCAACAGCATAGCTCTTATAGTTTCGGAAAAAAATGGCTGTGACATACGGACGGACAAACAGACAGACAGACAGACAGACATGACGAATCTATAATGGTTCCGTTTTTTAACGGAACCCTAAAAAGCACCCTTTCTGCTTCAAATTAAAGGCAGTTAAAGTATGCAAAGTCTAATATACCATGGATGTGTGGTTGACTGTATATTATTAAAGTTAATTTATATTATTACTATCTATTTATAAGTCCCGATACCATGGGCATATCGGGATAAAAACTATTCTATGTTCACACCCAAATTTCATCCAAATCCGTTCAACTGTTTTAGCGTGAAAGCGTAACAAACAAATAAACAGACAAACTCGCTTTCGCATTTATAATATTAATTAGGATATTCATATAAATTTTATTTCTTAGATGCAAGTAACAGAGGCAGTATTAGAAGACAGTCAGAGTCTTCCAATAAAGTAGTTTTAAGTTCTTCAGATGAAGAAGGTATGGATTAAATTAGTTTTATAAAATTATTATCTTTATGCCTATGCAAACTACTCTTCATTCATTAAATTAGCTACAGCACAGCTTTGATCCCACACAACACAGTTAAAATAGTTTTATAATTTATCTGGAATCGGTTGATAATTAATATTCCCTAGAATAAGTATACCTTCATTAAAAAAAATTCAAAATTGTAATATTATAAGATCCTGAAAATTGTGAAACAGTAACAAAACTTAATTATTTCTCTCTAAACAGACGAAGTCTCACCAGAAATAGTACCAAAACGCAGACCACCAATGAGGAAGAAATCTCTAAACCCTAACGAGTCCATAATTGGACGTAAAACTAAGAAACGTATGATACTCATTGACTCTGACACTGAAAATTCAATAATCATAGAACATGACAAGCATAAGAAATTGCAGTGTATGAAAGACACACCGTTGAAAATTGATAGCGGGAATGACCACAAAGTACTTGAATCTAGTATGGTAGAAGACAATCCGTCTGAAAGTAACGACAGTGATGACGATTTAAAAAAAGATGAAAGCGTAAAGGCAGACAAAACGGTTCCATTAAAATATGATGGTTCTGATGATAGCGAGGAAGCTACGGATGAAGTGGAAGATGAAGAAAGTGAAGATGATGGTCCGGATGAGGATCAGATGGTGATGTCCAGAGCTACACGTATGAGTATCATGGGAGTGATACCGAAGGATAATGAAAGTGACGAGTCAGATTTTATTCAGTCTGATGATGTGAGTACAATTTTATGCCCTATTTTTCTATGTTGACTGTTAAATTAATGTTTAAATGTAGATATGAAAGCTTACAGCTTAGGCAGATGTCATCGCGGCAGGCCCAGATGGAGATGGCGGGATGAGCTGGACTCCTTTAAGAAAGATTGTTCCTTGGCAGCTCTGGACAGAGAGAGGTGGATAGAGAATAGGGAGGCCTTTGCCCTGCAGGGGGCAAAAATGGCTAAAGAAAAAAAAAAATAGCTAGTCTAGCCGCCGTAATCTGAAATCCTAAATAAATCTTACAAACTTTGGGGTTTATTTATAAACATTGCTTGTTAAGTGATGTTCAAACGTCAAAAATGTATGGTTAAACAGTTGTTAATACTTAACTTTAAAAAACGTTTATAAATAAACACCAATAACACTAATATTGTTTGAAACAGTTTTGAAAAACTAATATGTATTGTCAAGTTTCAAGTTAATAAATCCAGGGAATAAGATTTTTCATATAAACGAATTCTCCCCTTTTCACCCCCTTAAGGGCCGCTATACACGGACTGCTTGAAGCAGTCAGGATGGACTTTTTCAAGCTGCGACTGCATAGTGAACTACAGTCTTCTACATACACGAAACCGCTCGAGCAGATGCAACTGCTTCGGGCGGTCGTGCGGTCAAGCAGTCGCCAGGCATACACTGACTGCTCGAGCTGTCGACTGCTGTCGCACAGTTACCTCCGCCCGCGCTCTTCAATCCACATCGCACGCGCTTCCCGCTCGATTTGAATGACGAGCAGTTGGTATCAACTGCTCCAGCAGTTATCAATGGCAACTTCAAGCTGTTGACCATGACTGCAAGAGCGGTCCGTGTATGGCGGCCCTAAGGGTTGATTTTCGCTAAATCCTTTCGTAGGACACCCCTTCATTTTAAACTACAAATACTGTCAAACTAAAATCTTTACTGGTTTGTGCTGTGCGAGAGTCTCTGACATAAACATACTCTGTCCTTTTATATATTTTTTGACTTATTACACTAACTAAATTCAAATACAACTTTACACTCATATTGTTTCTTTTAGAGCCCTCCAATCTCCAACCACGGCTCCACATTGAGCCTCACAGACCTTCCAGAAGCTGGTCTTCCAGTACCGCCCAAGACTCCTGAAAAGAACACAGAAGACCTGGACTCCTCTAAAATAACCTGCTCCCCATTCTCAAGTCCACTTCAGGACATCACAAACGAATCAAGAACCGCTAGAAAGTCCTTTGGAAATAAGGACGAATGTATCATCATAAACGATTCAGAGAATGCGTCTAATAGCCTTAAGAATAAAGTGCTAAATCACTTGATAGCGAAAAAGGAGAGGGAGAATTTTATACGTTATGACGATGACGTCACTATTATTGATACGAAGCCAGAAATAATTGCGCTGAGCAGTGATGATGAAGATGAGGTGAGAACTTTGCTTTGCTTGCCTTATTCCTAGGCCTTCCATTCTTCCGTAGGCGCGAGCTTGCGGACGGTGAGCAATGGGTAGCTCGCCATCCGATAAGGACCAGGCCCGGGTCGACGGCGCGTTGTGTTCCACGCGCGCCTCAAAGAGATGTTAGCAGAACTGACGGGGTCCGCTAGGGCCGATGCCTGCCGGGGTTGCGGGAAAGTCCAAAAGGGACATCGTGGCCTCCGGCAACATGGCAACTGAAGGAACACGGGTGGGTTTTAGTCAGTAAGAGTCTGACACGCCCTCTCGCTCCGCCCAGAGCGGGAGAAGTTATTTGATACTTTCCCACCCAAAAAAAAAAGCTTTATTTATTTAACCATTTATGTACACACAAATAATACACAGACAAGATAAAAGGAACAGAAAAATACGTACAAAGGTGATGCTTCAATTCAATTTCTCGCGATCCCACGTATCCTCCTTGCAATGATTTTTTGCCGAGATAAAACAAACAAATCCTTCTCGGAAAAGTTCAATCAGGTGACGCCCGCCATCCTCACTTCGGTCGGTCAGCGATTTTATTTTCAGGTTCTCATCAAAAAAAATTGATAGCAGTGATAGCCTAGTTGTGTAACCGTCAGACTGCCAAGTCCATAGGTCTCGAGTTCGAACCCAAGGCACCGCACCTCTGACTTTTCGGATTCATGTGCGTATTGTATAACTATCACTTGCTTCAAAAACGGTGAAGGAAAACATCGTGAGGAAACCGGCATGCCTGAGAGATATTTCTCGACGGTATGTGAAGCCAAGTCAGAGGCCCATGGGCGGCTTTAAAACTCTGACACCAGGTTACTCTAACCACACGAACAGAAGATCGAATAAATTCACACGCGTACATTCACTAACGTTTCGTGTGTTGCTTTTAAATCCAAAAAAGCAGGTACTTGTTTAATTCGTTAAAAAAAAATGGAGGTAGTTTAATATTTAATTTGACAAATTCAGTATCATAACGGACTTCTTAACGCGAGCCATTTTTTGTCGTCAGTTAGTTTATATTATGCTTTGTTCTTTGTGTTTTTACTGATAATAATTGCATGAAAGTTATTGTTAATGTTTTACGTAATAAATTGTGAAGTGAAAAATAGGTCAAGATGATTAAAAGTCCGACTCCAAAACGGGTAAGTAAATTTTTGTAAAAGATGTTAAGATACATCAACGTCTGATGTAAAGTGTATAATGATGAGGGATATCTTGAATATCGCTGCTGATACTGCAATACTGCGTAACTTAGATGTTTTAAAATTTTACAGGAGAACGAAAAAACTAAATAACTTCTGTTGTACTTATCAAATACGTATCTGAGCTAAAATGTGATACTTTTGTACTTCTGCGGTATTATCCACTGTTAACAATTTATTTTGAAAAGAGTAACCGTGGATATTTCTTGCCGGCTCTTCTCCATAGGAAGCGTCCAATTGGAACCGTGCACCTAGCTTCTGACGTTTCATAAGTGCCCTTGTAGGTTTATGTGAAATAAAATATTTTGATTTTTTGATTTTGTTAGTACGCGGGATTGCAGTATTAACAAGGATATAGTAAAATGTCGAGTCTTTCACATTCTTTTAAAAAGCTTTTGCTTCAACTTTTAATAGGTACTCATACCCATTACGATCTATACTGGGTTCACACGATTCGATTTTGAGTTGATCAACTGCTAAGTCGAAAGCGATTAGAACCGTTTGAACAGACTTTCAATCAAATTGAATTTCAAATTAATTATAGTGATGTAAGGTTGGTGATGCGGCCGATATAGCACATCGAGTTTTAGCGCACACCAAGAGCAGAGCAGAGCATTTTCTGAGACTACTGAAAAATTAATTAATCTTATGACAATTCCATACATTGCAAAATTAAATACACGTCCAAACTTGATGCTCGATCATGGTCGAGCTTGCAAGATGCGTGTTCGAGTATGCGTTCCGTATGCCACAGCGAGATTTGTCAGTCGATCCTCAACAGAAATGCTAGGTCGATAATTTGTATTGTATTTTTCGTAGTTTAACTTTGGTAATTTCTTATACAATATATAATATTCGCCTAAGGTCTTTGCCGCCACGTTTCTTCTACCCATACTGTTCTTCTCATTTTATGACGTCTTATATTATTTACATATTCTTCATGTTCCTCTTCCTCTGCCAAAACAGCGATAATTACTAAGTCCCAATCAACTATATTGAACACGTCTGCCAACGTCGGATTTTGGCATGAAACTGGTCATGCACGCCCGCCTGGCAACTCAGAGCATTTTCAACGGAGGGGCGTGCATGCCGTCAGCATGGTCGAGCAGTCAAAATTTTGTTCGACCATACGCGAGCATTTTGCAGTGCGGTGTGCGTTGATGCTAAGAAAGAGTTTGGCTTTGTGTAACGAAGTCTCTATCACGGATAAGTGATAACTGTGTGACAGCACCTTTCTACGCCCGGGTATTGACTGTAATTAACACTGATCTCACTTCTCCAGGTGTCCACAGAGAAGTCCCCGAAACCCCGGAAATCGCCGACTCCTAAACAAGAAGAGAGTATCAGTATGAAGCCCACCTCTCAAACGATAACAAAGTACCTCGCACCTCCGAGCTATCCCAATCAGCAGGTCGTGTATGTCAAGAAGCAAGTGAGGGAATCTGAGCTTATGAAGTTGGAGGCGCTAAAGGAAGACCTTAAGAATATTAGGGTGAGTTTTGTACAAGTTTTTCTTCTCACTAGATATAAGGCGCGGGACATACACAAATGGCGAGTGGCGACGGTATGGCGCGGGCGTTGCGGCGCTCGTTTCATATTTCATACAAAATGTATAGGAACGACGTGGCGCGGAACATACACACAACGCCCGCGCCGCACCGTCACCTCGCCCACGCCACGCCTCTTGTGTATGTTCCGCGCCACGTTGTTCCTATACATTTTGTATGAAATATGAAACGGGTGGCGCAACGCCCACGACACTCCGTCGCCACGCCCACGCCCTTCGCCACTTGCGTATGTCCCGCGCCTAAGGTGTCGTAGTAAAATATAGCCAGTAATCAACTTCATCCAGTTAAATGCTAGGTAGATGATAAGTATAATGTAGCTAGTTTGCCAGGTGATGAAATTAGAAATGTTCGATTAATACATTGTTTATTTAGACGCCGATTTAAGCAAATTCAATCGCCAGATTAATTCTATCTGAGGAATAAATGTGACTGTTTTATTAATAATAATATAATAATTTAGTAAGGTACATAAAGGTTTTGTAGTACACACGGCTACGCATTTATTTATTTATACATTTCCAGTTTATGCTGATCTCGCATTGTGTAGGATTTCCATACAATGCGAGGTCAGCTTATACTGGAATGGTATAAATAAATAAATAAAATAAATTCATTTAATTCAGGCAAAACCCATATTACATAAAATAAAATTTAACTATACTGCAACACACAATCGAACAAAACCAATAGAATAAAAATAATGTCAAAAACAAGGCGTTAATAAAAATATAGGTTAGTGGTTAAGTCGATGAATGAACGTGTTTTTATTAATATTTATTTAAGTTTTCAAACACAATGTTAATTGTTTCTGAAATAAATTGAATTGAATTGAATTGATGTGTAGCCGTGTGTACCACCGATCTGAGCGGTCGATGTCACTCATGGACCGCAGTTTAGGGGTTGCATCTAGTCACCTTCTGTTCTGCGAAGTGGTAATGCTTGCGAAGGAGGAGGCGGAACGCGTGATGGACAGGCAAACTTCGCGCCCTCACGCCCCTAACCGCCGCAGGAGGAGACGCCCTGGGCGTCGGGAATCGCAGGCCGATTTCCGGCCACCGTAGGCGCGGGCTTGCGGACGGTGAGCAATGGGTAGCTCGCCGTTCGATAAGAACAAGGCCCGGGTCGACGGTGCATTGTGTCCTGGTCCGCTAGGGCCTATGGCCGGGGTTGCGAAGAAAACCGAAAGGGAGATCGTGGCCCCCGGCAACAGGGCAACCGAAGGTACACGGGTGGGTTTTAGTCAATAAGAGTCTGACACGCCCTCCCACTCCGCCCAGAGCGGGAGAAGTTATTTGACAATTTCCCATCCATAAAAAAAGCGGTTGCATCTAAAGACAGATAGAATAACGCTTTATGTATTGCCTTTATTTCTTTTGAAGTTCACAACATAATTCACAAGTAAATTTCCAGTACCTCTTGGAAGAGATGGACGTGGATACTCTCCCGGATCGGGGCAGCAAACTCATCGAGAGACTGACGCATTTGGAGGAGCAGGTGCGGCGCCAGGGAGACAAGGTGGCCAACATGGTGGTGGAGCCAGGTAAAGAAAGTTTAATTTTTTTTTTTTTATTCTTTATTAAAACCCCTTAGGTTTTTATCCACACGGATACGTCAACCCCATTGTACCTTATACTCTATTTACACATAACTATACACTTGTAATTATATTATATTTTACTACATTACTATCCACCACAACTATATATAAATACTATAAAAAAAATAAAAGAGAATCACTGCCCAGACTTCTGCATTAAACTCCAAATTATGCGTTTAGTTTTTTTCTGATTTAGGGTATGCTAAAATATTTTGAATAAGTCCAACATCCCACATGTTAAGTTTAAACTCCCTAGCCAAAGATTCCCTTTCATTCCTGTAAAGAAAGTTATGAAGTTAAACTTTAGGTCAATTTTGATAAAATTATTGTTTAAATGACACAGTCAAATCATCATTCAATATGAAATATCCAATGTGTTGTAGCGGTAACACCGCCGCATACCAACTACGCATCATAGACATGACGTCACACAAATTCTGCATCGCGCAATCAAAGTTTACCGAGCGATCGACATAGATACAAGATTTCAACTTCAAACCGTTGGGCTGTTGCCCGCCAGACACAACACCCGTCTGGTCGGAGGATCCTCTCTTTTCTATGGTGGATGAGTGAACTTTACACCCTGTTCCTCATACCACTAAAGTGTCATTTAAATAGTTAAATTTCTGCATCGGAAGGGATGGTAAATTAAATATTTCTCCCTAGTATACCAGCGAAACCGCGTACAACAACTAGTTAAATATTAAAATGTAAATTATATTTCCATTCTCTCAGAAAACCCTACTGCTGCAGACATCGCCAGGGATGGTTTCGGGAAGGACAAGAAAGGAATGACCTGGGATGAGCTGCAGAAAGCCAGCAATGCTGTCCAGCCAAGGATGTTTGGCAAGCAGGGTAAGTACTCTTTCATATTAACTTTACCATGTATCATAAATACACTGTTCCTAGCTAATCTTCGAAAAATTAGTATGGAATAAATGACTTCGTTTTTAGCAATGGCGACGCACATGGCGGAACGTAACTTGATCTTGGACCGTCTGCGCGACCTGTACGAGTCCTTGGGCTCTCGTCCTGCGGAGAGCCAGGAGGCACAGGCTCCGAGAGCCATGAAGTCCAAGCTGATGCCTCATCAGCTGCACGCGCTGGCCTGGCTGCAGTGGAGGGAGACGCAGCGACCACGAGCTGGCATACTGGGTAAGTAGACCTGTCTTTGAAGCAGGGAGACGCAGCAACCGAGGGCTGGGATACTGGGTATGTCATATTTATTGCAATTGAACCGTTTACAGATACAGTCAGATACATGTGTTTAGATTGACATGCTATTTATATTCTATCTGCCTAGCCTTTTCCCAACTATGTTGGGGTCGGCTTCCAGTCTAACCGGATGCAGCTTAATACCAGTATTTTACATGGAGCGACTGCCTATCTGACCTCCACAACCCAGTAACTGGGTAATACGATACCCTTGGTAAGACTGGTTGTCAGACTTTCGGACTTCTGACGACCCGTAACGACTGTCAAAGATCCAAGAATGACAGCCGGGATCAACGGCTTAACGTGCTTTCCGAGGCACGGAGGAGTCTCCGTATGTAGAAATGGTCACCCATCCACGGACCAACCCCGGCAAACGTAGCTTAACCTGATGGATCGACCCGTGCGGCTGTTAGTACTTAGCCACAAGCTCCTCCTGCTATTAGCTGCTATTTATAGTCAAGGACCGAAAATTATAAGCAATTTTATACACATTTCGAAATAGCAATCGCATGTCCTTTTCAATTTGTTTGGTAGGTCATACTTTAGAGGTGGTCCCATATAAATTTTATTAACTTTACTTGGGTAGTTTTTGAGTTAGCTTCAATAATACACTACACACACACACCCTCACTCTTCACACTCTCACCCATACTCACACATAATCGCACGTAAACGCGCGACTTGGCCCTATTTCTATGCATAATGCTCATTCATTTGCAAATCATTCGCTTTTTAATTTTTGTATAATTTTAAATTACCCATTTATTTAATTTTTCTGCATGTTTACATTGGTGCCGATTCCCTTGTTCACAAACTAAACTAAATTTAAGTTCAGTGTATCTTTTTCTTTCTATTTCATTAAGAAAAGGACAGAAGATAAATTTTAGTTTAGTCCTGTCAAATTAATCAGCGCTTGACGTAAATTGACGTAATTTTAGTCGGCAAGTTTTTAATCACGTCTAAACTTGTATGGAGAGTGACAGGCACTGATTAATTTGACAGGACTAAACTAAAATTTATCCTCTGTCCTTTTCTTAATGAAATAGAAAGAAAAAGATGCACTGAACTTAAATTTAGTTTAGTTTGTGAACAAGGGAATCGGCACCATTGTCTACATTCATTTGCATAAGATAATGATAAGTGGAAGCGCGGAGTCTCCTAACACAAGCAATTCCTTGCTTAAAAGGTGATCTCCAATATTATTGTGTCTAAATGCTTTTTGTAATTGAAATAAACAATTTTATTATTTATTTAATACCAATTTTTCCCACTTAGCCTATGTAGATGATGTTATAATAACTTCCTGCCACTGTTATTTTCTTCCTTGACCGTACAGTCAGGAGATGTTCCTTACATATTATAAAACAAAGTCCCCCGCCGCGTCTATCTGTCTGTCTGAACGCGATAAACTCAAAAACTACCGAACGGATTTTCAAACGGTTTTCACCAATGGACGGAGTGATTCACACGGAAGGTTTTAATGTATAATTCATTACAGTTTTGTGTAAATTGGCTGAAATATGACGATTATTGTTGAAGAAGTCGGAAAAAATCATGCCGACTGGGAGCTTTACTGGCGTGCACTGCGTTAACCGAAAAAGATACATCAAATTTATGTTCTATGGTATTGTTCATCTTAAAAGATCAACAAAAAGTCAGCGATGGCAAATATCTATCTTCTAAGGATGACCCACAATAACCATTTTTATCTTTCAGATTTTTTTAATTATAAATTTAATTGTTATTTCCGAAGCTTTTTTGACCGGTATAGTATCAATCCTTATCTAAAAAAATATGTTATTTAAATTGGGCGTGTAATTTAGATTAAAATATGCCTTCAAATCATATCATTTAAATGAATAGTTTAAATGATATCACAGTTTCAAAATTACGCGGAGCAACGCAGGCGCAGCGGTAGGAGTCAATGACCTGTTCCTATGTTATTAGGTATGAAATCTCGGTAGTACGTTCCCGTGGGATATTCTCCGACATCCACGCGGGCGAAGCCGCGGGCAAAAGCTAGTTAAAAATAAAATAAAATCATTTTATTTCGGATAACACAAAAAGATCCATAAATTGTTAGTAACATATTTGCACTTATGGTATTAATGGTCTAACTATGGATCTGTTTCATTTGACAGTTCAACAACATTCATCGCGTTATTTACGTTGTTGAGAGATAAATTTTTCGAACATAAAAGCAATGGATTAGCAATATTCTTCAAAATGATTGTGATTGATCGTGTGTTACGCAATTAGGGTGCTGTTTTGTTTATCATTCGAGTTAATTTATCTTTTTTATATGCACGTGTTTCTCGCACAGCACATCTAGCACAGCAGTCTGTGGACCCGAGCCTATCGTGCCAATTCCCTTCAACCAAATACGCAGGTGGCTACAGGAGTTCACCCAAACCCAAGCGGAGAATTTGTGGACCTCGACACCGGGCTGCAGGCAGTCCAAGGAAGCAATGCCATCCTTGGATAGCAGGCTAACGAGGCGTTTATTAAGCCTTGACAGGAATGGCCTGCGCCTGATGACGGGGACCATCACGGGTCACTGCTCGCTAAACAAGCACTTCCACACAATAGGCATAACGGACAGTCCTCTGTGCAGGGCGTGCATGGAGGCTGAGGAAACCGTCGCGCACGTACTCTTCGAATGCACAGGTGTTGCTAAGATTAGAACAGAAACTCTCGGGTCACCCAGATCTTTCACTGACGTTCTGAACAGACCAGGAGTTTTAATTAACTTCTGGAGGGAGGTGGGCTGGTTGGAATAACCACCAAACGGCCGCCATGGCCCACGCACAATGGTCCACCTGACGGACTAAGTGCGGAAACCAAACCCCATAACATAGATGCACGTGTTTCTGTGACAAATTCATCTTTTCTCAAACTTTATTTTCTTTTCAGCGGACGACATGGGTCTCGGCAAGACAATCACTATGATAGCGCTGATCGTGAGTGATAAGGAAGACACGATCGATGAGGAAGAGGAGGATGATGATGACCCGCGCCCTAAAAGCAAGCGTAAGTAGTAGTAACTGATTTACATTCGTACGACGTCCTCGGAAGATAAGGTCCACCACTGCTCTCAAAACGGTGAAGGAAAACATCGTGAGGAAACCGGCATGTTCTAGAACCAAAAATTTGAAAACAATCAGCACTGGCCCCGCGTGGTAGATTACCGCCCACTCTCTCTCACCGAGAAGATAAATGATAAATGATTTTATTTCTGTAAGTAGGTTTGTACAAACACTTTTACACGTCAATCATATTTTAAAAACTAGATGAGGTCGGCGTTTCCTATCTGACTACTCTGAGCAGAAAGGCCGAAACAAACTCAGAGATCACAGTCTCTTTTAAAGACCAGACATAATCTTGGTCAGATCATGTGAAGGTTATGTGGATTGGTGTCTGAAGTGGTCTTTAGGGGAAAGCACCACACAGATTGAGAGGGTCTGTCCAGTCAGTGCACGCATTTGTCAGTTATCGTGCAGCTCAACTCAGAATTTAAGGAGCTCAACGATTCGACGAACAATACCAAAAAAAAAGGACATTTGTGTAGGCCACATAAATTACTCAAACTGTCAGACCATGATTAGAACTAACTGAGAAAAAATTAAAAACAAAACAAAAAGGAATGACCCATATAGTCTTCACATTCACAATAATTAAAATAATATAATACTTTAAAAGTAAATATTCATGTCATTGTGTATATAAAAATCATTAATGTCAATGTGTATATAAAAAATAACCCGGAAATCTTGGTCAGAGCATTTCATTGGAGGACCATGTAGATTTGTGTCTGAAATGGTCTTTTGAGAAAAGAGACCTTTGTCCCAGCAGTGAGAACATTATAGGCTGATTATGAGCATATTTTCTGGTACCAGTGGTCAAAGGCGGCACTCTAGTGGTGTGCCCGGCGTCCCTCATGCAGCAGTGGAGCGGCGAGGTCACGAAGCACTGCGCGGCGCACGCGCTGTCCGTGTGCCTGCACCACGGCGCCGCGCGCGCCACGCTGCCGCACCGCCTCGCCACCTACGACCTGGTGCTCACCACCTACAATATCATGCAGCGCGACAACGAGAAGGTATGTTATCACCAGTGATTGGAATAGGCTGACTATATTTGCCTAAACTTCGGAGAACAGAGACAGAAAGTGGAGACTTCCTTACGACAATATTTTTTTTCCCGGGATTCGGGAAAAATCTTCAGTAAGTTGAAAATAAGCTTTATATATAATTTTTTAGTTGACTAAAAAAAATTGTGTTATCACATACAAGCTAAAATTTTGATGGTTGTTTTCCCGCAGCAGAACGGTTTGCCCTTAGTAGTACTATTGAATCATAGAGTTAAACTCAAAAAATTTAAATGTTTTTGTTTTCGAATAATTCAAAAAAATATGCATAAACTTGAAAGCGTGAGAAACAATAGTATGACTAGACATAACGTAGGTACTTCTCGAACCGCATGTGTGTCGGCGCGCTTCCGACAAAGCGAAGAGTGGTTCGTAAATGTTCAGACCAAAATAAGCTGTCGCGCGTAGTGATACGGCATAAACTAGTCTGCACGCACGCGGGCAGGCGGCGCGGCAGTGGCGGCGGCGAGCCTCTCCCCACGCAACCCCGCCCCGCGCCGCTGGCGCCGGCTCTCTCAGTTGACCCGCGATCGTCGTATGACGCGTAATACGCTATCGTAATTTGCAAAAATGGATCGACATTATTAGTCTGAGTTACAGTTATTCCAATTTGGAGTACGTCGCTATTTTGCAACCTGTACGCTAGGGCTAGTTATAACTTTACGCGGAGCCGCAAATCTTGGGAGTCGCTCCGTCTTCACGGGGTTCTGAGCCTGGGATGACGACACATAGGTACAACAACTGTGAAGTGTGTGTGTGACTGTGAATTATTTTAAAAAAATATTTTTATAAATCTATTGTACTACCAAGACAAAATGATTTTGCTGCGGAAAAACAACCATTAAAATTTCAGCTTGTATAATCTTCGCTTTCCCTTAAATTTGGTTCTATAGCCGGGGAACGGGTGTAAGACACGAATCACATAAGTTTAAATCTAACAGAACTTTTGAGTTAAAGCGCGCGCACATTCACTCGCCGATGGGTAGCTTACTTGACTAACTCACGATTACCATTCGAACTTACTGGAGCTTGCGCGGGCGCTCTCAGACGGGCGGCCGGGTAACTACTCTGGGTTGCCATCGTAGCATTTACATACTGCCGAACGCTATAGTTCTCTATTCCCTAAAATCTCTTCTCGAGAAAAGAAGACATTCACTTTAAAAAAAAACTTCACTACATAACTCAAACTAAGTCCCCCCGCCGCGTCTGTCTATTTGTCTGAACGCGATATATTCAAAAACTACCGAACACATTTTCATACAGTTTTCACCAATGGACGGAGTGATTCATGAGGAAGATTTAGGTGTATAATTCATTAAAGGTTTTGTGTAAATTGGCTGATATATGACGATCTAAATACTTCTGGACATATATTAAACATAAGCGTAAAAATAAAAGTACAATCCCGGAAAAAATGAACTTAAACAATGAAGTAGCTGACAACAGTACCGATATCTGTCAACTATACGCAAAAAACTTTTCATCGGTGTATAATCAAAAGCACTCTGCACAGCTAAATAATACATCTTTATTATTGAGTTGTGGAAACCTGAATGTATTAAGTCACATATCGCTTACAGAGGATATGGTCGCTAGCAAACTGAAATGTCTGGATATACGCAAAGGACCGGGTCCTGACGAGCTTCCCCCAATTCTCTTCGCTAAGTGCGCGAAGTCATTCTCTACGCCTTTAACCCTTCTTTTTAACCGCTCACTTGAAACGGGTTGTTTCCCATCTGCGTGGAAGAAATCTAAAATAGTCCCTGTTTTTAAAGATGGTCGCAAAAACGACATAAAAAATTATAGACCTATATCGATTATCTCTATTATCCCTAAAGTTTTCGAGTTATTATTGTATCCGTATCTGTACAGCCACTTGAAAAATCACATAGTAGGCAATCAGCGTGGTTTCTTTCAGGGCCGATCAACTCACACCAATCTAGTAGCTTTTTCAGAAAATGTCACAGCTTTTGTGGACCAGCGGATTCAGGTTGATGCAGTGTACACCGATTTTAGTAAAGCGTTCGACAAAGTAGACCACCAACTTTTAATACAGAGACTCGAGAGCTGCGGTATCTACGGTGCACTATTGCAATGGTTTCAATCATACCTTAGTGATCGTTTGTCGTTCGTTGTTTTGAATGGGGTCCGATCTGAGGATTTTCATGTGACGTCTGGAGTACCACAGGGCTCTCACTTAGGACCTTTGCTTTTCAATATATTTATTAATACCATTATCCATTGCTTCCATCACGCAGAATCTTATTTATTCGCAGACTATCTCAAGTTAACCTTGCCTATTAAATCTATTGAGGATCCTCATTTGCTACAAACTGACTTGAATAGATTAGTTGAGTGGTGCAAAGAAAATAGGATGAGCTTAAATTTACAAAAATGTTTACATATAAAATTTTGTCGCAAAAAATATGTTTTTAATACACAATACTCACTTTCGGGCAATACACTCAACGAAGTTGATACTATCAGGGATCTGGAAATCTTGATGGATAGTAAATTGACCTACAATGAACATATGGATAAGATAATATCAAACGCAAACAAAATGCTAGGTTTTGTATTAAGGACCGCATAGCCCTTTAAGAACTCTAAGACCAAAATTATCCTATATGAGACGATAGTTCGCAGTAATCTGGAATACTGTTCACAGGTTTGGTCACCCCGTTATAACGTTCATAAGCAACGTATTTTGAGCGAGTCCAGAGGAGGTTCTTGTTTCATCAATCCTTACAAAATGAAACCGCGAAACAATTGAAATCTTATAAAGACCGTGTTCATCACTTTAAATTTCAAAGCCTCACCAATCGTAGAAAAGTACTTGATTTTTGTTTCCTACACAAATTACTGACATCTAAACTAAATACTGACCTACTATCTAAAATATGTATTAATGTTCCTAGCAGGTTACCACGGTCACATACCTACAATCTTTTCAGACAATCTTTTCACAAAACCAATTTAGGTGACAACTCTCCCCTTACGAGAGCTACCAAATTGTATAATGCTTTATACCGCAAAGCTGAAATCGATATCAATCATGACAGTCTCGACACTTTTAAAAACAAATTATATAAGCACTTTCGGTTAGAGGACATTTGACTTATCATTCCAATCATTAAATAATGTATACTTTTAATTTATATCAAATTTAATTTAATTTATAATTCTACTTTTTACCTTTTTGTTTTTAATTTTTGAAATAATATTATAATTTTTTTAATTTTAATTCATTATGACAATATATTGATAATCAAATGCTTGGTTTTACTGTATTGTATTCGTGTAAGTTTAAACTTTTATAATGGCATGTATATTGTTTCTTTTTTTAAATTCATAATTTAATTTAAATTATGTATTCAGAGCACTAAGTACTCGATAATGTGTAAGCTGTGGTTACCTGTAATTGAGTGTGCGTTACAGGATAATGTAATAAAACTAAGTTTTACTATTGTAAAAGATAATTTGCAATGTAACTCGTTGGTAATCCTTAAATAAATAAATAATTGTTGAAGACGTCGGAAATATCATGCTGTATGGGAGCTTGACTGGCGTGCGCCACGTAAACCAATAGAACTACTATACTAATAGCAAATACATTTTCAGGCCTCCCCTGAAGACCTAGGCCAAATATATTTTGATATTCGGGTTACGGGTAGCTCATGAGATCATGACCTAAAGAAGTGCCATAACGAATATTAATAAAAAATCTCGAAAACTTAAAAAGTTATGCACCAACGCGGAATTTCGCGGATATTCTAGTATGTATTACGGAATTAATATTGTTTACCTGAATACTTTAAATCTCGGTACTACGTTCCCGTGGGATATTTTCCGACATCCACGCGGGCAAAACCGCGGGCAAAAGCTAGTTGTGGATAAATAACTGAATTTAATATCTATAAATAATTCACTTCTGCACCCGCAGTATGCTTTGTCAAAAACTTTTTGCCTTGACGCGGTTCGGTCAAAGTTAATGAAATGATTACGAATTTATTCTAAATATGGTTTTAAATTCCATTAAGGTGGCTCCGCAGCTGATGCCCGCGAAATTCTAATTTTTCAAATTTGCATGTCAGTGTCAGGTTTTGTCTTGATCAAAATATGATGCGCAACTATAACAGATATGTATTTACAGAATTTTAATCATTGGAATCGTTAATACATCTCTCTAAGTTTAATTTGCTAACTTAGTAGTAAAAAACGTAAGAAAATTTAGGCCATTCCAGTATCCTAATTGCGTAACTTATTTTCTTAAACAATTTTGCCTAATTTGTTTCATTTTGACAGTTCAACAAAATTCATTGCGTTATTTACTTTGTCGAGCAGATTTTTTTTTTCCAAGTTATGACGCAATGGATTAGCAATCTGTTTCAAATCGAAACAAATTGTGATTGTGTTGCATTACGCAATTAGGGTACTGTTCTCTTTTTATATTAGAAGATATATTTTTCGAGCATCTTTTAAAACTGAACATAAAATGATTAATGAGTAATTGAATTTCAAGCGGGTTGCCAATGTGCCGCCTACGCGTGGTGTGATTGCACTAGTAGGTATCAAAAGCGAATCTTTTGGCGGCTGCCCAGGTAACGTAGCTAAATAGCACGACTTCTGCTTTGGTGAGACTATCAGTTTACAATGACAAATTGTTAACAAAATAATGATAACATATACAAGAAAATTTATGGGCTGCCCTCTAGTCTATAACTACATGGAACCTTAACATAATTCAACTAGCGATATGAGCTTGTGCATATTCTTCAACTACAATGTTAAGTTTGTTCTTGGGATAAATTCATCTTAACTGCGCAACCATTATTGTGCGTGGTCCACACGCACCGGTTTTTACCTTAACGCAAAACTTCCCAAATGATGTTAAATTATCATGCCTAGAACGGAGTCCTGATGCGCATATCGTGGCGGCGCGTGATCCTGGACGAGGCGCACGTGGTGCGCAACCACAAGTCGGCCACGTGCGCCGCCGCCAGCTCGCTGCGCGCGCGCCGGCGCTGGTGCCTCACGGGCACGCCCGTGCAGAACAAGGACCTCGACCTCTTCGCGCTGCTCAAGTTCTTACGATGCTCGCCGTTTGATGATCTCACCGTGAGTATATACAGAGACACACAACCACAAGTCGGCCACGTGCGCCGCCGCCAGCTCGCTGCGCGCGCGCCGGCGCTGGTGCCTCACGGGCACGCCCGTGCAGAACAAGGACCTCGACCTCTTCGCGCTGCTCAAGTTCTTACGATGCTCGCCGTTTGATGATCTCACCGTGAGTATATACAGAGATACACAACCACAATGGCTTAGCCGCCATCCCATCTCATCTAGGATTTTCATTTTGACCTCAAATTTTGGCGTCAGCGCAATCGAAACCGCTGAAATAATTTTAAAAAATCTCTTTAAATCAGAATCAGAAATCAGAAATCTTTATTAATAGGTGTTATAAATAGGTAGATCCTCCATGTTTTGCCCAGAGGCGTACAAATATAATTGTTTAAGTTTTAAAAAATAACAAATTGGTGAAATTATGTCAACTTTCACGTCAGTTATAAAAAGTATAAATAGGCATAGCCACAGATAATATAATACTACGTACAGATACCCAATCCCATACAAGGAAATGACACCTCCCTAAAACTGGCTATTTTTTTTCCTCCATTTTTATTAACAGATGGTAGCATAAGCGACTTTTACAACGCCATCTAGGAGTCGACTTAGATATTTTAGATTCTCTACATCGCACGGTGCGTTCAAGGACAAGTGTAATAACAAAACAACAAAAAAATATCTCGAGTTGGCGGAATAGTTTCTAAAGACTAAAATGACAGAACTTAACTATATTTTGAAGATGGAACTGAGATATTACTTTAGTGAAAATGGCAATTTTGCTATTCTGAATTTGACGTTTTTCGACTAAAAACATGTGGAATAAAATTGGTTGTCATGAACTTTAAATTCACACCAACACCTCGACTTCAGATACAAAAACAGTACTGAATCTTTTTTTGAAGTGAAAACTTCTTTAGCATCGTTGTGATTTGAAACTCGATGAAACGAAAAAGAGACAGACACATAAATTCATAAGATTTAACGTGGGAGAAAATGAGATAGGAAGCATTATAGTGTGTGGGGGGGGGGGGTCTGAGGGTGCGTGTGGAGGTGTGTCTGAGGGTGTGTGTGGGGGTGTGTCTGAGGGTGTGTGTGGGGGTGTGTCTGAGGGTGTGTGTGCGGGTGTGTCTGAGGGTGTGGGGGGGTGTGTCTGTGTATGTATGTGGGGGTGTCTGTGTTTGTGGGGGTGCCTGTGTGTTTTTTTCATAAGATTTAACGTGGGAGAAAATGAGATAGGAAGCATTATAGTGTGTGTGGGGGTGTGTCTGAGGGTGTGTGTGGGGGTGTGTCTGAGGGTGTGTGTGGAGGTGTGTCTGAGGGTGTGTGTGGAGGTGTGTCTGAGGATGTGTGTGGGGGTGTGTCTGAGGGTGTGTGCGGGTGTGTCTGAGGGTGTGGGGGTGTCTGTGTGTGTATGTGGGGGTGTCTGTGTGTGTATGTGGGGGTGTCTGTGTGTTTGTGGGGGTGCCTGTGTGTGTTTTTTTCATAAGATTTAACGTGGGAGAAAATGAGATAGGAAGCATTATAGTGTGTGTGGGGGTGTGTCTGAGGGTGTGTGTGGGGGTGTGTCTGAGGGTGTGTGTGGGGGTGTGTCTGAGGGTGTGTGTGGAGGTGTGTCTGAGGATGTGTGTGGGGGTGTGTCTGAGGGTGTGTGCGGGTGTGTCTGAGGGTGTGGGGGTGTCTGTGTGTGTATGTGGGGGTGTCTGTGTGTTTGTGGGGGTGCCTGTGTGTGTTTTTTTCATAAGATTTAACGTGGGAGAAAATGAGATAGGAAGCATTATAGTGTGTGTGGGGGTGTGTCTGAGGGTGTGTGTGGGAGTGTGTCTGAGGTTGTGTGTGTGGGTGTGTCTGAGGGTGTGTGGGGGTGTGAGTCTGTGTGTGTATATGTGGGGGTGTCTGTGTGTTTGTGGGGGTGTCTGTGTGTGTGGGGGTGTGTCTGAGGGTGTGTGTGGGTGTCTGAGGGTGCGTGTGGGGGTGTGTCTGAGGTTGTGTGTGTGGGTGTGTCTGAGGGTGTGTGTGGGGGTGTGTGTGGGTGTCTGAGGGTGTGTGTGGGGGTGTGTGTGGGTGTCTGAGGGTGCGTGTGGGGGTGTGTCTGAGGGTGTGTGTGGGGGTGTGTCTGTGTGTGTTCTTATGTTCGTGGTTCTCTTTATGCTCTGCTTCGTACCCCCTCCACTCGTGTTTACCAAGGCATAGTGGGAGTTTGCTTGGGCCTCAGCGTTGTACACACGGCTACACATCAAGCTATACATTTCCAGTTCATGCTGATCTCGCATTGTATAGGATTTCCGTACAATGCGAGGTCCGCTAATACTGGAAATGTATAGCTTGATGTGTAGCCGTGTGTACGTGTGTTAATACGTGTTCGTGCACGTACAAAAACATTTTTTTTAATTTTTGAAGGTTTCACTTCTACCACGTGTGAATTGCACACATGTTTTTTTTTCTTTTGCTTATATCTCGAAAACGGTGTGTCCAATCGCAAAAATAATGAAAATTTCGACCCCCTTTATAAAACCCTTAAACCCATAACGCTCTACATGTAATTTTTTTTTTTTCTACGCAAAGTTAAAAATCGTATAAAACACATCGAGGTTGCCCCACTGCGCGCCTCCGGCTCTGAAAAAAATACTCGTGGTTAGGTATCACGTGTGGAGTCGCGATTGTCAAATTCGATTTAGATATGTCAAAATTATTTTAAAAAGAGAATTTATTTTGCAGAATAGCTTTGAGATTCTCATAGTAAAAAGTAAGGAATTTTAGTGATAATTTAGTTAGTTTAGTTCGGTGTACAAGAGAATCGACACCATTAGCTACCTATCTACTTTTAAAACGTTTCGTGCAATCCTTTTTAGGGTTCCGTACCTAAAGGGTAAATCGGGACTCTATTACTAAGACTCCGCTGTCCGTCTGTCTGTCACCAGGCTGTGTCTCTATTAAGACAGTTGTTTTCACAGATGATGTATTTCTGTTGCCGCTATAAACTCAAACTCAAAGCATTTATTTCAAATAAACCAATTACAGGTACTTTTGAATTGTCAAGGGGTCGGTCAGTCAGAAAGATGAAGCTAGTTGCCCATTCCTAATTGTAGTAGGTACCTATGGAGAAGAACGGGCAAGAAACTCCATGGTCACTCTTTTAAATAAAAATATTGTTACAAAATATTGGTTACATCATTCCTGTTGAAATTATACATGTGAGAACAATGTGGAAAGAAATGCACGTTAAAAGCGTCCGTAATAAAATATAAAACGAAAACAATTCAAAAATTAAAATAAACCGTGGCAGCTAAGAGATGACCAGTCCCTACTGACAGCGCCCGTTCACGAACATGACGCATGGATCAGCACCATTTAGCTCAACCATTTTGAAGGGAACTTAAGACGCAGATATATTACAGTGACCTTCAATACAAATTAATTTCACTATGTAATATAAACATAATCAAAAATATGCCTATATTAAAAAATTAAGAAAATGCTCTAATTCAACATATATTTTTTCTAAATCACTAACACTACTCGTTTAGACGTCATCTTCAGTATAAAATCATGAAAAGTCAGTTATCGCCCCCTTAATGATGCAACACACACGCCACCATCAGCGAGACATTTGAGTGAGCATGACATACTCTCAGCCGCCAGGGCATATTCAAGTCGATGAAAGACGTACCCAGTATTTGGTAGCCTTATAGAATGTACATGTTCACAGTGCACACGTGATATGCAATTACATACAATAAAAAGAGATTGAATTTAAACAAAGCAAAGATAGTTTTTACAATCTTTTCAACAAATACTAAAAAACATAATAAAATAAATATCTAAGGGGACTCCCCTACAACAAACTTGATTTTTTTGCCGTTTTTATAGATAATGGTGCGGAACCCTTCGTGCGCGAGTCCGACTCGCACTTGGCCGGTTTTTCAGTAAAATGATAAAAATATAAGTAGGTAGGTACTTGCCATAAACATGTATAGATTTCTTTCAGATATTATATTTCTACGTAAAGTAGGTAATAGATTATAAAAAAAAAACAGTGGCGCTCCGGGAGTGCCGACAGAAGCAAAAACTTGAACAAGATCTTGGTGGAAGAAAAATACTTGTATTGAACATTGCAGGGTTGTAACGGATATCCGTATCCGCATCCGCAACTGCGGAGCATCCGCATAAATTTTGATATCCGCAAAACATCCGCATCCTCAACTTTTGATTTTAAAAGCTCCGCATCCTCATCCGCATCCTCATAATTTCTATGAGGATGTGACCCTACCTTGTTCGCACAAATAGTGGATTTTTAAAAACTCGCGCCGAGCTAAATGGGCGGGCCGATAAGTGAGTTACGCGTTACTATTGGCTGAATTCGCAATGTCCTTGTCCTATGACAGATGATCGGCCGCACGTGGCACTGGTGGCACGACTGTGGTGTCACATGTCACAATCTGAGTTAGCCGACGTTCACACGGACGTGATAAAATCGCAGCGATTTTTTTTTTCGTGCATTGGATTTTCAACGCTCTGCTTAGCGCCGAGAGTTAAAAATCCAACAGTGTGTTTTTTCTACGCGCTGGGACGAGAGTGCGTCCCAGCGCATTGGATTTTCAACGTTCGGCTTAACACCAAGAGTTGAAAATCCAGTGCGCGATAAAATCCCGCCGAGATTATATTACTTCTGTGTTAACGTCGGCTTACTGGGTATAAAATCATTCGATTTTTTTATCACCGCCACTGGCAAGTATCCCGAGCGAACAATTATTTTGTGGAGCAGGCCCTTATTTATGATGAACTTAGAAACCGCTTAGAAGGCGAAACGGCCTGCCAGTTACTTTTTATCAAATATAATTTACCTTTACTTAATTTTGAATATTAAAGTTGTGCATTTGACTCCACAATTTGAAATTTCAGTTACCAAATTTCATCATCATATATCATAATCAGCCTATAATGTTCCCACTGCTGGGACACAGGCCTCCTCTGGGTGAATATTAACAACTTTAATATTATTATTTTTTTACCTACCAAATAATTACCTACAACCAGTGGCGTGCACACAGTTTTAAGACAGGGTAGGCAGAAAATTTTACTCACCAAAAATACTGCACGTTGGTTTTGGTTCGTCGCGTCGTCTTGTCGATTGATGATTAAACGCGTCTCTATACGATTTTTTCCAAAGGTGTGATATTTAAGGGAAGCTTCTAAGTGTTTTTCAGATTGTTCATGTTTTCTCGCGGCGGTAGGAAAATTATGAATATCAGCGTAACCGGTGTCGTTCCAGACGGTTTTATTATTTGAAAATAGTAGACAAACGAAACAAAATAACCGATTAGGTACTGTGTATGCAACCTGTCAGCCAATGATATGAATCATATTGTTTTTTATTGAATTTACGATTGACTTTACCTTTAATTTGTATTAATTGCAAATCCGGTGTACCACGACCTATCTCGATAACTTGTTTTTTTTTCACCGAAATATAGTTTTGAAAACGCATCATGTTTTATTTTCTCAATACACACACCATCTGAACAACTTTCACAGACAATATTATCCATTTTACACTAATAACAACAATCAAATTCTAATTACCTGATAGCGTATTCACAAACACAACGCACGTCAAACAATATGGCAACTATAGTAAAACGGGCAATAAAGGGTAAAAAAGGTTATACGACAAAAAATTATGGTCATCTAAATGTATAAAATTCAATGAAACAACGTTATTTCCTAAAATATTTGCATTGCATAGCTAACTTTCCTTCGGTAATGTTCGGTACGAGTCGTAATTTTTCGTCTTAGCTGTATAGAATAACTACAAATAGACACTGGCTTTTCTTGCAGTTGTGTGCGTGATTTTTGTCATTGTGTGTCAGCAAAGCCCGCGTAGCTATAGGAACGCACACACATTAAATACGACTTACCACGAGAGCACACATAAAAACATTCAGAGACGAATAGTTTGTGTCTTTACCGTGGCAGAGGCGAGGCGGCGCTAGTGCAGCGCGAATCGAGATGATGCGAAATTCGAATGATGATACCACCGGCACTCGATAGGTGGAGCTGATTTATGATTTGTTTTGTTTATTGATAAAATAATATTAGATCTATTATCAGAACTAGGGTAGGCAGTGTCTTTCTGTCTTTATGAAACGCACGCCACTGCCTACAACCTATACAAATATAAATACTACAAAAAACAAGGGCTATGTTTAGTACGACATCTGCATCCGCACCCTCATCCGCATCCTCAATAAGGAATTTTCCAATATCCGTATCCTCATCCGCATCCTCAAACCCGATTATCTCGATATCCTCATCCGCATCCTCATCCGTTATATGACATCCGTTACAACCCTGGAACATTGGTCCGTAACTTTATCTAAATAAAGATCGCAATCGCGTTTACAAAAAAAAAATACTTCCAAAACCTTTGTACAAATACTTGCATAGAACATTGATCCGTAACGTGATATTAATAAAGAGCACAATCGCGGTTACTAAAATGAGATGTCGGTAACGGTGTCGCGAGTTCAATTGTTTTTCCCACGGAACAGAAAAAACAGTGGAAGTGCAATGCAACAAAATTACTATGAGAACCGTTGTCGCCAAACCCTCACAAATAAACTGATAATCATATAATGCACTACAAATAAGCCGATCGTTTGATTTGTCGTTTAAATTTTAGTCAAAACTAGCATAAGTCACAGATTCTACATTTGGAAAGAAACCTTCATTCTCTTATAATAGAATTTATTTTGCGTTCATGCAGAAAGTATCAACGACGTTTTGTAATCTAAAGTCAAACTAGATTCGATCGCCAAGTAAATTCTGCTACCCAACCATAGATGGCGGTATTCTCAGTTGTCGCAATTATAAACTTAATTGCGTTAGTCGTAAGGTTGACATTCGCGTCATAGGTCGTGTCTTGTCTGCTACTCGATCAAGGCAGCAACACATTGAATTTTCAATAACATTATCGATATCGATAGATACCCGATTTCATAATTCGAGAAAATAAGACTTGTTTGGAGTTGAGTAAAACTGTAAGATGAATGACGTAGTATTATTTAAAAATAGAATCTTACATAATATATAAGATTTTAGTTTTAAATAATATCTTCTATATAATAAAAATCAATTGCTATTCGTTGTTCTCGCTAAAACTCAAAAACGGCTTGACTGATTTGAATAATTCTTTTTTGTTGTGTTCGCCCGAACACAGGAAAAGTTTAAAAAAATGTCGGGTAGGTAGGTAGGTAGGGTACGTTGGATAGGAAGAGTAGGTGGGTAGGGTAGGTAGGTACGAAAGTAGGGTAGGGTAGGTAGGTAGGTAAGAAAGTAGGGTAGGGTGGGTAGGGTAGGTAGGTACGAAAGTAGGGTAGGGTAGGTAGGTAGGTAAGAAAGTAGGGTAGGGTGGGTAGGTAGGTACGAAAGTAGGGTAGGGTGGGTAGGTAGGTACGAAAGTAGGGTAGGGTGGGTAGGTAGGTAGGTACGAAAGTAGGGTAGGGTGGGTAGGTAGGTACGAAACTAGGGTAGGGTGGGTAGGTAGGTAGGTACGTAAAATAGGGTAGGTAGGTATATTATTTTTATATGTATGTAGCTATTTTTTATTAGGTATATTGGGAGAAGTACTAATACAACGCAGGCGGAGCCGCGGGCGGCAGGTACCACAGGTAGTAATGAATGAATTGTGAAAATCATCTTACTTGGGTGTAGTATCTGTGCTTGGGTTAAAATTAAAAATGCGTTGTTCTGTCTTTTTATTTATTGTCCTTGAAATAGAACGTATTTGTTAAAAAACTGGCGTTTCGAAAGTCTTATTTTTAATTTTAACAAATGGTGTACGCGAACATTTATATATTTTTCGACTATTGCCTTCATCAAATCAGTGACGTGATTGGACGCAGGAAATTCGCCTATTTGATGGGAGGCAATATCATTAAATAAAACAGTTCCTATAAACTTTCGCATAATTAGAGTTATCGCCACTTCCTTTCGAAAAACCCCTATGTCAACGTTTTTTAAAAATGTTTCCGCCGTCTTACATATTTTGACAACATCTGGCGAAGGATACAACAATCCACCTTGATCTCTCGCAATTATTTACTATTACTATAACTTTTTATAAATAAAAAATTTGAAATTATGTATTATCCTTGAGGCGGGCGCCGGCAACACGGTGTGGAAGCTTTTATCACTGATCTTACACACCGAAATGACTTGAAATTATCGGCTGAACAATGTAACGCGTCTCAAACATTATGTAAAAGTTTGATTACCATTTCGCTATATAGCATCTATGCAACCTTATATTTCGTGTATGAATGTTAGGCGACATTATATCTGTATTGTAATGTTATACAACAAATATTAAATTAGGTACTTATTTTCTTTTATCGATAACTATCTATAACATCAATACCCGACCTGACTACATCCCTAATTGAGTAGCGAAGAACTTTCGAGAACGAAATAGTGAATACATTCAATCCAATATAAACTTTATTTTAATCGCGTAAAGTTGATTTTAACTAAACGTTCTATTAAATTATTAGTAAATTGACAAAAACTAAGATCTTATTAGAAAATAAATAAAATCATATTTACTGATGGTACGAAACACCTCCATTTTTAAGATTATTTCTCCTACTATTATTTTTGCACTCCAAAACAGAACAATACGGCATATTTACGGAAAAATAAATTTGTCGCGAGACTAGCAGCTCGATGCGTTGTTAGAACACGACTGAAGTAAAGTTGCGTAACAGCGCTTAATTGTGACACGCGTGCCACGCCTACTTTGCACTTCCACTGTTTTTTCTGTTCCGTGGTTTTTCCCATCTCAAAAATGCCCAACGCGCCTAAAGATGTTTTCACTTCAAAAAATTGTTTGATTTACTACTAAACGTAAAATAATAGCGACAGATGTGATGACAAATTGAATAATACGCCATCTATTTATTGCAAAGAGCTCTGAACAAAATGTTTCATTTATTATTTTTGTTGAAAATAGATGATTTATGAGTTTATATAGATAAATCAGCATTAAACAAGAAGTTTTGATTTTTACTAATCATACTTACGCCAAAATCAGCCGTTTATCGCTTTTTAGTGATTGTTAATTTCATATTTGTTATCTATGCTGCCATCTATGATTTTTTTTTAAGAACTAATTATAATTCGTTCGAGTTGAGACCCCATGGCATAGCATATCAAAAGAAAAAAATATATATTTACAATCAATTTCCAAATAGATGTCAAATGGTTAAGTTTCATGTCATATTTAAGTTAATGATAATGTCGAACAAAATTCAAGGTCATTAAAACAGGTCAGGTAGGGTGTTCTAAGGCAGTAATTATAGAATTGTCGTCGAAATAGTCCTTTATTGAGTAATAGCATTTATTATTCAAAAATCTAAATAGTTCTTTTTTGAATTTGTCCAGATTTATCATTTTAATTTTTTCGGGTAGTCTATTAAATATTTTTTTAGCCATACAGAATGTGCTTTTATTCATTAGTGCAGTTTTGCCATAAGTCACTTCGAGTTCTGACTTATTTTTATCGCGTAATTTTCTGTAGGAACTTTTAGTAGCTATTTTGTATGATGAAATGTTGGATTTGACGAATACATTTGTTTCGTATATGTACAACGATGGTAAGGTAAGAATTTTTAGTCGTATAAAAGTCGGTTGGCAACTGTCTGTGCTTTTAAGGCCACACATAGCTCTGATACATCTTATCAAATAATTGTAATAAAATGTTCGTCCTCAGATGTGGAAGAAATGGATCGACAACAAGAGCCTGGGCGGTCAGGAGCGCCTGAACACCATCATGCAGTGCGTACTGCTGCGCCGCACTAAGGTGCAGCTGGTGCAGCGCGGGCAGCTCGCCTGCCTGCCGCAGCGCACTGCGCACGTCAAGGACGTCACGCTCTCGCCCAGGGAGATGAACGTCTATCAGAAGGTCGGTATAACCAGGTGCAGCTGCAGCAACTACACACATCATTCAGGATTTGCGGAGATCGTTTCTTCAAGAAATATATTTTCATTTGTCTATTGGTAATGCAAAAGCAAATTTATGTCTAACACATAAGGTTTGTTTTTATTTACTACTTACTAGCTAACCAGACACACGTTGTTCTACCCAAAAATTCATATAAAAATATTGTAGAAAAAAGAACGTTAAGTTTTTCCCGAATTTACACATTTTCCGGAGAAATATAAAAAAAAACCTAAATACCTGATTCGGACTATTACGAACTATTAAAACAAAAAATGTTTTTTTTTGTAAAAAGTTTTTATTTTTCACTTTTTAGTTGTGATACCTACCCCTCACAAATTCGAATACCACTACCTGCTATGTAAATAACAGTGACAGGAAGTTATCATAATATCATCCACATACTAAATGAGGTAAAAATACGTATTATTGAAGCTAACTCAAAAACTACCCAAGTAAAGACAATAAAATTTATATGGGACCACCTCTGAAGTATGATCTACCAAACAAAAAAAGAATCATCAAAATCAATTCATAATTGACGGAGTAATCGCGTAACAAATATACAAAAAAAAAAAAGCAACATACAGTCGAATTGAGAACCTCCTCAAGTCGGTTAAAAATATCCAAATTCATATAGATTTTAAACAGTCAATAACAAGAATTGACGTGTCACATTGTGCTTCGCATTCAATGCTGCGCATGCTGCTGGGGAGTTTGTTGCGCCACTTCTTCTTCCCAGCTAAAGGCACTAGGAAGTGGTGAAGGGTGGGCGTTTTGGGGGACTGTCTTATGTAATTTTGTCGTTCGAAAAGTGCTGATTCTCAGCCTAGTTTGAATAAATGACTTTTGAATTTTGATTATCACGTGACCAAATGCTTTATTTTTACGCAATTATTTCTCAAAAATATTCATTAATCTAACTAAAATAATTTACAAAATTAAGTTTAGTATTGATATTTTTATCTCAGAACCATTCTACAAAACAAAATTTATTAGGTATTTTCCTCACTGTCAACTAGCTTTCACACACTCCCTTTAATTGCAGGTGTTAGTATTCTCCAAGACGCTGTTCGCTCAGTTCCTCCACCAGCGCGCGGAGAAGAACGCGGACGCGCAGGGGTTCACCACCACCGGCAAAGACAACGCGTACGCTAAGATGCATAAGAAAATGATCGCTTTACAGGGTACGTTATCTATCAATCTTTTATGGGGATGCGCTAAATTAGCCCCCACGAAATCAAAATTTTCTCAAAATGTACATTTTGGCAGCAACATGTTAATCAAATTGTATCGATCGATAATGCGCCAATTCAACAGGGGCGCCAATACTGTTGTAAAAAAGAAAAAAAAATAGAAAGATTATAAATGTGCTGCGCGTCTCATTTATTGCAAAGTTGAATTTGTCGCCCCCTGAAGTTGGCGCCCGGGGCATGGGCCCCGTATTGCTCCCCCCTGTATAATTATAATGGGGGCTGGGCTGGGCCGGGGCTGTATAATTATCTACAGGTACCATCGGGGTAACGCATATATAAGCATATTGATAACAAAATCCCGTGCACACGATCCTTTTTTTTTTTTTCGTAGGTAAGCGATACTATAGCGGCCGAGCGCTACAAGCAAGAATAGTCCTTACAGTGTACAGATAATATTTATGCGTGTCTTCGATAGTACATATTATAAAACAATGTCGCTTTTCGTGTCTGTTTGTCCGCTTAGTTCTTCCAAACCAGATTATGGATTTTGATGCGGATTTCTCCATCACTTAAAGAATTTATTCCGTAAGGTTTATGTTTCGCCACTTGCGAACTTCGCACCACGATGTCACGCAAAATCCTGCATGTTAAAGTCAAATCATTTATTAATAGGCCCATGCATGGCACTTTTGAACGTCAAAATTTACAAAAAATAAAATTGATTCTAGTCGCCCCTTCCAAAAGGTAGTTTTCGTATGGAGAAGTTCGATTGATTTCTTATCCTTGTGCCAATAATTTGACTCAACTATCCCAATTAAGACAACAACAGATAGAATTTTGACACATGCAAACTTTTAGAACAGTGGTAGCCCAATAGTAACGGCCTTGAGACGTGACTTACGTTTCACAGGTCGTGGGCTCGAACCTAGGCAGGCACTTTATTTCGTGTAATTTATTTAATCACCACTGCTCTCAAAACGGTGAAGGAAAACATCGTGAGGAAACCGGCATGTCCTAGAACCAGAAATTAGAAGACATGTGACATCTACCAACACGCACTGCCCACTCCCTCTCATAGAGTAGTTTGTATCCCAGTTGTGGGACCATTATTGGGTGATTTATCTATGGTTATTTTTAAATTGTTATTTTCGAACAGAGGTTCATCTTTAATCTATGATGCCTCTCAATGATTGGATTATTTTTCTTCAGGTGCTCAACCAGTGAAGTCCCACGAGATCTTGGTCCTACTCTTGCGACTGCGGCAAGTATGTTGCCACTGTGGCCTCATCGCCGCCATGCTGGACGAGGAGAGCGCGCCCGACGTGCAGGAGGACCCGGCGGGGCAGGACCTGCTGGCTGAGCTCAACAAGCTGTCGCTCGAGGACAAGAGGAAGGTACGATTAAACAGTCCAGCTGTACAGTCGAATTACGGCCACCTTAAACATACTTGGAACCTTGTCAAAAAAAATTACGACGTCTAAAGTTTCTGTAGCGCGTCAGGGATGTTCGCAGCAGCGCGTACAGATGACTTTTTTGCGATCATCCGTAAAAGATCCGCGTCACTGCTGCGTCGGATGCGACACAGCGACAGCAGTCTCCTGAGCATTGTTGCTAGTAAGACTGAAGGCCACCTGATGGGGCACCTGTGCGCAGTACATGTACTGTTGCCAGGTGTCTCCAGAAGGTGGCTTAATAGATATAGTGTTCTGTAAGTGTGTTGTATTATTGTTATTGTTTGTAGTTGTAAAAGTTTGTCTTAATTAATTATACTAACATAGTTGTAAGTAATACTAGGAGGGGCTTGTGGCTAAGTAATAACAGCTGCACGGGTCGATCGATCAGGTTAAGCTACGCTTGCCGCGGTTGGTCCGTGGATGGGTGACCATCTTTACATACCAAGTCCCCTCCGTGCCTCGGAAAGCACGTTAAGCCGTTGGTCCCGGCTGTCATTTGTAGATCTTTGACAGTCGTTACGGGTAGTTAGAAGCCCAAAAAGTCTGACAACCAGTCTTACCAAGGGGTATCGTGTTACCTAGTCACTAGGTTGTGGAGGTCAGATAGGCAGTCGCTCCATGTAAAATACTGGTATTCAGCTGCATCCGTTTAGACTGGAAGCCGACCCCAACATAGTTGGGAAAAGGCTAGGCAGATGATGAGTTGTAAGTAATACTAACAAATTATGGGTAATGTGCCTGATTTAAAGATAAATAAATAAAAATAAATAAAGTGAAGCGTCAACAATTTTCACGTTGCTGATATTAGCAGAATTCGCATTGGCAAATAAATTGATTTGATTAGTACGATTTCATAAAGCGATGTTAACCATTAAATATTTCGGCAAGGTAACACTTTAGGGTACTATATCGCTGCAAATTTCTCGTTTGTTCAAATGTCCTTTATCCCTTCCACGAATACCATCGTGCGCGCAACTTCAAAAATTGTTGTAATGGCGACGGGTGACTTGCGCCATAAGGCCCGGTTGTATTTAAAATCACTAAATGCGAGTAGCGTTGTTTTAAATAAGCTAACGTAGCCCGCGAAATTCAAATGTTCTTACCTTTTTAGGGTTCCGTAGTAAACAAGGAACCCTTATAGTTTCGTCATGTCCGTCTGTCTGTCTGTTCGCGGTCTAGCTCCGAGACCCTTAGTACTAGAACGTTGTAATTTGGCATAGGTATACATATTAATTACGCCGACAAAGTGGTAAAACAAAATTATTAAAAACATTTTTTTTAGGGTACTACACGGAAAGTGGTGTTTTTTTTTTATCGCATGGTGTGGGGTAGGGGCTTGTGGCTAAGTAATAACAGCTGCACGGGTCGATCGATCAGGTTAAGCTACGCTTGCCGCGGTTGATCCGTGGATGGGTGACCATCTTTACATACCAAGACCCCTCCGTGCCTCGGAAAGCACGTTAAGCCGTTGGTCCCGGCTGTCATTTGTAGATCTTTGACAGTCGTTACGGGTAGTTAGAAGCCCAAAAAGTCTGACAACCAGTCTTACCAAGGGGTATTTGTGGAGGTCAGATAGGCAGTCGCTCCATGTAAAATACTGGTATTCAACTGCATCCGGTTAGACTGGAAGCCGACCCCAACATAGTTGGGTAAAGGCTAGGCAGATGATGATGGTGTGGGGTAGCATTGGAAAGGTCCTTTAAAAACATTGTGAGTTTGCTAAAACCATTTTTGGATTCAGGGATCCGTTTGCGAAATATTAAGCTTAAAATTGCTAATTTTTGTTAGAGTTAAGTGTCTCCCCCACCCCCTGCCAGCTAAATGGTTGATTTTGGATATGTGAAAAAAATCACAGCAGTAGTTAATATAACGAAATTAAAAGGAAAACTATCACAGCTAAGTAAGCTCTACAAGTTAACGAGTAATAATCGACCAACTTAACTTTGCAGTTGTAAAAACATGTTTTCCCATACATTCCGTATGGGAGTACATATTTTTCAATTACAAAGTTAAGTTTGTTTTTGGGTTAAATTCATCCCAACTACGGAATCCTTCATTGTGCGTGGTCCAACACGCACTTGGCCGGTTTTCGACTCAAGCACTATCAACACCAACTTGCAGAAGTGGGAAAAAGTTTAAATTCAGAGAGTTATTCAACTTTATTTAACATTAAACCGCACTTGGCCGGTTTTTACAATTTGCAGGACAGTGTCAGGTTGTATCTGGATCAAAATATGATTCGCGACCGTAACAAAATACTTATTTACAGAAATATAATCATTACAATCATCCCTCTTAAGTTAGATTTGTTCCCAAATATAATGGTTGAAAAAGTAATTTAAAGGTCGCTAATAATATTATTTTGATCAAAATACAACCTGACACTGACCTGTAAATTGCAAAAAAATTCGCGGGCTACCATTGCGGATTCACCTTAACCACCTATATTTGGCGTCACAGAGTCGCAGCAAAAAGTCAGATGACGAGGATGAGGAGGAAGGGCCGGCGCAGGAGGGCACGACGGCTGCGGAGGCCATCCGCTCGGTGCTGTCGCCCAACAACCCAGTGTTCGAGCTCGCCAACCCTTCCTCCAAGATCACGGCCGTCATGGACTGCCTCAACAAGGAGGTGTTCGCTAATATAGGTAGGGATATCACACTCTTGGGGTTTTTGGGGCCAGTAATTGTTGAAAAGAGTATGTTTAGGTGGTTTGCTCATTCTAATTCGAATGTTTATTGCTATTCATTATTAATAGTAGGTTAAACCTATGAAATCAGCGTTTTGTATGGAGAATTTTAAAGAAGTTGCATTTTTCATACTAACATTTTCCTAATTTATGTAACAACCATGAACACTAATGTTTTAAAACTTTTATGCACTAATGTTGAAAAACTAAGATAACGTTATAATATAACGTATATTATGCCAATTAAATTAAGCGACAAAAATAATTTTTGGCTAAGTTAACAAACAAATAGTGGTCATTTCTGTTAAAAAAATGAGGAGTCATTTTTAAAGTATTTTTTATGTTTAGAAAACTATAAGTAATAAGGTATTTAAGCTATTGCATAGTTAAGCTAGCATAGTTAGCTTTTATCGCGGGCTTTGAGCGCGGCGACCGAATCAAGAAATTCCGTAACGAAAAAAACCTAACACCCCCCACTCCGCCTTCCATGTAATGACGGTACGTAATTTTTGTTTTATGTCATCACGTCATCATCCCAAGTGTAGTGTTGACAAATAGGAAGTATGGAGGTTACAAATGCTATGCAATAGCTTTACCGCGGCAGTCCCCGAGTGCCACACGTTTTTTACTATTGGTAGTTGTCTATGATAGTCATTATTCGATATAATACCAAGCAATTGATGAATATTTTAAATCATAGAAGTGACAAGGTTCTCTATTTGAGAGAAAAAAACGCCAATTTCATAGGTGGGGACCCAATATTCTAGTTCGCTAGTTAGCCACATTTCATATTTCCATAGAGTAATATTGCCAAATTAATCAAAACCGCGAAATATTTGACATCTATTTGCGACGTTGCCAAAATTCAGAATAAACATTCTTAATTCTTTTATTTTTACCTAAATATCCCTTCGAAAGATACAGTTGTGATATTAATGTTCCGTTAGGCGACAAGGCAGTAGTAGTATCTCAGTGGACATCAGTACTGCGGCTGGTAGAAGCACAGCTGCATAATGCCAAGATCCGCTGCGTGACGCTGAGCGGCAACGTGCCCGTGCCCGCGCGCCAGGTGTTAGTGGACAAGATCAACGACCCCAAATCTGACGTCAAGGTATACGCTACTTAGTATTTCTATTTTCTTAATGTCCCTCGGGTATCATCGGATTTCCGAATACAAACGAACGCTAATTTCCATGTCCATCAATTATTAGATTTATCGTGTATAATAAATTGAATTCAGAACTAAGTTTTATTTTGATTTCCGTGTGAATTATATAGAGCTGTAAAACTATTTTCCTATCTGTCGTGCCTGCGACTTTAGCGGCTTTCCTCCCATTTTTTATATATTCTTCCAAGTCAATTGAGAGTGTCAAGTCTGCACCAAGTGCAAAGGGCAACTAATACGAATCAGGAACTGACAAAACACGGGAATAATTTTGAATTTATGACAGTTTAAGATGTCTATTTTGATCCATGAATAAAAAATATCGGACGTTGGAAAAATCAGCCCTTATATTATTTCCCAATTATAAGTCATTATTATTATTCTATCATTTTAATATTATGAGTACATGGGCGACCGAGCTCTGCTCGGGTGAAAATAGAGAAAACTAATTTTCCCAGATATGAGACCTAGATAGATCGATTTTTCGCCCCCGTAAACCCCTATATTGCAACTTTCATTGAAATCGTTAGAGCCGATTTCGAGAATAGTAGTGTAATTTAAGGAAAATTATAAAAAAATATGTTTCAAAGTCGAATAATTTATTTCAATTATGCACAAGGCACTTTTAAACGTCAAAATTTACAAAAAATTTAATTGATTCTAGTCTAGTTTGAATATCATTATAATTTACAGAAGGAGGGTTTCTCGATTAGGTTATTACGAAAAGAAATAAAAAGGTGGGCCTAGTTTGAACAGAAACTAAGATAGAGCTTAAAAAAACTTTTTACAAAAATAAAACAACAGACTTCCAAAAAACACTACAAAGTGAAAAATAACTTTAATTTCGGAAGTCGGTGTCTTTGGTTTTGAATTTTCGTTTTTTTGCCATCAACTTCCGAAATTAAAGTTATTTTTCACTTTGTAGTGTTTTTTGGAAGTCGTTTTTTATTTTTGTAACAAGTTTTTATTTTTTATTTTTTAGTTGTGGTACATACTATTGAAGCTAACTCAAAAACTATCGAAGCAAAGTTAATAAAATTTACATGGGACCACCTCGAGAGCATACCCTTTCAAACAAAAAAAGAATTTTCGAAATCGGTCCACAATTGACGGAGAAATCGGTGGACATACATAAAAAAAAGAAAACAAACATACGCGACGAACCTATAAACTCCTTTTTGGAAGTCGGTTAAAAAGAAACACATTTCAAGAAAAATGTACGGCGAATCACGCGATCAACTCTCGTGTAAATACGCCTTAAATCAAGCAGCACGCGCATTTTGACTACCATAGAAACGGGTTTTCAACGGGTTTTCTCGACGGAAGAATAGACAAAATGACAGATTATGATTGTTTAAACATAACATCACGCCTTGTTTCCCCGAAGGGTTGGGCAGAGGTGTCCCTGTAGCAGGTACACCCACATTTCGCCAGTTATGTTTAAGTCCCATGTAATAGGGGACGAGCCTATTGCCATCAACCGGGCACAGATCCAGACTTCGAACTGCTACTGAGAAATTTCTGATTTTTTAATTTATAATTGTTTATCTGTAAACAATTATAAATTGGGGCTTGTGGCTAAGTAATAACAGCTGCACGGGTCGATCGATCAGGTTAAGCTACGCTTGCCGGGGTTGGTCCGTGGATGGGTGACCATCTTTACATACCAAGTCCCCTCCGTGCCTCGGGAAGCACGTTAAGCCGTTGGTCCCGGCTGTCATTTGTAGATCTTTGACTGTCGTTACGGGTAGTTAGAAGCCCAAAAACTCTGACAACCAGTCTTACCAAGGGGTATCGTGTTACCTAGTCACTAGGTTGTGGAGGTCAGATAAGCAGTCGCTTCATGTAAAATACTGGTATTCAGCTGCATCCGGTTAGACTGGAAGCTGACCCCAACATAGTTGGGAAAAGGCTAGGCAGATGATGAATTGTTTATCTGTCATTTTGTCTATTCTTCCGTCGACAAAACCCGTTTCTATTAAGGTTTAAGCGTGCTGGAAACAAGTAAGTAATGTACGAATGTATGTAGGTGATGCTGCTATCTCTCTGCGCGGGCGGCGTGGGCCTCAACCTGTGTGGAGCCAACCATCTGCTTCTACTGGACCCGCACTGGAACCCGCAGCTCGAGGAACAAGCGCAAGACCGCATATACCGCGTCGGGCAGACCAAGGACGTCAATATATACAGGTAATACAACTAACATTATAGAAAAGAATGATGCCCACTGCTGGGCATAGGACTCTCCTAACCATCGCCACAGTGTCTGGTCCTGTGCTTCCCGCATCCAGCGGATTTCCCGACCTATCATTGTGTTCGCAATTTAGTTTCCAAACACGTAAACAAAAGTGTTTTTTGAATAAGTACATTTTACACAAAGAAAACGCATTTTGTTTGTCACTTTTCCAAAAAAAAAAACATTGGCACTCCGGGATTGCCGACAGAAGTGAAAACTTGAACAAGATCGCGTTGGTGGAAGAAAAATATTTGTTTAGAACATTGGTCCGTAACCTTATCTAAATAAAGAGCACAATCGCGTTTACAAAAAAAAAAATACTTCCAAAACCTTTGAAGTAAAAATACTTGCATAGAATAATGATCTGTAACTCAATGTAAATAAAGAGCACAATCGCGTTTACAAAAATGAGGTGTCGGTAACGGTGTCGCGAGTTCAATTGTTTTTTCCCATCTCAAAAATGCCCAACGCGCCTAAAGAAGTTTCCATTTCAAAAATATCGACTACTGCAACCTTAATTCCTGCTCGCGGTTTGGGTGCTCCGTCACTTTTTGAGCGGATAGACTATACACGAGGAGCTGTTCCATACTGCCACCATTGTGTTACTCCAGTAACTGGGTTGTGGAGGTCAGATAGGCAGTCGCTCCATGTAAAATACAGGTATTCAGCTGCATTCGGTTAGACTGGAAGCCGACCCCATCATAATTGGGAAAACGCTAGGCAGATGATGGGTGTTATCAAAATTTTAAATATCGGGTAAAAATTAGTCACATCGCAACGCAGTGTTCCGGGACCAGTTACGTTTGAAAGTCATCGTTATTGCCCACCACTCCGCTAGCTGCCAAGTTTTCTCAGTAGCCAAATAGCACCTTCCCTGAAGAGAGTGCATGCCAGATTTTTACGCCGCCGAGTAATCTGTGACGTCAGTAAACACTTGCTCCAATTACCTAATAATAATAAACGATTCGCGGCCTCGTCTGCAATGACCATTATGTGCAAATATTCGCGTTATTTCGCTAATACAAAATCGACTTTAATTTTAAATGTGCTTAGAGTATATTTTGTATTATCCAATATTAACGCGAATATTTGAACAAAATATATGTTTTTGTGAATTTGACTCAAGACTGTTGAGCATGTGGAATTTCTCAGTACAAGCCCGGAATCTGGATTTGTGCCCAATTGACGGCAATAATCTCGCCGCTATTAAATGGAACTTAAATATGGGCGTAATATTAAATAATTTAATACTGGCGAAACTTAGGTGCACTTTATAGACCTCACTCAACCTACCCTTACTGGCCTGATGTTCCATTTTCCTTTTAACTGTCATTAACGACACACAATAGAATTTTAATTGTTATCCACCTCAATGAGGCATCGTGACAGATAATGAGTTATACAGTGTGTCTTCATAATGTGTACATACGAAAATGAGGGAAACTATGCTTAATTTTATCGACGGAAAAAATATTAAAAAAGTATAAATACTTTATGAAAAAAAAAAGTAATAAAACGGTGTAACTTTTAAACTAACTGATCTATCGCGATGAAACAAACTCCATAATGATTGGGAGTAATTAGGCGTCCTCATAAATGAAAATTGTGGAAAAAAAACTACCCTCAATTGCAAATAAACATGCTTTTTATTTAGGAAAAATCTATTTTATTATTTTTTACAATAACCGTAACATTTCTCAATAAGACACCAGTTTTTTTTTTTAATTATTTTTCCGTTGGTAAAATTAAAAAGATACATTATAAAGACACTGTATTTAATCGAGCTATTTCTCCCCCAGATTCATGTGCGTTGACACTGTGGAGCAGTCGATCAGGAAGCTGCAGCAAGCCAAGCTGGAGCTGGCAGAGAACGTACTCACAGGCGCCAAGAAGACCAATAATTCCAAACTCACAATTGAAGACTTGAAAGTGTTGTTCAATATGGGCAAGTAGATGTTATGTTTGGTCTTCAATGAAGGTCTGTTTTTGTTCATAAAAATGTTATTTAACACGCCCGTTTGAAGGGTACCGTCAACCGCACACCGCCTCGCCGTGCATTCCTATGATGTGGAGCAGCGGTGTCGGTCAAACTATTGCAATTTGATATTAATATCGCCTTTATACTGGAGTAATAGGGGCGGTTTTGTTGTATAAATTTTACCACTGATGTGTGGTCGATTGACTGTATGTATGGCCAACCAAGATAAGTAGAATACTGGAATATAGCCCGTCTCAGACCTCGCATTAGTCTTAGAAATAGTACTAAATTCCTCATTATATTAGCAAATGTCGTCACGTCCGCTATTGAGTGTTGGCTTGGTTGGCACTCACAATCTAGGGCGATTAACACACGGCACCGCGCACCACCGCGGAGGTGAGATGAGAGCACCCTCGACCGCGCGGTCGGGCGGTGTACGTGTGTTAGGCATCAACGGATTTATTAGAGGTCAATGCGACATGAGATCCGCTTCACCGCCTACCGCGGCGGTACGCGGTGCCGTGTGCTAATCGCCTAAAGTAAAATAATTTTCAACAACTTTTTCGAATTCATAACAAGCCAATCGCGACATTCCTAAATATGTATATGTCGCAGGGATATTGCAAAATCAGTGATATTATAATTTCACTTGTGAAATTATACTTGCACGAAACTTTGTCAACCGCCTCTATTTCTCACAATTTAACGGGCTCATTTCAGTGTTATTGTAATTTCACGGGAACGATGTAGTGATTTTATACTAACCCTAGGTATATTATGAGTCAAGTTTGTAGTGGGGTTTTCGTGCGTTTTGATTGGTCAACTCTTCTTCATCCGCCATTAAGATCTGCATAATACCGTGTAGAAGTTTATTCATTTTATGATATACTAGCGACCCGCCCCGGTTTCGCACGGGTATAAACCGGGTTATTATATATATAAACCTTCCTCTTCAATCACTCTATCTATTAAAAAAAACCGCATCAAAATCCGTTGCGTAGTTTTAAAGATTTAAGCATACATAGGGATATAGGGACAGAGAAAGCGACTTTGTTTAATACTATGTAGTGAAGTAAGGCATGACATTGGAAACGGACCGATCATTGACCATCACACAATTTAACGGGCTTGTACATACAGTGAAGTTGTCAAAAATATTACTGCCTTGTAATATCACTGCGTGGGTCCAGCAGAATTATAATGTCACTGAAATGAGCCCGTTAAATTGTAAGAAATGGAGGCGGTTGTCAAATTTTCGTGTGTTTGACATTATCCCTGCGACATATACAGAAAAATATATTATTATGTGCCATTTTAATTGATTTTAGGTTTTATGATAATGTCTAGGATGAATGCGTAAAGCAATGTTATAATGTGAGCATTCATAAAGTCATGCACATGCCCGTAACCCAATAACTCGACCGTAGCAATTAACATTGTCGGATCTACATTTTTGCGTTTTTTTTTTATTGCTTCAAATCTTTGCGGGAACATTTTTATAATTTATTCTAAGACCTTTATTTAATGCAATAAATGTAAAAATCGCAAAAATGTAGATCCGACAATGTTAATTGCTACAGTCGAACTAGTGTCTGAACGAAAATTGTTTTTCTGCCAAAAACTAAAAAGAAGCTTCGGCTAGTCTTATAGATAAGATTTAGATATAAAAAAAAATATGCGGTACAATGAAATTTTGTTCGTCTTTTTCGACCTACAGATTTCACAAACCTTTGTTAATTTGAGTGTGAAGAAAGTTAAATGCCTACCATACCTAATGCTTTTATTTATAAGCATGTCGGAAATAAAATCAAAGGGGACCCGATTCACCCCGAAGTTGGTCGAACGTCACCTGATATTGCCGAGCTTTACTTCAGATTTTCGGCTTGGCCGAAGATTCGGCCGAAAACGAAAATATAGCCGAAACATATTATTTTTGTCCGAAAATGAAACTTCGGTCGGTCACTACCTATACTTGCATTCCATTGTGAAATAACACAATGTTATCACCAGTAAGAAGTTGTAATGGCAATGGCTGGCAAGCTTCTTGCATACTTTTGGGTTTGTTATTGGCATGTGTGTGCCTAACTTTATATAAAAGTATTTGTACGCAAAATATGCGCTAAATAGTTTCGTAAGATAGGGAATTAAAGATAACTTCGTCAAGTTCTTGATCAGTATGTCTAGCTTTAAATCTCTTGTAAGCCCAGGTTCGGAAGGGCGATTCTTTCCCGTGGCGATTTTTTTTGCACATTAAATTTTCAACGTTCTGTTTAGCGCCAAGAGTTGAAAATCCAACAGTGTGTTTTTTTGACGCGCTGGAATGTCTGTTGGATTCTCAACGCTCGGATCAACACCGAGAGTTGAAAATCCAGTGCGCGATAAAATCCCGCCGCGATATTTTTACATCCGTGCGAACGTGGGCTAAGACTGTGATTTTTTACCAAAACAACCCCGCTTTCACTTATTATCTTCAAATATATTTTTTATGACAAATGGCAGGGACCACCAAATAATTTTCAATTCCGAATGACATTGTTTTATTGCTACATTGAATAATTATGAGTATGTTGTAAAATATAGGTTTAAAGAATTATTTTTGATACTTGTAATATTTTATAGATTATAATATTGTTTACAATAAATAATTATGTAAACTAATATTGCCATTTTATTTTTATTATCTAGGAATATTTTAATAATTACTAGCTTTTGCCCGCGGCTTCGCCCGCGTGGATGTCGGAAAATATCCCACAGGAACCGAGATTTCATACCTAATAACAGAGGAAAACGTCATTGACTCCTACCGCTGCGCCCGCGTTGCTCCGCGTAATTTTGAAACTGTGATATCTTTTAAACTATTCATTTAAATTATATGATTTAAAGGCATATTTTAATCTAAATTAAAGGCCCAATTTAAATAACTTATTTTTTTGGATAAGGATTAATACTATGTCAAAAAAGCTTCGAAAATAACAATTACATTTTTATCAAATTCTGAAAGATAATTATGGTTATTGTGGATCATCCTTAGAAGATAGACATATGCCATTGCGGACTTTTTGTTGAACTTTTTAAGATGAACAGTACCGTAGAACATAAATTTGATGTATCTTTTCCGGTTAACGCAGCGCACGCCAGTAAAGCTCCCAGTCGGCATGATTTTTTCCGACGTCAACAATAATCGCCATATTTCAGCCAATTTACACAAAACATTAATGAATTATACACTAAAACCTTCCGGGTGGGAAACTATCAAATAACTTCTCCCGCTCTGGGAGGAGCGGGAGGGCGTGTCAGACTCCTACTGAATTAAAACCCACCCGTGTTTCTTCAGTTGCCATGTCGCTGGGGACCACGATATCCCTTTCGGTTTTATTCGCAACCCCGACAGACATCGGCCCTAGCGGACCCCGTTAGTTCTGCTGACATCTCTTTGAAGCGCGCGTGGAACACAACGCGCTGTCGACCTGGGCCTGGTCCTTATCGGACGGCGAGCTACCCATTGCTGACCGTCCGCAAGCCTGCGCCTACGGTGGCCGGAAATCGGCCTGCAATTCCCGACGCCCAGGGCGTCTCCTTCTGCGCCGGTTAGAGGCGTGAGGGCGCGAATTATGCCTCTCCCTCACGCGTTCCGCCTCCTCCTTCGCGAGCATTACTGCTTCGCAGAAGGAGGTGACGGCCTCCCATGCTCTTTCGCTCCGTACCATGGCCTGAACCAGGGCCGGACGCGAGAGATCACCGCCGCCGATCGCCTCCACGAGGACACGGCGATGCTCCGCCCAAGCAGGGCGGACCTCTACCGTGTCCTCCAGGCGATCCACACAATGGTGACACCCGGGCGTTTCCTCCCGGCCACTGATGATCCTGGTTTAATTTCCAGGTTGGACAAAGTGCTATTGAGTTTTTCTATCAGGAATTTCTCAGTAGCAGCCCGGAGTCTGAATTTGGGCCCAGTTGATGGCAAAAGGCTCGCCCCCTATTACATGGGACTTAAACATAACTGGCGAAATGTGGGTGTACTATTTAGGTACAACACTGACTAACCCTTCGGGAATTACAGGCGTAATATGTTATGTTTATTTATCTATTGAATTTCCCAGTTCCGGGCTTTAGCTGACAAACACCACAATTTCCACAAACATCGAACGGGTGACTCACAAAAAAGTACCAAATACATAACAAAAATAAACCAAACGTCACAACACAGAAAAGGAAACTGAAATCATTCAGGAATTCTTCAAAAAAATATCAAGACGGACGGATCATTCACCGACGGAGACAAAACATGCACAGTTATCTAAAAATAAAATAGGAATCACGGCCGTCCACCGCGGCTCACAAATTATTACCATTTCACGCGGGAAACGACTCGAGTGCCGCGAATGTTTTGTTATCAAAGTTACTTTTTTTTTTAAATTATGAGTATCGAGCGCAGGTCTTGTACGAGCCAGGCTCCACACGTTACGAAGCGCCTCCTAGCCATCATAGTGCTGTTAACTGGCTTGCTTTGCATGTTCGGAGGTAAGACCGCCTTTCAATTTACTAACAAAATTATGTTGGACGTCAGTCATAAATTATAATAATGGGAATAACAACTTGTTTTGGTGAGTGCACGGATAAATGATTAAATTATGTGATATCTTGTCATGTTTACGACGATATCAGCTGTTAGTGAGGACAAAATATAAGTCGAGGGTTTATGAATGAAATTAATAATAGTAACACACTTGCAATGCTCATATGCCATCTGGAAGTAGAAAATAAACTTGCACTCTTTTAACTTTTATCAAAAAATATTTAGTTTTGTCGCAGTTTAGATTTTAAATTTAACCTTTGTGGCGGCAAATACTTACGGTCAACGTATAGCAGTTTTAATTTATTTATTTATTTATTTTATTAAGGTCAACCAACAATTGTTTACGCCAGTACATTAGCAGTGTATTATGTATAATAGGATACAATTGCGGGTGCAACAATTAATTATAGGTTAACACCGCTAGTTAATAATGAACTAAATCACAATATGAACAGAGTTTAAATTAGAATGCATTCTATGATTCCCTGCAGCGCGTGTTCGAGCATGCTCGCGCATATTTTTACTCAAATCTTGACTTATTGTTCTGCTTGTGCTGATCCTTATTTGACAAAGCCTAGTGCATTAGGCCGGGTTCGTACGGTGCGTGATTTGACGGACGTGCTCCCCATATTACAAACGAATTTACACGAAAATCAAAGGTCCGTGCACGTCTATAATTTGGAGATATTCGTCCTGCAATTTAGATCTTTATGATGATAGCAATCAAGTATAAATTATATTGCTAAGAGTTGATAGTCTGGCTCAAGACTTTTAACCCCCATCTATACTGATTCATGATGTTTTCAGGCTATCTTCTGGGGCGAGTGGCCCGTCCCGAACCGAGGAAAAGCAACGACATGCTGACTCACAACCTTACAATCATAGCCGATAGTATTTACAAAAAGGCTAAAAGGATACCACCGAAACTGATTCACCAGAACGAACCAGATAAGATCCAATTAAGATTCTTAGAAATATTCAACTGCAGCCAACTATGCGGGTCGCTGAACAAATATAATCTGGCGGAATTCGTCAGGAATTCTATTAATTTCCAAGTGACGAAGTTAATGAGAGCCGTGAATAACGCGTCCGTCTATTTAGATAGTCTTAGCTGACATTGGTTACTAATAGACAGAGTTTAATTTGATACTTCGGTGTACTCATTTTCCATTTTTTGCGAAATGTTTAACTTATTTCGATGAGTTGATATCAACTATAAGGTAACTTGTAAACTAAATTAATATACAGGGTGGATAAGAAATAATACTGATACTGATAAGAAATAATGACCAATAATAATAATGACTGGAGGGAAAGTTCTTTTTCCACCTTGCAGATACTATAACTAGGTATTTAAAGTTCACGTTCAGTGCCGAGAGCCCTCCTGGAGGGCACACCTAGTCGCATATGGGATGCCGGAAGCCCTCACGGAGGGCTCATTTGAAATGTAGGTTTTTTTTAGCGAATACAGCAATATATACCGTGAAAATAAAATCTGATGTATATTTTGTGTTTTATAACACGGTTACACCTTGACCGTTGACCGTCCAAGTTGGTTAACTTTAGCACAAACGTAATGCCGGCAACCCTCCCGGAGGGTTCACTTCCAATATGTATGGCGGCATGGCGTCGAGTTCTATGAAAAGTGGGTGGAGTCCAAAGTGTTAAGTACGTGGTGGTGGTAAATAATATTCTCACAGCCTATCGCTGTGAGAATATTATTTATAGAGGATATCATATTTATCCTAAGAAGTACACAAAATATTTATTTTATTTGCCATTAGGTACAGCGTGTACCTCATTATGGATAGCAGTAACTTTTATTGTGGGAAATCAGCTGCTGTCTACCCGATCAAAATCTATGAAATACCGGATGATTTTTTTTACTGTCTCGAAATTTTTACAGGGTGTTTCTACCCATGAATATAAACAACTTTCACTATGGGAGCAACTCTGAAATCACGAAAAAAAATCGGCTGTTTCATACATTTTGGTCAAGTAGGTATTGAACTTTTGTATAAACAGCAGAATTTTTTTTCGTGATTTCAGAGTTGCTGCCATAGTGAAAGTTGTTTATATTCATGGGTAGAACAGCCTGTAAAAAATTCGAGACGGTAAAAAAAATCACCCGGTATAGTAGCCTTTTTGGGTATTCCCGTTATGTGTACCAATGTTACTTATAGAAGAGTATTCTTTAATAATTTTTCATGTGTAACATCTTTCCTCTCGCTTTCCTGCAATCTGTGGAGTAAGACATCTGTGGGAGTGATTTCGTGGAAAGTGACGGAAGCCCCCAAGCGCGCGCTATTTGATTTGACCAATGAGCGCGCACAGTGCTAGAGTTGGCCGTCAGAAATGACGACCTTGTCTACTTACCAGTGATCGGAGTAGGTAGATTGATTTGGGGTCAATGAACTGGCACGTATATATTAGTATGGATATCCCTCCGGGATTCCGGGATTTTGAAATTATTAAGATATTTTTAAGGAATTGTTGTAATGTGTAGAATTAAGAATACATCAATATTTATAGGAAATGTTTAACCCTTTTGCTGTATTTTTAATAGTATATTATGAGCGGACTCCAAGATAAGGATAGGTATACTATAAAAACAATATGATAATATAATATACTAGCGACCCGCCCCGGCTTCGCACGGGTATATGTATATGTGTTATACATATATTCCTCTTCAATCACTCTATCTATTAAAAAAAACCGCATCAAAATCCGTTGCGTAGTTTTAAAGATTTAAGCATACATAGGGCTATAGGGACAGAGAAAGCGACTTTGTTTTATACTATGTAGTGATTTTAAATGTTTATCTATCGCATTCTATAAATTTCTAATGTAGTAGTTTAAAAATCCTTACTTTGACAATATTTGATTCAATCCCGCAAGTACCAAAATGAAATCCCGGAAAAAAGGTTTATCCACGTTATGATTTCTATGACTATTCATGATGCGAGTACGTAAAATCAATCTACCTACTCCGATCACTGCTAATTACCTTAATGTTGCTTATTACCAAGGTGAGATCTCAGATGTTATTCATGCGACTATTGTAACTGTGCGTTCGCACTGGCGAAACATTCACATAAAAACATGTTGAAATCTCTGTTTTCTGTCAATGTATCGACTCGCGTTCGCATTGTCACTCAACTTGTTGACGCGAAACATGTTTGACGTTTCTTATCATTTGACATGTTTCGCCACACGTTTTTACAAACCAGTTTCGTATCAAAATGTATCTGTATGAATCTAGCAACATGTTGTAAGATTTGTTTTGACATTTCATGCCGACTATGGCCGCATTCCGAGTTACACTAAAAGTGATAATATCGCGAATCCAACCAAATTTAATAGTCACAAAATATAAGGGTTATTGAGACTTTGAACTTTGGTCGGATTCGCGATATTATCACTTTTGGCGTAAGTCGGAATGCGGCCTTTTATGTTCTGTGAATCCTAATGATGTTAACAGTGATTAACTTGTGGCCAAATCGTAGCGAAGGCAAAATTACTTATAAATATACTTACTAAACAAAGTCAAAAATATTGCAACGTTTATTAACTGGGTAATGGTGTCGATTCGCTTGTCACAAATGCCTCTAACTAGACTAAAAATCACCAAAATATCGTTTATTCCAGTCAAACGACGATTTCCCATTCTGAAATAGACTAAAGTGATACAACTTGAGTATATTTTAGTTTGAGAGCACTAAGATGGCACTGGTGCCGATTCCCTTGTTCACAAACTAAACTAAATTTAAGTTCAGTGCATCTTTTTCTTTCTATTTCATTAAGAAAAGGACAGAAGATAAATTTTAGTTTAGTCCTGTCAAATTAATCAGCGCCTGTCACTCTCCATACAAGTTTAGACGTGATTAAAAACTTGCCGACTAAAATTACGTCAATTTACGTCAAGCGCTGATTAATTTGACAGGACTAAACTAAAATTTATCTTCTGTCCTTTTCTTAATGAAATAGAAAGAAAAAGATGCACTGAACTTAAATTTAGTTTAGTTTGTGCACAAGAGAATCGGTACCATTGAGAGATTAATTTAGTGAAAATGTCAATTTCGCTATTCTGAATTTGACGTTTTTCACCTAAAATTTTGATTGTCTAACTAAATCTAACTATTTCTAATCGCGATTAAAAACGTGTGGAATAAAACACCAACACCTCGACTTCAGGTGCAAAAACAGTACTGTATCTTTTTTTTTCTTTTGCTTATATCTCGAAAATGGTCTGTCCTATCGCAAAAATAATGAAAATTTCAACCCCCTTTATAAAACACATAAACCCCTAGAACTCAACATGTAGGTAATCATTTTTCATATTTTCCATACAAAAAGTGAAAAATTCCTTTAAAAATCACGTCGAGGCTGCCCCCTGCGCGTCTCCGGCTCTAAAAAAAATTCACGGGGTACGGCAAACAAGTACCTACCACGTGGAGTCGCGATCGTCAAATTCGATTTAGTTGTGTCAAAATTATTTTATATGAAGAATTTATTTTGCAGTATAGCTTTAAGATTCTCACAGCCAAAAAAGTAAGGAATTTTAGTGATAGTTTAGTTAGTTTAATTCGGTGTACAAAAGAATCGGCACCAATATCAAAAGTAGGGTCCTAATAAAATGATTCAAGCGATGAAGACGATTTATTGTTTGTAGCTGCCAGTATTGCATACCTGGAACGGCAAAAACCTAGGAAGAAACCTAGATACTGGATGCGCGACTTTCTAAAAAAACTTCACCGTGTCTACTTTGGACTTTGGACCAATCCATGTTTCGATATAAACACGAGATGTTTACCACCATACTCGGATAACACAAAACATCAAGCAATAGACAAGTTGCGAGACATAATTTGACCTAAACAAACAACAGTGCGAACGCAAACGTGACAAATCTCTATACAAAACATGTCTGTTGTGTATGTTTCTAGACAGTGCGAACGCAGATAACAACAAATCTTAACATCTGTCTTATGACTTACTCATGTTTCGTGCAGTGCGAACGCAAGTTCAACAAAACAAGTAATGAGATTTGCTTCATGTGACAAGTTTCGAAACATCTACATGTTAAATGTTTTCTGGTGCGAACGCATAGTAAGGCTCGCTCGTTTTTTTAAAATGTATGTTTGCTATGTGGAATATACAAGTCTATAATAGCGCCCATACAATTAAAAAAAACTGTTCTGTATCGTACGGTAATTGATGACTTCGACTTGTTATGCGTTCGCACTGACGAAACATCACAACAAAACATGCTGAAATCTCTAGTGCCTGTCAAACTTTGTATGGAAAATTGACAGAAAATAGAGATTCCAACATGTTTCGCTGTAAATGTTTCGCCAGTGCGAACGCACAGTTAGGGTTAAAGGGACACCACAGATATAGATATACCTAGATAACGCAAGAGCAACTACTTCGCGTGCCATTTTCGTGCCCAGCTTACGTACAATAATCGTAAACTGCCACTTTCGCGCTCAGTCTGCATCGGTGCCACGCTTGTCGGAAGTCAGTAAAAAAATTGAAAATGGTTCATTACGCTGTTATAAATTGTAAAAACTATGCAAATGCGAGGAGAAAAAGTAAAAGAAACGTTTCTTAGTGCTTGTGACGTCATAGTAGGTAGTCAAAAAATGGCACGCTTGGTTTTCATACAGATCGTGATACTTGCGTTATCTAGGTCTATCTATATCTGGGAGACACCAAAGGAAAGGCCGTTCTAAGGATTTCAATAATACCATTTATTATCATTTTTCTTTATATATTGGAAGGTGTGTTGTCTACTATTATTTTAGCCTTGTGTGAGGGTGTGTGTTTTATGTCACCCATGGGCTTCTGACTTGGCTTCACATGTCGTCGAGAAATATAGGTACCTATCTCAGAAAATAATACTGGATGGTAAGTACTTAGTAGTAGTTTTAATTAATTAATTAATAATATAATATGATATAAGGAATTAAAAGTTGAATAACCATATTGTAATAGTTTGCCATGACTTTTTATTTTTACCCGACTCGACATAGGGTTATGATTTTGACTGGTATGTATGCATGTATGTGGGTATGTATATTATCTGTTCCCTCACAACTTCTAAATTACTCGTCATAATTTGACAAATAAGCGTCTTGATCGTCCGCTAGTGGAACAGATATAGATATACCTAGATAACGCAAGAGCAACTACTTCGCGTGCCATTTTCGTGCCCAGCTTACGTACAATAATCGTAAGCTGCCACTTTCGCGCTCAGTCTGCATCGGTACCACGCTTGTAGGAAGTCAGTAAAAAAATTGAAAATGGTTAATTACGCTGTTATAAATTGTAAAAACTGTGGAAATGCGAGGAGAAAAAATAAAAGAAATGTTTCCTAGTGCTTGTGACGTCATAGTAGGTAGTCAAAAAATGCCACGCTTGGTTTTCATACAGATCGTGATACTTGCGTTATCTAGTTCTATCTATATCTGCGCTGGTGACTATGTGACGTCACATTAAATTGAATATGGCCGACCTCTAGAGGACTTTAGAGGTATGAGGAACAGGGTAAATGTACATAGGTAACTCATCCTCTATAGTAAAGGGAGTATTCTCCGACCAGACGGGTGTTGTGTCTGGCAGGCAACTGCCCGACCACTGACGTCGGAAAGTTATATACTATGTTGAGCGCACGGTAAACTTACCTTGCGCGATGTAGGATTTATGGGACGCAGTGTTGTCAACCCGTACGATAATTATAGGGGCGTACGATAATTTGGCCTATGGTACGATGTACGATAATGAATGTCTAACGTACGGTAATTTTGTGATTTGCTGAAAAAGTTACAGTTCCGTTATCAAAACGTATTTATTAAATACGGAAAAAATGTCAATCTCTATTGTCAAGTGTGTCAATAACAACAAATAAGTATCTCTCTCGTTTTCCCTCTTTAGTTTTTTATTTTATTTTACAATGAAAACACAAAAATTTCAACTAAAAACGATGAATAAGCATGGTTAGTTTGTGCTGAGCTAGCACCACTACTGGTGAAACTTGCTTCCCCTTTGACTCTAGTTTAAAATTATCCATCTTTTGATAGCAATTTGTTATTTAATTTGAATTTAGGGTTTTTATTTTTGATTTTTCTTTTGTACAGACGCCAGCACATCAAGCTACCCGAAACTGTCAAATTTTCCCAGCGATAAAGTTGAAAATCTATTAAATAAATTTGACAGATTGTAGTAGCTTGATGTGCTGGCGTCTGTACGATAATTTTGTCTAAAATACGATAATTTTGACATGGGAACTCGATAATTTGAACTTTTGGAGTTGGCAACACTGATGGGACGTCAGGTCTTTGATGCGTATATTGCATGTGGCGATATCTTGGCGATATAGATGGCGTCACAGCACTAAAGTTATCCCGTGGGGGCGCCCATACAAGATGGTGCGGGAGAAACTCCGCCCATGGGCCCCCCCGCTGACGCAGAGTCTCCGGCCCCAGCTTGTGGGGGACGTGGTGAGCGCTCTGTTCCCCTCTAGAGGGGATCATACCCCTCCGCCCATGGCTCCGCCTACTGCGGTGCCCGATGCGGACCACACCGACGACGACGATTCTCCTGAGGTGACTGAGGTAGAAATGAGAGTGGCGGTACGTAAGATGAGTGCGAAGAATACCGCCCCAGGACCCGACGGCATACCCGGAAAAGCCTGGGTCCTGGCCATGGGGGCTCTCGGGCCTCGACTGAGGGGGCTCCTAAGCGCATGCATGGAGAGGGGCCAGTTCCCACTTCGTTGGAAGACGGGGAAACTGGTCCTCATCAAGAAGCCGGGGCGCCCAGCGGACTCTCCGTCCGCTTATCGGCCCATTGTGCTGCTCGACGAGGTGGGCAAACTCTTTGAAAGAGTCATTGCAGACCGCCTCGTCGGGCAGCTGGTGCGAGTGGGGCCGGATCTGGCGGAGAGCCAGTTCGGTTTCCGCAGGGGGCGCTCTACGGTGGACGCCATCATGCGCGTGCGGGCCCTCACGACGGGGGATGCTGTGGCCCGGGGTGGGGTCGTCTTGGCGGTGTCTCTAGACATCGCCAATGCCTTCAACACCCTGCCCTGGAGTTGCATCAAGAAGGCACTCCGGTATCACCGGATGCCGACCTACCTCTGTCGTGTGGTCGAGGCCTATCTGACGGACAGGGCCGTCATCTACCCCGGTCACCAAGGAGAGTGGAACCGGCAAGAGATGTCGTGCGGTGTCCCACAGGGTTCGGTCCTGGGGCCGCATCTGTGGGACATCGGATACGACTGGGTGCTGCGCGCCGACCTCCCTAGCGGCGTCAGCGTCGTTTGTTACGCTGACGACACGCTTGTCCTGGCGCAGGGGGGGTCGTACCAGGCGGCGGCCGATTTAGCGACACGCGGGGTTGCGACAATCGTTGACAGGATCCGGCAGCTGGGACTCGAGGTGGCCCTGCACAAGTCTGAGGCCATGGGTTTTCATGGTCCTCGGAATGCGCCACCGTCGGGTTCCCAGGTAATGGCGGGAGGGGTTCACATCGGTGTCGAGTCGACGATGAAGTATCTGGGACTCGTCCTCGACAGCCGGTGGAATTTCGTGGAACACTTCCGACGTTTGGCTCCCAGACTGGAGCGGGCCGGGGCTGCATTGAAGCGGCTCCTGCCCAATCTAGGGGATCCAAACGCCTCCTGCCGGAGGCTCTATGCGGGGATCGTGCGGTCCATGGCCCTTTACGGGGCACCGGTGTGGGCGCGTTCATTGAGGCTGCGGCCAGCCCGCCGGTTGAACGCGTCCCAGAGGGTCACGGCCATCCGGCTGGCCCGAGGATACCGCACGGTCTCCTGCGAGGTGGCGAGCCTCCTTGCCGGATTACCGCCATGGGATCTGGAGGCAAAGGTCCTCGCGCACGTCTGGGAGTGGCGCGAGGAGGCGAAACGCCGGGGCTTAACCCCGATGCCGCAAGAAATTGCGGCACAGCGGACAGAGCTCCGGCGGGATCTCATGGCGTCATGGAGGGTGCGATTGTCGCAACCCCGCGCTGGGCACGCCACAATCGCGGCGATAAGACCCGTCTTTGAGGAGTGGCTGGAGAGACGCCACGGCGTTCTCACCTTCCGCCTGACGCAGGTCCTCACCGGACACGGCTGCTTCGGGAGGTTCCTGTTCAGGATAAGGCGGGAGGAAACACCCGGGTGTCACCATTGTGTGGATCGGCCTGAGGACACGGTGGAGCATACGGTGGAGGTCTGCCCGGCTTGGGCGGAGCAACGCCGTGTTCTCGTAGAGGCGACCGGCGGCGGTGATCTCTCGCGTCCGGCCCTGGTTCAGGCCATGGTACGGAGCGAGAGGAAATGGCAGGCCGTCACCTCCTTCTGCGAAGCGGTAATGCTCGCGAAGGAGGAGGCGGAACGCGTGAGGGAGAGGCAAATTTCGCGCCCTCACGCCCCTAACCGCCGCAGGAGGAGACGCCCGGGGCGGGAATCGCGAGCCGATTTCCGGCCACCGTAGGCGCGGGCTTGCGGACGGTGAGCAATGGGTAGCTCGCTGTCCGATAAGGACCAAGCCCGGGTCGACGGCGCGTTGTGTTCCACGCGCGCCTCAAAGAGATGTCAGCAGAATTGACGGGGTCCACTAGGGCCAATGCCTGCCGGGGGTTCGAAGAAAACCGATCGGGAAATCGTGGCCCCCGGCAACAGGGCAACCGAAGGAACACGGGTGGGTTTTAGTCAGTAAGAGTCTGACACGCCCTCCCGCTCCGTCCAGAGCGGGAGAAGTTATTTGATAATATCCCACCCAAAAAAAAAAAAAAAAAAAAGCACTAAAGTTATGTTTTTGTTTTAATGATTGCCTGTAAGCTATCAAATAAAAGAGCTTAATTAGCACATTTTATTATTATACCCATATATTATAACCCCAAAATAATAAAGTAAATTAAAAGTCATAAAAACTAAAACTCAACTACGATAAAAAAGCCAACTAAAAAGGTCACAGACAGACAAATAAAAAATAATGAAATAATAATCAAAAAAATTCGTCCGCGTCGCTGTCAACGCCCAAAAGGCTGGCAGCATTGCCACAAAAAATTGGCCAGCCCTCCGGGTCACGTGAAGAGTCGACCAACCGCTTGGCGATAATCTTGAAAAACTAAGTGGGGACCGGACCCTATGGCCCTAGCCCTAGTGTTTCAACCCTAAACGACTCGAACATATATTAAATCCCAAAAATATTGGAGTATTTGCCTCGTTTGAGGTTTTCCGCATCTGCAGCAGCCGCTCCAGCACAGCCCACCGTGCTAGGAAGATGGGATGGCACAAGAGTGTCGACATGTTTCATAATATCCTACACCAAAGTCCTACCTACATTCCAAGTTCCAAGACATTATGGTCATTCCGTCTGGTCTCTTCCCATCGTCGCGTGCCAAGCCATTGGGTTCTAAAACAGCTGGCACGTCGGATCTCAGCTGACAATTGACAAGCAAGAGCACGACGGATGATGTCATTGATGCTGGCGTGCCGCAGGCCTGCGCTCTTACTACAGGATAGGCCATGGTGTCCGAGGCAGTCGACACCTTCACCGCATTGGCAGCGATGCGGAGCCACGAAAGGAGCGCCCAGACGCTGACAGGTAGCGAGCCGGAAGGGAATTTCTGCCCTCTGTGGCTGGGTGACACCCACGGAGCCACAGATGATAGAAATCTGTACTCGTGCACCCAGCATAGTGCCTCTGTTGGGTGACGGTAGTGCCTGAAGCCAGAGGCCCGACTCCCACAGCCAGCTGGCGGGCAAGCTCTGCAGTATTCGTTACCAACCTGCAGAGCGGCTCATCCCAATGCCTCTGGGAAGACGGGTTCACGGGCCGATCTGTATCTGGCAAGCCACTTTCCAGGCGTGCACACCTCGTCGGTCAAGCACAGTCAATCAGGGGGAGGGTGCATTTTCCCGGTCAACATTTCAGTGCTGTGGACAGAAGGCAGAAACGCCGGTAAGCTAAATACTGGTGCCGATTCCCTTGTTCACAAACTAAACTAAATTTAAGTTCAGTGTATCTTTTTCTTTCTATTTCATTAAGAAAAGGACAGAAGATAAATTTTAGTTTAGTCCTGTCAAATTAATCAGCGCTTGACGTAAATTTTTTTTTTTTTTTTTTTTTTCTTCCTTTTTATCTACAATCGGCTGTTTAGCCATAATTAGATGTGGTCTGGGGTGGATTTTGTGTGACTGCCATTCCAGTGAATAGCACCATCTATAGTGGGGACACTTCAGTTCCTTTGGTCGAGTTCCAGTATGTGCCATCTTTTAAGGCGTTTTGTGTGGTCTCTGTCTTGAATTAGAGCTTTAGCTAATGTATTGCTGTGGTTGTTAAGTCTGTCTTTGTACTTTTTGCTGTAGTTGTTTACTTCTTCTCTTATGGTCGGCATTTTTAGGTATTCATGTATTTCTGAGTTTCTTACAAACCAATGTGCGCTGGAGATTGTTCTTAGAGCAATGTTTTGGAATCGCTGAAGTATCTCCAGGTTAGAATTGCTAGCAGATCCCCAGAGTTCTACTCCATAGGTCCAAATTGGTTTTATGATGGCCTTGTAGACAAGCAATTTATTGCTGAGAGATAGCCGTGATTTTCGGCCTAATAGCCATGAGAAGTTCTTAAATTCTATATTTGCCGCCGTTCTCTTGGCTTTAATGTGATTTGCCCATGTTAGTCGTCTATCTAGGTGCAAGCCTAGGTATTTCACCGTGGTGCTGGTTGGCAGGGTTCCTCGTTCCATGCAAACAGGTGCGCAATCCCCTTTTCTCAGTGAGAATGTGATGTGTGTAGACTTTGTTAGGCTGGGTTTGATTCTCCATTTTTGCAACCACACGTCGATCTTATCCAACTGTGCCTGTAGTTTAGCGGATGCTTTTACGGGGTCAGTATCGCTTGCTAGGCACGCAGTATCATCTGCATAGGTCGCTGTAACCACATTGGCAGTCTCAGGCAGGTCTGCCGTATATATGGAGTAAAGTACAGGGCCTAATACCGACCCTTGCGGTACTGAGGCTTTAATTTGATGAAGCTTTGAGGATTCTTCTTCATATTTCACTTGAAACCATCTTTGTTCCAGGTATGATTTTAGAATCATGTAGAATGAGTTTGGAAGCAGAGTTTTAAGCTTGTACAGAAGTCCCTTATGCCAAACTTTGTCGAATGCTTGCTGGATGTCTATGAATACAGCAGAACAGTACTCTTTTTTCTCGAGGGATTGTCTGATTTTGTGAGCTACTCTGTGCACTTGCTCGACAGTAGCATGTTTCTCTCGGAATCCAAATTGGTGATCTGGGATTATCTTGTTCTTGTTTAAAACTGGTATAAGTCTGAACAACAATATTTTTTCAAACAGCTTTGATAGAACTGGGAGTAAGCTTATAGGTCTGTATGAGCTGGGTTCAGTTGGTGGTTTTCCCGGTTTGACCGTCATGCATATTGTTGAAATTTTCCATAATTTCGGAAAGTGGTGCACTCTGAGGATCGCGTTGAATAACATTGTTAAAAATACTATCGGTTTTTTGGGCAGTTGCTTAAGAATTTCTCCCGTTATCAGATCAAAGCCAGGTGCTTTTTTGTTTTCTAGCTTGCAGATCGTTCTCCTAAGTTCCCTGGGAGATACGAGTGTCAAAGGTAGCGATAGTTGCTGGTCACTCAATAGCATCTTGTCTATTTCATCTTCAAATTCCGTCATAGCTGACTCATTCGGAGTAAACACTTCACTTAGGTGATCAGCAAACAATTCTGCTTTCTCTTTTTCGCTTTTGGCCCACGGTTTTTCGGTGTTCTTCCTTATAGGTGGAATGTGGGTTTGTGGTCTTTTGAAGTCTTTTGTTATTTTCCATAGGGAGTAGTTGTCTTTTTTATAGGTAGAGAGAGTTTGCAGTTTCTGTTGAAAAGTTTCATTTTCATTTTCCTCTATGAGTTCTTTTAGCTCTCTGGAAGATTTGTTGTATTTAGTTCTATCTGTTTGAGCTCTGCTTGTTTGCCATTGCCTTCGTAGCTTCCGCTTCTCTGCCAATTTGTGCCTTATTTTAAGCGGGATGTTATTTATTGGGACATAGTTGCCGAGGGCGGGTGTAGAACGCCACGCTGCGACCTGAATTAAATTCGTTATGTAGAAAGTAGCCTCGTCTATGTCATCTTCTGTCTTGAGTTTTACTTTTAGATCTATTTCGTTTTCCAAAAAACTAGCGAATGAATCCCAGTCAGTTTTGTGATTGTATAGGGTTGATTTTGGTGTTTTAGTTACTGCTGTGGCGCTAAAAGTTGCTATTATTGGTGTGTGGTCAGAAACAGAGTCGAGTGAGGATTCTACGTCAAAGAATAAGTGTGACAGGCCTTTTACAACGAAGAAATCCACAAGATCAGGTATTTTGTTAACGTCAGTTGGCCAGTATGTTGGCTTGTTTGTTCCCAGCGTTATAAGTCGTTCGTTGTCGATACTCTTTTTCAGTTCTCGTCCTTTTGTAGTAGTCAGTCTTGAGCCCCAAAAGGTGTGTTTGCAGTTCCAGTCTCCGCCACTTATGAATCGGTTTGCGATCGAACATGTTCTGTTTTGGGTTATGCTTCGGTGGGCAGTAAATAGCACTAACATTAATGGGGCCCATACTCTCATTTATGGTTACTGTTGTGGCTTGCATCCAGTCTTCTTGTAATTGACTGTGTAGGTAATGCTTGATGTTATTTTTTATGATCACAGCAGTACCACCATGGGAGGTGCTATCAGGGTGATTTGTACAGTATACGCTATAGTTATCCATCTTAAAACATTTTTGTCATTAAGATGGGTTTCTGATATCAGAGCTATGTCAATTTTGTTATCTACTAGTAGTATGTTCAGTTCTTGTTTGTTTGGCGCTAAGCCATTTATGTTCCAGGTAGCAATTCGTAGGGAAGTCATTTTGACAGTTTACTCATGAGTGCGACGATAAGATTCATCATTGTGCCTAGCTGTGTGATCAGCTGGTCAATTCTTTCCGTTTGTGTTATTATTAGCGCTTCTAGATGAGTCTGTGTTCTCGTGAGGCATTTTTAATCTCTGTTTCAGTCATTTGTTTTCTCTGTGGCGCAAGGCCAGCATTATTTCTTACATAAGTTCTCTGAGACTGTGTGTTGTCTTCGTTGTTTCTTGCATATGTTCTCTGGTGCTGTGTGTTTCCATTGTTGTTTCTCGTCAGTGATCTTTGAAGGTTATTTTCTTTGTTTTGGATATCTGTAAGATCTATCACTTTTTCATTTGTGTATTGTTTATATTCTGGTTTTCCATTCTTAACCGATTCACTGTAGAGTTGGAGGCATTCAGCAGCAGTCAGATCTCGAGCTTTACTTTGTGCCGGAAGGTATTCTACAGAGTCGCCATATTCAGTTGTAGCTTTTATTGGTGTGTTGTTCTTAGTTTTAGGTAGTATTTCCATGTTTGATATGAATTTTGTTTGCGGTTGTTTTTGTTTGTTTCCCCATTTTCTTGCAGCAATTTCTTTGTAGACTTGACATCCTTTATAGCTAGCGGGGTGGCTTCCTGTGCACAGAGTACATATTGCAGGGGTGTTCCTGTCCATGGTACATGCAGTCGTCATGTGTTCGCCAGCACACTTTACACATCTGTAGGGTCACATACAATTGTTCTTTGTATGCCCATACTGCTGACATCGCGTGCATTGTACAACAATTTTTTTTCTTTTTGGGTCTTCTATTGTGATTTTTTGATGATAGATATATTTGATCTCTTTAACCTTTCGATTGTTTTCGTGAGGGAATAAGTTAACAAAGAATGTATTTAATGGCTCCTTTGTCCCATTGGCACGTGCTATCACTATTTCACCTTTGACTTTATTGCCAGTTTCTTCTATCGCTTGTACTATGGCGTCTTTGGGAGTGCTAAAGTGAAGGTGTTTGATGACAATTCTCATGCCCTTTTCATCCTTTTGGGTGAATGTGTGCCCTATGAGTCCTTTTGTTCTAATGTGTTCTATCAGCTGTTTATATGTTACAACCGAGGTCGTGGATATAATTAACTGGTTTTTAGTAACCACTTTGTATGTGAAGTCGGTTTTTTTAGCTACTTCTTCGAGAAACTTAGTTAATTTCTCCAGGTCATCAATGCCATACAGCATTATGGGCGGAGGTTTAGAAGGTTTTCTGGTTTCATTGGATATGGTGGGTACCTGGGCCGGTTCTTCTATGTCTAACAACGAGAAACTGTTACTTGTGTTTAATTCGGTCACTACAGCTTCTTGAATGTTTTGAGTGTTCATTCCTCGGTGTTTATTCAGTTCTTGCTCTCTTGACTGAATTCTTTTAGCACTGATTTTATTTGTTTCTGTCTCATCAGGTGATCGATTTCTCTTTTGTTTTTGTATGGGTACTCTTTGCCATGGCACCGATGGGTTACATGGCGTACATGCTATCTCTTTGCTTGTACTAGGAAGACATGCAGTTGCGGTGGTAGGAATTTGATTTTGATTTACATTAGCTGGTTCGGATTCGTTGACAGGATTACAACTGTTAGTCTTTTGTTTGTCATTGCTAATTTCAGACAAAGATGACGACCTAGTTCTATTGAATAATCCAGGGTGGAATATTTGTTGTGTGAGATTTTTATTTGAACTCATTATGGTGGAGATTTAAGTTATTATTGTGGCAACACTTTTCCAAACGTCAGATGACATTTTGACGTTGAAGTAACATAACGAATTTTAATAAAAAGTTTTGAGGGTGGATCGAAAAACTTTGAAAAGTAAGATGACACTTTCGTATTTAGTTCGCTGATTATTTGTTTGAATCACTAATTATTTTGGTCCACAAACAGTTTTACATAGTTTTCACACTATAAAGTTCACTTTTACTATGTTTCTGAGCATTATTCTTATAGTTTATCGCACAAAATCACTAATATCCAACAGCATATCTACGCGTGTTGACAGCTGACACTTTAACCGTAAATTGACGTAATTTTAGTCACCAAGTTTTTAATCACGTCTAAACTTGTATGGAGAGTGACAGGCGATGATTAATTTGACAGGACTAAACTAAAATCTATCTTCTGTCCTTTTATTAATGAAATTGTAAGAAAAAGATGCACTGAACTTAAATTTAGTTTAGTTTGTGAACAAGAGAATCGGCACCACTGGCAATTTTGCAGACGCCGAGGCCACCAAAACGGATGGATGGGTAGTGTGACTTGCAGCCAAGCTCGGTCATACAAGGCCACATGTTAGTGTGCTGCGAATAATTTGGTCAATTTATTCAAGAGATGTGGCTGCTACCATATAGGGAAGAATGTAGAAAATATATATTTGGGCCAAAACAACAGTATGTTATCGAGATGAATGCCCACTGCAAGTGTCCGAAATACCTATCGTCGATATTTTTTTATATTTTCTTCGATAAAAAGACAGCGGCAGACTGGCAGCGGCCGGCGAGCGCTATAAAGCGAAATAATACTAAACTAAATACTTCAATTTGCCTCGGCATTTTGCAAACGGCGTTTGAATTTACATTTTGCCTTCGGCTTTTTATATAACTCTAAACAAAAAAAAAAAAAAAAGCAAAGCTCACGCTTTTTAAACGGACGACGCCGTTGGTAAAAAGCGGATTCATACAAACATAATTTAGTAGATGAATAGCCAAACTGAAAATAACTTTTAAAACATTTTAAAACAAAAAATAGCCAAATCAGTTCAGACGTTCTCAAGTGATGTGCTTACCAAACACTCGTTTCAAAATAAACTTGTAGTGTGGACGCAAATAACAATGTTGCGTTTCGATAACAAATTAAAACTACATTTCTTTTATCTATGGTATTTTATTTAGGCTGTGGTCCGTAGTGCTTGTTTTATATTGGCCAACTTGTAAAGTGACGTTCATTTGCAACCAATCAAGATCGCAAGTTTTTGTAGTGTTACAAACTAACCAATAAAATTTCTTCCTTCTCATAATTTAATGGCATCGTTGAGGTTAGCATCATTCTGCAAGTTCCGGTCCGCCATTAGAGATGGGTTGTAACAGGTTAAACACGATATCTGTTATCACTGTTACTGTTACACAAAAATAACAGATCCAAATATCTGTTATTAAATAACAGCCTGTTATTTTCATACGGACGATAAATACGTATACATAAATAACAGCCTGTTATTTTATACCGACGATAAATACGTTTTTAAATCTCAATTGAATATCTTCTTTGTTTTTTTTCGTTTAAAGTTCAAAATCGTATCTGAACTTTTGTCTAGGAATGACGGGGTGATGTAAATTACGTTCATTTATAAATATACCGACCCCAACATAGTTTTAAAAGGCTAGGCAGATTGATTGATTATTATTTTAAATTAAATTCCAAACTGAACACTTTCCTTATAATTTCGCTTTACATATATTGCAGGTCGCGTAGTGACCACCTACATCCACAAAATGGTCCCACACAACACTAACTCTTCTATTTATATTAGCCATTGTTTTTCTTACCTAAACCTTTTAATATTCACAACTTAACTTAAATTAAATAAATAACTGCACTTTTACAATAACACTCCTAAACTATAAAACCAAAACCTCTAAACTATAAAACCTAAACTAAAAACTATAATATACATAAATCGAATATGAACACTAAATACTAATACGCCGTAAACACTTAGAAATGTTTTCGAAACAATTTAAATTACCATTCACCAGTTCACCTTTCGTTAGAAAGAAAGAAATGAAAAAAGCAATCGTATCAGATTTCAAAAACTCAAAATTTTAAAAATGTCAACAAATAAACCAGCCAAATTAAATTTTAATTGAATATCATCTCTAACCTTATTTAAATAAAGTCGTACATGCATAGAACATTTTGCGACCAATCCCATCAAACGTCAAACCAAAGATAAAAAAGGCGTCCGGACACGATCACTATAATTTTTGTGGTTGCATCACAAAGAAAATAATATAGAATTAAAGTATTTTTGATGTCAACAATAACAAACAAACCAGACAAATTACTCTCAATAAAATTGTTTAAATCTATAATGGTTTATCAAAAAAAAACTCGTGGAAAATTTTGGAATTTTCCGTTAAACCACAGATAAAAGCTTTCGGATACGATCACTAGACTACGCACAAGATAAGTCTGCACGCGACTGGTGGCGTGCTTAATTCTATCTTTAATGTATTATTTAAAATATAATATTATACCTATATTAATAATTATTCTATTCATATTTAAATAATTCTTTAACATAAACGTCAAGACGGCACGGCGTGGCATACGATTAGTTCCGATTTCAGCCGCGTGCAGACATATCTTGCAAGCAATCTAATTTTTTTGGTTGCAAATCAAATTGCCTTATAGAAAAATAGAGAATATAAATTATTATGGTATTTTTGTTATGGTCACATTGGTCAGTAACAGGAACAGGTAACACGACCTAATTATGAAGTCACATTTTTGATAATGTTTGTTCCTGTAAAACCACCAACTGTATTTTAGGGATAATAAATACTAAGTGCTTCTCTTTTTAGCGTAGTTTAACCGCTTTAGTAAGAGTGAGAAGTAAACATATTTCGAAGTAAATAATAGGTGTTTCTCTTTTTAGCAAGGGTCATTCTTTAATGAGGAAGAGAGATAAATCGACAACCTTGATATATACCTTCTTTGTGTGAGTATTTATGTAAGTAACAGCCTTAGAACAGCTGTGTGGGGACTAAGATGAAGTATCAGTAACAGCAAACAGTCGTGGTAACAGTCTTTGAGGGTCTGTTATTTTAGGTAACAGATATGTTGTATTGATAAGAACAATTGTTATTTGTTATTTTTAAATATCTGTTATTTCTACCTGTTACGATAAATACGCCTCACTCCTATCCGCCATTTTGATCGGAAGGCAGATTCGTTGTATTGCGCTAAAATAGCGGCGGTGATTTTTTAATATATTTGAGTTAAATTAAGAAATAAATAGACCATGGTGCCGGTGAGTGAAAGTTTTTGTGCTTGTTCAACAAATTTTAACATCTTTTGAGCTCGTCTTGATGAATTCTGTTTCTTTTTAGCAAACGAAGGTGTTCGTCGGCAGCCTGCCGCAGGGCTCGAAGCCGGAGGAGCTTCGAAAATTGTTTGAGCGCTTCGGCGCTGTGACGGAATGCGATATAATGAACCGTTGTGGATTTGTGCACATGCAAACTGAAGAGCAAGCTTCGGCCGCTATTCGTGCCCTCAATAATACGTCGTTCAACGGCGGCGTCATCTCAGTAGAGCGCGGGCGCATCAAGGAGCGAGGCCAGCGTGGAGGGCCAGGAGGTGGAGGCCGTGGCGGTGGCATGAGGGGTGGCATGCGCGGAGGTATGGACCGGCGCGGTGGCGGACCCATGCGAGGCGGGCCTCCGCCCCGGGACTCTCCCTACTCGCGCGACCGGCCCTCACACCCGCGCGGCCCGCCGCCCGGCGCTCCGCCCCAGATGGCACCGCGCCCGCTGCCCTACGAGCGCGCCGAGCGGCCGCCGCCGCCCGCGTACGATGACCGGTACAACGGCTACGGCGGGGAAGACCGACGTGGGTTTGCTCTGATGGAGCGCGGCGCACGGGACCCGTACGCGAGCGCAGCGCCGATGTACGCGGAGGAGAGGCGCTACGACGAGATGCCTCCCATGTACGCCGACGATCGTCGTGCACCGATGTACGCAGATGAGCGCGACATGATGGAGCGCCGGGCCCCGATGCGCGCGGCGCCGCAACAAATGCCGTACGAGCGTTCGATGCCGCCGCGTCCGCAGCAGATGCCCAACGGTGACATGTTCAGCAGGCGCTCCCCTATGTAAGTTATGTAAATTGTACTTGCTTTTATCCAAATAATTTTGTCAGCACTAAGCCCCTAAAAAGGTGTACACAAAAACTGCAAAGTTGACTGCAAAATGTTTATGTTCATGCTGAAACAAACTTTCCTATGACTCCACTGACCCCCCTATCTTTGACTAACACATCATTTTAAATGCTGTGATAGTTGTTGCTACTAGATCATATTTCACACTAATGGATCTTGCAAGTTTGCAATTATAGTGTCAACTGATGCATTTGATCTATGGACTCCATCAGCATTCTTCAATATGAATCCATTGTGTACTGAGCTTTGCTCCAGTAGTTATTGCAACACCTTCCAACATTATGCTAACCTTCCCTAATGAGAGACTATTTGATTTTATATTTTCAACAGTTGAAAGTAAAAGATCAAAGATCTCTCTCAAAGAAGGAAAAACTGTCAAAAGTTTTTCATTATTTGATCACTCTTCAATCGTTCCTTCAATGATTTTCTTATCTCTGGATTATATTTTTCATTAATTTTTGATAAAAAGTGAAGCTTAGCGATGATGTGACTTCTAGCTGAACGTTTTATAACTTTTAGGATTGCTTAAAATTTATTGAAGAGTTAAGTCAAAGTAGGAAAGGGAGATCTTTGCCCTATAAACCAAAAGCTGTCCTGTATTATTATTTACTAGCTGTGCCTGCAGGTTCACTCACATGCCAGGATATTATGGGCATTTTTTGCCAGGGCTTTATGGAATATTATGCAAAATTTTAACAGAATCTATTCAGTAGTTTTGCATCAATCTGGAACATACATCCAGATAAATGGACAAAAATTATAAAAACTATATTGTCAGCATCAGAATCGTTCCCACACCTCGTAGCAATTACAATTTTTTTTTTGCTACTATTTTATTATGTATAGATTTGTTTGTCTTATAAATCTATTCCTGTGTTTGAGTTGTCTCACATACTAAGCATGGTACTTGTAACATTTCAGGCGCGGTGCAGCACCCGGTGGATATGATAGAGACCCTTACGCGCAGCAGTACCCCCCCATGGGACGGTAAGATCTTGCACTTATTAATCCTTGTAACAGCTGACATGGAGTACACAGACGTCGTTTTAGTTACATGTTTTCCTATCTGTTCATCATTAATATTAAAACAACCTAAATTTGCTCAAAAACTACAAGAAATTTAGGAGTACACAAAATGTGAAACTGCTCCTTCGGAGGATTTATGAAGTCTGAAGTTGACTTTGTTATCTTGCGAACGATTGCTCGGCAATCTTGAATTAACCATCGCGACGAAATCGTAGTTGCATCAAGCTCGGGCAAACAGGCCTTCAACCCTCGTATGCGCGAGACATCATGGAAATTTTGTCGTGTCTTGTTCTCGTGTGTTGCGTTTGCGTATTCCGGCCTTAAAATTTTATTATAGCATTGTAGATAGGGGATAGATACAGTTAAAATATGCCACAAAAACATAATCATTTGAACAAACAGGAAAACTTACTAACAAATTCTTGGAACGACTGTGACCTACCTAAACAGGTCAAACATGTTTTATCATGTGAGACTGACCTCATATAAAATAACTCTAATCACCTGTCTACTTCTTGTTAACTGTTACATTCCATGCGTCACGGCTTCGTCAGCATAATGGATCATACTCTATCTGCAAATATCTCGTAAAACATGATCAACATTATAAATACTTTCATTGCTGCTAAAGTTATGTGGGCCAGAACATGATGAGGTCACCTCTGTCATAATATTATCAATGTTGATAGACGCTCGCTCCCAGATAACTGTGTGACGCCTCTTAGGTTGTAGTGAATAAAACGTTACAAGCGAAACAGACGGTTGTATAAATTGATGATACAGTAACGATAGTGCGTGGACTAGTCGAGGTGCGGTTTCACTATGAACTAAGGCGGTGTTCAGTTTCCCTGAGGGTCGGTCGTGATGTCGTGTTGTTTGTATAGCGGGGGCGGCGCGGCGCGGGGGAGAGAGCTGAGCGGCATGGGCGGCCCGCGCCGGTACTAGCGGCGACGCACGCTTACCTCGCTAGGCTAAGCTCGTAGTAGTACCACGTGACACGATCAAATCAGTACCTAGTGCCGTGCGACGGTCGAACTAGCCGCATTCGCGATGCGACGCAGTGCGTGCGTGCGAGCGAGCACGCGAGCGTCCCGGACACGTAGCTTTGTAAGTCCAGTACGAGTGAAAAATTATGTGAATCACTTTATATTGTAACAATAAATGAGAGATATTATTATATTGACGGAACGTTTTCATTTCCCCGCTGATTGATGTTACATGCTCCATGTTACATTTACGATCGAATTAGTTTTATATAATTGTTTGGATTAATTTCGATAATAATAAGTCTAAATGTTAAGGTACATTTTGTTTAAGTTGTATATTTACATTTTAGATTAAATTCCTTAGAAATAAAAAATTTACTTTAATTACTCTCCTACCGGCACTAAACTCTTCATGCATGTTACCCTTGCGATCTTTGGCTTCGAATACTGCTTCTCCTTGGTTGCGGTACTTCTGTTTAAATTTTGTGGTTTTATTGCAGGATGCCTTAATGTCGCGCGGTCGGCTCGGGCTGACCGGTATCCGACATGGGTTGTTGCAAATGTATGACTGTTGCACGCAGTGATCCGTAGAGGGGTGCGTTCATTGACATCTAGCGATCTTCTTAATCTCTAAGTCTCTTATAGATATAAAAAATCTCTCTTAAAACTTAGAACTCGATACGATTCGTTATAGGCTACTAAAACCCCGCCTCTAAACCTACACTCAAAATAACAACCAGAGAATTACTCTAAAATTGCGTCCACGTAACTCGATGCGAACGCACCCCAGGCTGACTGCTCTGCTTGGCTCCATTACGTGATCACAGCAAACCGACAAGTCCGGAGCGAGTGACGCTTAGGGCGACATACCGGCTCTGCTAACAATACATAACGCTGTCGAACGGCGACAAAGTGCGTGCGAGTCCTTTCAGATAGTTAGATGCGGCATGACGATGACGAGCTTACGGCGGCGATGCGTAGTCGATGCTAAAGCGACGGCGTTACGCTGTATACGTTAGGCGACAACGGCAGAAGACACAGGAATGCGAAAAATTACAAATCGTAAGTACGGCTGAGAAAACAGACGTTACCGGCGTGCGTTACAGAGCCTCGAGCTCGCAAGTCGATCTACCAAACCAGTGTGCATACAGCGCGTTATAATATAATCAAACAACGTTGCACATAAGATCTAAATTTCGAGTTTTGTTACGGAACAATAATGCGCAATACGCACAAATCTGCAGTACACATGAATATGGCCGACGATATCTTTATAATGACTGCCAGGCTTAAATAGTCGGCGTTTCAATCTACAATCTTCAATAATTAAGTTACGTAAACGTTCAACTGTAAACTGTCAAGGCTACCATACATGGTCAATTCATCAGATCCGTCAGATCGGAATCATAATTCGTACCGTGTGTGGCAAGATCAATCGTCTACGACGGCCGGAACGAATAGAAGCAAATCGTTGAAACCAAATAATCCGATCATTTCGTGTATCTGCAAGCATACAGTCACAAGATCGGATCAGATCTATTTGTTCAATTTTATCTCTTTGTATGGTAACCTTAACGGCACTTCTACGCTTTAGTTTTCTTACATAGTGCTTATACTATTTCTATGTTCCACAGGGATTGGGTGCCTTGATGAGAATGCTCCAGACTGAACAATGTGACCAAACTGGGAAGAATTTCTTGCCCCTTCGCTATTTTGTTGGACCAAGGATCATGTGCGGAGTGTTTTATTATGCAATAAATGTATTTTCTGCTTAAATTTTCGTATTTTTTTATACAAGAAATTCCTACCAACTAATGAATAGAAATTATATCTCAATAGATATAAAGAGGAACGGACAACTTCCAAAATAAAACTAAGAAAATCGCTTCCAACTTTTATTTAGCATATTCAAAATATATTTTCACGTAATATATATTATTATGAGATTAAAACTTTGCCGATGTATCTCACTATTTCACACTTTGTACTCAAGCTAAGCTTCATTCGTCAAGTCGTAGTGAAAGCAATATTACAAGATTCACTGCGACTTACATCTTTGGGATATGGCACTAGTTCTACAAACAAGCATTAATAAAATTAAACATTGATATTTGCTAAAAACATAAGTAAATAAGAATTTAATATAGGTACTCAATAAATTAATAAGGGAATATCGAAAGCAGCTCAGCTGCAAATAAAAGTAATTTTACGAATAATATATTAAAATACTAATACGAAATATAAGAGATCGGTATTTAGTGGGTTCAATAACTGTAGCTACAGCTATAATTGTAACATCTATGCTTAGGTATGTCACAAGTATAACTGAATTTACTTGTTATGTGAATGCTGCCCATATATGCTAAATACATCGTTCTTTCTGCAGTCTCCACAACAGTCATTGCAGATTTTAAGTTGTACAATAATTTAATTTTGAAATATCACAAACAAAAGCAACTAAACACTGCTCGCTTAAAACTAGTAATACTTTTAAAAAATATCAATACAAATTAAAATTTCATGAGATTCTTAAATAAAATGCGATCACGCGCAGTGGACGGTAAATCGTTGAAAGTACACAAAATATTATTGCCAATTTCTTAATTCTTTTGTAGAAGATAACAGTTGTGAAGTTTTAAAACAGCTACGACTATGGCATAATCACTTTATAAACTTGTGAGAATTTAAAATATACATGAATAAAAAAGCTAATTAATTTAAATAATATGTAATAAGAGACTTTGGCGTCTGCGCACTGTTTGACCATGTCGACTAGCATAGGTTGTCAAATCACAACGAGTTACAATACTACATCATAAATAGGAGAATGCGCGGCATACATACACTCGCGGAATTATATAAAAACGGATGGGCATTAATAAAATTTCATTACATTTATTCTAATGACGTTCAAATTGATGTATTTTCTCATCCTTTCTCACATTTATATTGCCCATTTCAAAAGAAGTAGCACATATTATGATATTAATTTATAATTGCCATTATAATATAAAAACTTTCACCCGCGTATAATCCTCTTGAACACTCTTAATTAATCAATGTTAGGCAATAGAACTACTGAGGCATGAGAGGAGCCACCCCCAAGTTCAGATTTCCCTATCTAAAATATGTATTCTAAGGACTCGATGTCTTGTCATCCAATGCAATGAAGATATTAATGAGAATAGCAACTCTTGGGATCTTAAATAGGACTCTTAACTGACCTGGCCTTATGTTTTGCCTTTGTATCAACTGCCGTGCCTACTGTGAAGTCCTACAGCTAATAACATCAAACCATATTGACTAACATGTGGTGATAAAACAAGCTACACTGCTACCTCCATACAATGATTGAAATCACATGTCGAGAGCTGTTTGTAAGTACATATAGCTACTTCAGTCTATAGCATCCTTGATAGGCGATCAGAACAATGCAATTAGCACATGGGGAGTATTATACTGCTAGACAAGCATTCTGCCAAAAACGAAGGCGGGGTCTGTAAAAATTGCCTCCGAGAGTGGCAATATGTCTAGTATGGACTTCTAGGGCGGTCAACGCTATGAGAACTAATGAGAAGAGATACTCATCATTTTAGCCGAAAGTGTCGTCCATAGCTGGACATAGGCCTCCCCCAAGCACCGCCACTTCGACCGATTCTGTGCTTTCCGCATCCAGCGGATTCCTGCGGCCTTCACAAGGTCATCGGTCCATCTTGTGGGAGGCCTTCTAACGCTACGTCTTCCGATAGGTGGTCGCCACTTCAGAACCTTTTGACCCCATCGGCCATCCGTTCTGCGAGCAATGTGCCCTGCCCATTGCCACTTAAGTTTGGCAATTCTTCGGGCTATGTCGGTTACCTTGGTTCTCCTGCGGATCTCTCGTTTCTGATTCGATCATGTAGGGAAACTCCAAGCATAGCCCTCTCCATTGCCCATTGGGTGACTTTTAGCCTTCTGATAAGGCCCATTGTGAGCGCCCATGTTGCAGTATCATAGGTCATTACAGGTAACACGCACTGGTCAGACTTTCGTCTTGAGACACTGTGGTATGTGGGACGAGAAGATATTGCGTAGTTTCCCGAACGCTGCCCAACCGAGTCGGATTCGACGATTGACCTCTTTCTCGAAGTTGGACCCACCTAGCTGGACAGTTTGTCCTAGGTAAACATACTCGTCCACAACTTCGAGCGTAGCGTCTCCGATCTTTATGAGAGTGGGTGTCACATGGGCATATGACATAACCTTTGTCTTGTCCATGTAAAGACACAGATGAGAAGAGATACTATCAAAGTGAAATATTCATTAATTGTAAGGATTCATTGAAGGGGTGAATCAGGAATCCGCTGGATGCGGGAAGCACAGAACCGGTCAAAGTGGCGGTGCCCCAAGCACCGCCACTTTAACCGGTGGCCTATGTCTAGCAGTGGACGTCTTTCGGCTGAAATTATGAAGGATTAATTGAACGATTATAGGAAACGGAATCAGTTGGAACAAAATTTTTGTGCAGTAGGTACTTGAGGATTATCATTTTTGGTATAGTAAAAAGGGAACATTAATTATTCTTTTATTTAAAAAAGAAGAAGAACCTCCACTTTTTAAGGATGTGATAAGTCGAATGAATGATTTGACATCCGAACAGAACAAGGATTCACAGCTAATTGCTGGAGTCCATCGAGCTAAAAAGCTTAGTATCATGATAAGTGTTCTAAAAATAGACATTTGAAGGGTCCGCAGTTTTGGTTTGGGACATTTTGACCAGCACTAATCTGCACAGTGCACAATGCTTGAGTTTGAATAGTCAACCCATGGTTAAAATTTTACATTCACAGCACCTTTATTTCGAAACAGTAAGCGATTTGAGTAGGTCAAATGACTACTAACGTGGGGGGTTGGATCGAAAGAAATAATATACCAACATTGAAAGGAGGTATTACTGGGACGGTTTTTATTCCCATTGTCTAGCGCTCCATGTAAAATACAGATATTTAGCTGCATCCGGTAGCCGACCCTAACATACAGTTAAACCAGAAAAGTTATGCGCTTCGGTAATCTTCGTGTTTTCGTATTAGCCCGAACGTTGAACGTTTTAGTTTAGTTTAATTTATTCAATTGCAAGGCAACAAGATATTGTTACCTTTGTGATGTGGCTGTGCTTTTTAAAATAAATAAATAAACTTTGTGCCACAGGGTAACCTCTACAGATGCACTTTGTGGTAGTGGGCCAGTCATTGCGCGTTTATATGAAGTTTTCTCTCTGTTTGGTTACTCCGATCCAGTAGCGGCGTTAGGGTAGGGCGCGCATGAGCACCCGCTCAAGGCGCCAGACATGAAGCGGCACTCAACGCGAACCACCGGCCTTTTATTTCTCTATCTTTTCTGTTATTTAACTCTTTTTTTACCCGACTGCGGGACAGCAAAGACTGGGTCTTGTTTTGTCTAACTTTTCTGTACAAGTCGACAAAGTTTAGGTACTATTTTTAGAATGGGCCAAAGAAAAGACGCAGCGGTGTGCTAAAAAATTTGGAGCTCGCTTTTACTCCCTGCGTTCTCTGAAGTCTGAATTCTCAAAAAAAAAAGAAAAACAAAAAAAAAATCTGCATAAAAGAAATCTATGTTTTCCGTGGCGGGGTGCTGAAAATTTTGAGCTCACTTCGCTCGTTTTAGCATCCTGCATTTTCCTATTCCTCAAACTAGAACAAAAGCTAAAATTTTCGCCCTTCTACTCTTCAAGAGTAGTGATTGGCGCCACAGAAATCTCGTCCGGGGTGCCGGTATTGCTAAAACTACAAAATAAGCAAGTACTTCCATGGTATTAACAGCTGTATTGATCTCTACATAGCCGCGTTCGTATTTCCGATGATTCCCGAAGCGCATACTTTTTTAGAGAAATCTGTAGTTGGAAAAAGGGTACGCAGATGGCGTCTAGTGCTAATCGCTTCGTAAATGATCGCCACTAATCTACGAACAGATTCGTTAAACATAGCACCTTCAGATCATTATATCTAGTGCCAGGTACACAGTAAATAGAACATGTCTTAAATAACATACCATGTTTATATTAATTATTGCTAACATTAGAAGGCAAATCGTGCATTGATTGTACTATGAAGAAAGGCAGATGTGACGGATTGCGCGGATGATATCATCGCCCTACTGGTTCAACATTTTGACGATTGACAGAAAGAGATAGAATTATATTATGTCCTATCTCTATCTTATGTAATAATTAGGATGGTTGTAAAGCCTACTATAAACCAAAATCTATCGTCAGATCATATGGTATTTTTTCTCTACATATCTAATGATATTTCCGAATCAAATTTTTTTACCGTTCATTTCACAAAACTATCTGATGATAAATCTCACTTCCGAATTCTCAAACAAGACCTTCCTTTAAGTCGTTCTTGATTTTCCTTGTAACCCCCGTTTCTTAGCTGAGCATATCTATTCGATAGTTCTACTAGTTCGATATCTTGTTTCTGAACACTCAGAATAAAGACAATGGCGACTTAAAAACGAGTCGGTTTGAGAATCCAGCCGTTAGGTCCATAATTTGCTTTTACATTACAATTTGTACATTACTATTTTATTTAGATTTGGTACCATTTGTACATTCATTGGGACATGAGGATATAAACTTTTATCAGTGGGATTTTATAGTGAATAGGAGATATAAGCAAAGGCAAGGAGACATGAAGGGAGAGGTATCTTGCAAGGAATGACTAGCAGGAGTAAAGTAAACGCCTTACTGACTAGAGATTTTGAAGAAAAATACCGAGAGAAGGTAGGTTTATCGTCCGTCTGTGTGTTTGTAATGCTGCGGCTGGATCTGCGTCTATCGTGACGAAGCAATGTGTACCTAAGCTTCGTATGTATCGCTCGCTAAAAAGTTTTCGCGCTAATGCAGTGGCCACATTAGCGGCTTCAATTTTTTTAAGAATTATCGTGCAATAATCCAAGATGGCTCTCAATTATTTCGACAGAGCGTCTACGCAGTCCGGAAACAACAGTCCAAATGACCAATGCTAGTCCGACCACGCGCCACGCTTATTATGTACCGCCACCCGGGCGATAGATGCTACGCAGCCCGAACTATCGCGACGATAGCCGATAATGGTTGGTCATATCTGCGTGTATCGTATCACTATGCGAAGCTTCGTCACGATAGACGCAGATGCGGCCGCAGCATAAGAAGATACCAAAACAACGGACGTGGAGCTTATGCATATTTAAATCACAGCTTGTTTTCATTTCTCATTATTTTTATTATGTTACTAGATCTAAATCAGCCTAAATGTTCCCACTGCTGGTTGCTGGCCTCCTCTCGGTAAGAGGGCACGGGTAATAATCTACCACGCGGGCCCAGTGCGGGTTGGTAGATGTCACATGTCTTCGAATTTCTGGTTCTAAGACATGCCGGTTTCCTCACGATGTTTTCCTTCACCGTTTTGAGAGCAGTGGTGATGAAATAACACTGGCCTACCACTGTTGTGATTGGCTGTTGATCATATAACCATAAAGCAGTTTATGCGCGCTGGTCCTATGTCACATTTAAGTTACATCTATTAGTGATCAAAATTCAAATAAAAAACCTTCAAAATCTCTAGCCAGAATAAAAGAAGAAAGACGTTGGTATACTGACGCAGTTATGATCGCGCGTACTTCAGAGCTTGGATCAGTGGCTTCTCCTCCTTCAGCGACTCCTTGAGGACCACGTCGGAACTGGTGAACGGTGCGGACGGCCGGTCGCTCTCCACGTCTGTCTCCGACCGGCTTTGAGACTCCAAAGGCCTGGAAATTAGGTGGGGAATTATAAATCTGAACAATTTTTTTTTTAATAAAGAGAAAAGATTTGATTCTTTGTACATATATGTTTGTATTTTTGTTTGTAATGAATAAACTCAAAAACTACTGAACCGATTAAAAAAATTCTTTCACCAGTAGAATGCTATATTATCACTGAGTAACATAGGCGCACGCGGAAATAATAAAATAAAACTCGTTTTCGACTAAACTCTATTTGAAATAAGATTACACATTTAAACAAACCTTTTTTACAGTCCGTTCAACCGATTTTGACTTCTATTGCGTTGGTGGCATGACAAATGGCAGCTGCAGTAAACAGTTGGTTTGTAACCACTTTTTAGGGTTCCGTTAAAAAACGGAACCCTTATAGATTCGTCATGTCTGTCTGTCTGTCTGTCTGTCTGTCCGTCCGTATGTCACAGCCACTTTTTTCCGAAACTATAAGAGCTATGCTGTTGAAACTTGGTAAGTAGATGTATTCTGTGAACCGCATTAAGATTTTCACACAAAAATAGAAAAAAAAACAAATAATTTTGGAGTTCCCCATACTTAGAACTGAAACTCAAAAAATTTTTTTTCATCAATCCCATACGTGTGGGGTATCTATGGATAGGTCTTCAAAAATGATATTGAGGTTTCTAATATCATTTTTTTCTAAACTGAATAGTTTGTGCGAGAGACACTTCCAAAGTGGTAAAATGTGTGTCCCCCCCCCTGTAACTTCTAAAATAAGAGAATAATAAAACTAAAAAAAAATATATGATGTACATTACTATGTAAACTTCCACCGAAAGTTGGTTTGAACGAGATCTAGCAAGTAGTTTTTTTTTAATACGTCATAAATCGTAAACTTATCGTTACTTGCTGCTACGGAACCCTTCATGGGCGAGTACGACTCGCACTTGGCCGCTTTTTTGCTTTTAATGCCATCCTTATTATGCCTACGGTATAGAAGTCAAAATTGGTTGAACGGACTGTAAAAAAGGATTGTTTAAATGTCTAATCTTATTTCAAATGGAGTATAGGTACTTTTTCTATATTTTTGTTAGTAATAAAATTATGTTGAGGCTGACATTGATAGCGTAACTTACGGACGGGCGTCATGAGACTCTTATTTCATTGTTATAAGCAGATATCGGAATTGGGTGTGTGAAAATACCTAAAGTTTGCAGCGAGACATATCATAGAGCTGTTACAACCACTTAAGTTAACCCGTTTTGAATTGTACCGGTTTATTTACGGTTTTTTGTTTTACATGTTCTTTACCTTTGAAAAACCGAACTATAAACATAAGCAAGCTGCTAATACAGTTTTAAATAAATTTTTGTTTTGAACTTTTCCGGTTCAAATTCGGTTTTTTAGTTCTACTTGTTCTGTACGTCTGAAACACCGAATTTTACACATCTGCAAGCTGTAATACAGTTTTAGATATTTTTGTAAAAACCGAATTTGAACCGGAAAAGTTCAAAACAAAAATTAATTTAAAACTGTATTAGCAGCTTGTTAATGTTTATAGTTTGGTTTTTTAAAGGTAAAGAACATGTAAAACAAAAAACCGAAACTAAACTGGTAAAATTCAAAACCGGTTAACTTAAGTCGTTGTAACAGCTCTATGAAATGTCTCGACTCAAACTTCAGGTATTTTCACACACCCAATTCCGATCTCTGGTTATAAGGCATAAATTGGAATGACTGACGCGCGTTCGTGAAATGCAACATTTACACACATGTCCAGATAAAATTGGTTGGTGAGAGTAAAAATATACATTTCCTTGAATAGATACTTGGTTTATTTCTGCTAATTCAGGGCCTGCGATTCTCCATACAAACGTATTCCTCTTTATTCTTCCTGAATAATGCCTCTAGAGCAATAATTTTTTTTTCATAATATCAAGGTCTGCTGTAGACACGTCCCTGTTATTTCCTTTTTTTCAGCAACTTATTGGTAAAGAAAATATGACCCTCCAAAAATTACAAAAATGCCCCATTTTACTGCCGTGATTACAGTACTATCAGACAAATTCGAAAAGTTTTTAACATAAAAGAAAATGATAGGAACCCAGACAAACTCTTTCTTAAAATTTTAATGTAAAAAATAATTGAATCGGCTCAGTTTTCGAGGATAAAAAAGGGGAATACCAAATGTCGATATCGTAATTTTTTTTTGTGATATAAATCGGTCTGAACTGGAGCTGTTCCTATCGCACTCTACGGGGGCAGACTTGAGGTAAGACGACGGTAATAGTTTCTTCGAATACTTATTTTTCGAATTCCTCGCAGGCCCTGTTCCCTCTTAAAGTCACTAGGCTTTACCAGAGTACTGACTCATTGGAAATGTTGCTGGCAACATATATTGAACACAAACTGTTACTTGCAACAAGTTTGCCGCAACACAACTTGTAGGTTAGACAATAGGTAGGTTCTGACATACAAAAGATCAAGTTAAGTTTAATTCGGTATATTTGTACAGTTCGTTGTCCTAATACTTCACTTTTGCCCTTCTTCCCAGCTAAAGCACTAGGAAGTGGTGAACGGCGGGAGTTTTGGGGGACTGTCTTATGTAATTTTGACGTTCGAAAAGTGCTGATTCTCAGCCTAGTTTGAATAAATTACTTATTTTTTAAAAGTGCTAGTGTTTTTGTGTGTGAAAACAATAAGTGTGCATTAGTGATCAACGTGAAGTGTTTTCCAAATACGTTGCAATGATTATGAAAGAAAAAGTTCTGCGGTGGGCTGCAGACTACGAATAATAATATGTATGTGAAGAAACTTAATTCTCATAGAGTTGCCATTTCGATTCACCCCATTCACTCAGACTGACTTACAGCATCATCATCTGCCTAGACTTTTCCCAACTATGTTTGGGTCAGCTTCCAGTCTAACTGGATGCAGCTAAATACCAGTATTTTACAAGGAGCGACTGCCTATCTGACCTCCACAACCCAGTTACTGGGTAATACGATACCTCTTAGTAAGACCGGTTGTCAGACTCACGGGCTTCTTCTGACTACCTGTAACGACTGTCAAACATCTACAAATGACAGTCAGGCCCAACGGTTTAACGTGCTTTCCGAGGCACGGAGGTCTGGATATGTAATGGATGGTCACCCATCCACGGCCCGACCTCGGTAAGCGTAGCTTAACCTTCGATCGACCTGTGCAATCGTTATTATTTAGCCACAAGTCCCTCCCCCAGACTAAATTACAGCAACGGAAAAATCGTACTCCTTCAACGTATAGATTCAAGAGACATGGTAATTGAATGGAACCGTTTTTGAGGTGGAATTACTTTTATTTATTAACCCCCACTACACTAGTCGCGAAGTTGCTTCGACGAAGTACTCGTTGAAGTTGACCGAAGTCCCGAAGTACGTGACTACACACTCGTGCGAAGAACTACAGGAAGCTTCGAGACCTTTGACTCGAGCGCAAAAACCGACGATTGGAAGTCGCCCGAGGCGAGCGGAGGTTGCACGAAGTCAACCGAAGTGCCCTTCTACACTCTCGTATTCGCTTAGCTTCGATCAATTTCGCGAGTAGAGCACACAAATGTACAAAGGCGGACTTAATGCCATAATAAATTTTCTACCAGTCAACCTTTGGGTGATGCGGAGACAAATATTTCTTCACATAACTATTTTTATTTGTAGACTGAGCCATAGAGTAAAAAACCATGTCTAGAATTACTTACTATATAGTTATAATTAGTTGCATGCATTCACACCGTTAGTTACTACCTCACATTTTTTGCTGTTAATATTGTTAGCTAAAGCCACACGAATGGATCATACCGCGACTTACACAGTCTTGATACTTTTCTTACTATTTGTCGTTATGCTGTAATTTTCTTGCCCCGCTTCACAGATTTGTCGAGACCCCGACTTATAAGATCTCCGTTCCCAACCGGATAACTAGGGGGCATTACTTTATTATAATTTTGACACCAAATATCCTCAAATCAAGATATTCGTATAACTGACGAAATTATCGGTAAAAGTTGTGTTGTAGGGTTCCGTAGTTACAATATTTAGGTCCTGTTTCACAGTGTCTACGTACAAAGTAGAATTTATATAAAATGATCTGTCTGATAAGTTAAATGGAAGTTATCCAGAGGTAGTGAAATAGGCCTGGTTTGAATCGACATTCAAATGAAATATTTTTACTTTGAAATTAAATCATTTGAGTATTTTTACCTCACGATAAAACACTTGTCTACCACTCGGCTACGGAACCCTAAAACGGTTTATTGTTATCTTAAAGAAAGAAAAATGAACATTTAAAGCAAATATAAGCCAATCTTGACATTCAAAGATTGTTAAGGATTCTTTAGCGCACTGACTTAATCAAAAATTTTGTTATCTTAAACTTACAAGTGAAATAAAAAAATAACAGTTAAAACAGGACAATCAGTTAGACGAAATTAAAATATAGTTATAATTTTTAACATTGGAATTTTTTGAGTTTTACTAAATTAGTTAGCGAAACTGACGCAGACGTGATAGATCGATATCGAAACATGATCGATATGAAACATGACATTTTTTTTGGGGTCATTAACCGCTGAGTGAAATATCTGTTTATTTTTTTATGTAAACTTTACGGACGTGCTGGGTATCAATATCTAAACACGATAAAACAAAACAAAAAAACATTTTTTTTATTTATCGATATTTTGTTCAATAAAATTCATTTGCATAAGACAACAATATTTAAAAAATGGTTTGGTGCGCAAATAGAATCGCTATCGTAAAGGCAGCACATCAACACAAATATAGTTAGATAAAATTGATGAAAAAGAGAAAAAAAATTGCAAAGAGATTGAAAGAATGTTTGAAAAAAATAAAGCAGTTCCAAGCGAATGTAATTTACAGTACCCCAATTTTGCGGCCGTGTTGATCCACGTCACCCATTCAGACCTGAGGATCAAATGGCGAATTGATTAGCACCGACATATTCCGAGTAACCGCGTTAAAAATATTCGCTCCTAATGCTGCGACTTAAAGAGTGTTTGTATGAAATGGTGGGTTGATGAGGTTGGAGGTAGGAATGTATTCCTCACGATGTTTTCTTTCACCGCTTTGAGAGCAGTGGTGATGAAAAAATTTGCTTAAAGTAAAGTGCCTGTCTGGGTTTGAACTTACTACACTTGTAAGTGGTAAACCACTAGGTCACCACTGCTCGCGATGGGCCATCGCTACTCCGTAAATATGTCATCGATCGATCGAAATCTAGTTACACCTTAAATAGTGTTTACTTGAATACACAATCTTAGGAGTTCTGGGGAGTTTGTTGCGCCACTTCTTCTTCCCAGCTAAAGGCACTAGGAAGTGGTGAAGGGTGGGCGTTTTTGGGGGACTGTCTTATGTAATTTTGACGTTCGAAAAGTGCTGATTCTCAGCCTAATTTGAATGATGAACACATTTGCACGTATTGCCACTTAATTAATACGTACTTTAGCGCTCTGTAGTCTAAGTTGATTTTTCATTGACCATGACCGTATATGACAAAATATCCTAAATAAATTTCAATTGGAATAGAATTTGAACTTTATCATGAATGGCATTGAATTTATGTTCCTAAAGCATGACAATTCTATTTTACATGAAGCTATTTGTCCCTAAAGATTTTCTATAGACAAGAAGAAAATCAATGGACATAATCCTGGCTCGATAACAATGTGCCAGCAGTTGTTGCAGCTGAGCACGTAGCTTTAAATACCCCGCCTAATATAATCATGATGAAAATTTAATTTTGATCCAGCCTGTCCCTTCTTGCTGTCCTCCCCCCAGCGATGCCCTAAGCCGAGGTTCGTACCCCACAGGGGGTGCCCTTAGCGAGCACTCGCTTAATTTTAATTTAGAATATTTTTTGCTCCTAGCTGGAGGCTCTAAGTGTAATAAGCTTAAGGCACCCACAGGAAAGTCCGGTTAAGCAGCAAAGACCTTAGTGGTCAAAACTGCGAGAGGCCATAGATAAAAAAAAAAATGATTTCAGTTGCAATGGAATTTGAACTGTATCACGAATGGCATTGAGTTTGTGTTTCTAAAGCATGACAATTCAAATTTGGATAATTAATTTGACTGTTTTTAACCGATTTAAAAAAGGAGGAGTTTCTCAATTCGTCGGTTTTTTTTTTTAAATGTATGTTCCCCGATTACTCGAAGACGGCTGGACAGATTTGGAAAATTCTTTTTTTTGTTTGAAAGAGTATACTTTCAAGTTAGTGCCATTGTCATTTGGTCACGATCTGATGATGGGATCTTGGAGAAATCGAGGGAACTCTTCAAATATTATAGGCACATCTATAGTGATTTGGGTATTTTTGATGAGCAGTTGACATAAGTCTATTGTAACTTAAATAAATTACAAACCAACACACTAAAAAGTAAAATATTTCTTTTTTTACAAAAGTACAACCAACTTCCAAACTACAAAGTGAAAAATAACTTTAATTTCGGAAGTCGGTGTCAAAAAACTAAAATACTGATACAAAGACACCGACTTCCGAAATTAAAGTTATTTTTGTAAAAAGTTTACTTGTTGTACTTTTTGTAAAAAAAAAATTACATGAAGGTATTTCCATATACAACGTTAGTTTTTGTTTATACTAAACCTCTTAAAGGGGTCATTGTACTCATCATTATGGATGAACAACTTTCACTATGGGACCAACGCTGAAATCGCGAAAAAAAAATCAGCTGTTCCCTACTTTTATGTTCGCATATCTCGTCAAAATGTAGGGAACAGCTGATTTTTTTTTTCGCGATTTCAGCTTTGGTCCCATAGTGAAAGTTATTCATAATGATGAGTACAATGATCCCTTAAGAGGTTTAGTATAAACAAAAACTAAGCTTGTAGAGAAAAACGGGCAAGAAACTCAATGAACATAATATCTGAGATCATGATTTCAATTATAGGCATAATTACTTGTACTTCCGATTGTTGTTGGGAGACAAGTAGGCCAGATGTTTGAGCAGCGTGTGTCTGGTGGGTTCCACACACAGCTTGGCGGGAGGCAGGTCTACACAGAACGTGTTGCGAGTGTCGCCCAGGAATGTGGTCTGGTAGTTCTCCATCTGCAGTTGTAGGAGGAGCACGTCTTCTAAGTCCGCCTCGCTGAAAATGAAACTCAAGTAAAGCTGAAGAGTTTGTAAAAAAAATATTGTATGTTTATATTTGAAAAATTCCCGTTCGCCTAGGAATTGCAATCCCGTAAAACAGGATCACGCATTCCCGCGGGATCCCGCTGCTTTTATTAATCTGCTGGATCCCGTAAATTTGCTTCTTAAGAGCGTATTTTCAAAAGTTATCACCATAGATTGATATCATAGTAATAGCTTCTAAGAGAAAGTTGTGATTTGATTATTAATAGAATAAGACTGAATTAAAAATATAAAACTGTTGTTAGGAGTAAGGGTAAAATTAAAGAAAACTATGAAACTATGCCAAACATTTAAAGATGAATCTAAGAAAACAGATTAATAATTACTTATTCTTAATTAATAGAAAAGAAATCATTTCTGTTGCTTAACGTAAGAAATGTTTAATAAAAGTTGATTTTTACACAAAAATCTGTTGTTTCAATTTGATTTTATAACATAATTTCACAGATGCGGGATCCCGCGTGAACCCGCATATCAATCTCGCGGGATTGAATAAGCTGCGGGATTGCAATCCCTACGTCCGCCGCTCATTCGTCAATGCTGCCCGCCGCCTCGCCGCGTATTCCTTAAGCACGGAAAGGCGGTCCCGGTCAAATACCCCTTGGAAAGACTGGTTGTTAGACTTTCGGGCTTCTTGTAGCAAATATAACTTACCTAGCTGAATACAAGAACTGCGCGAAGTGTATGTTAGACACGCAGCCCTCCTTATCTTCACTATCAGTGTACAGATCCGTGTCCCGATAGTACATGTATAAGAAATCATTCAGTTGCTTGGCGATCACGGCGCAGCGGTCTTTGTCGCACATCTTCGCCGGTGGACCCTGAGAGCTCGAGAATTAATCGGTACGATAGGGGAAGGACATTAGGGTTGGTCAAAGGGAATGAATATGGAAGTCTTAGCCCACAATCGCACGGTCGTAAAAATATCGCAGCGGGATTTTTTGCACACTGGATTTTCAACGCTATACTTAGCACCGAGAGTTGAAAATCGAAGTGTGTTTGTTCGACGCGTTAGGATGTTCTCTGTGGAATTCTCACCGAGAGTTGAAAATCCAGTGCACGATAAAATCCCGCTGCGATATTTTTAAGTCCGTGCGAACGTGGACTTAAGCTTTGGTTTCTTAAAAATGCGGACAACGGTCACACAACAATGGCTGTTCACTGCACGTTTAAGGAACCGCTCTTCAAAGAAACTAGTTTTAAGCAGCGAATTCATGGTTAAGTACGTTTTGTAACGTGATTTTGTGTTACTATTGCTGTATCAAATTTTGTGACTGCGTTACGTTTGTGTATCTTTAAGTACGCTGTTAGGTCCTACCAGAATATGTTTGTTTTTTACTTTACTTTTCTACATTTATTTATTTTAACCCTTTTAATAAATATTGTTCAAATGTAGTTTTAATAGTGTGTGCAACACAAAATAATTTTGCGCGAGATTTGAGTACCATGTATACGTGGCTTAATCGCGCTATTAAGCAGACCACACACCTTACGATATACTTGCACAAAATTGGACTTGCACAAGTATACATTAACTTGTGTGGGATGAATTAGCACAAGTAACCGAGCCATTCGGTGTAACGCAGACTTATGCAAGTGTATAATTTCGTGTGTGGCCTGCATTACATTATCATATGGGGGTCTGCGTAGGTCTTAATTTAAAGAAGTATTAAGATACCGGATCTTAAATCAATGAATTGTTGAATTTTCAAATTTTATCTGTGCCTTTCGACAGATTCGGCAAAGTGATGGATTTAATGTTGAGTTAAGGGGGATGCGCTAAGGTAGCCCGCAAAATTAAAATTTTCTTTAGTTTTTTGCATTTTGCAGGTCAGTGTCAGGTTTTATGTTGATTAAAATATGATTCGCGACCGTAACAAATATGGCTTTTCATAATTATAATCATTACAATCAGCAATACAACAAGTTAGCATAACAACTATCAAATATCATGATTTCATGAAATCATCAAATGCCAAAAACTAAAGAAAATTTTAATTTTGCGGGCTACTTTAGCGCATCCCCCTTAAATATGCGTGAAATAAGGAAATAATAAATTCAAGAAATAAAGGAAGATACTAAACAAAAAAATACATACATACATACATAAATAAACTCACGCCTTCTTCCCATGGGGGTAGGCAGAAACTACAGAACGCCACCTGCTACGATCCTTACATACTCCTTTTGCCTATTTTACGTTCATACATCAGCACGCGTAGCATGACCACCGTAGAAACGAGTTTTGTCGACGGAAGAGTAGACAAAATGACAGATAAACAATCACAATCTGTCATTTTGTCTATTCTTTCGTCGACAAAACTCGTTTCTACGGTGGTCATGCTACGCGTGCTGGTCATACACGCACGCCAGTTGCGAGTACTACGCACCTGGCCTTTCTGAAGAACATCACCAATAAGGTCAGTATATGTCCTCCTAGGGCGTCCCCGCCCGGCCTTTCCCTTTACATCAGCCTTGTAAATACATTTTGTTAGTCGCCTTTTATTCATCCTCTAAACATGCCCAAACCATCTCAGTAAGAAAAAAAATAATGATAATATAAATAAATTGGTACATAATAAAATATGGGAGTGTGGTCGACATGATTTCTAGATGAGCTATTAAGTTATTAACTACGCAAAGCCATTGTGTAGCGTGCAAGACCAGGTCCCACTGCGTTGTGACAACAAATGTGTTTATTTAAATGTACAGCCTAGCGTTTATATCTTCGGCAGCCTTCAAATTCTTTCCTTTATCAAGTAATAAGACACAGTCATCATCATCAGCATTTCAGCCGAAAGACGTCCACTGCTGGACATAGGCCTCTCCCAAGCACCGCCACTGCGACCGGTTCTGTGCTTCCCGCATCCGGCGGATTCCTGCGGCCTTTACAAGGTCATCGGTCCATCTTGTGGGAGGCCTTCCAATGCTACGTCTTCCGGTACGTAGTCGCCACTCCAGAACCTTTCGGCCCCATCGGCCATTCGGTCTGCGAGCAATGTGGCCTGCCCATTGCCACTTAAGTTTGGCAATTCTTCAATAAGACACAGTGCGGACACATATTACCTAATAATGACAGAACAGACTTTTGTTCAACGATAAATAGGCATGTGTCCAATTTTTTTCTTTTTTAGTCCGTCTTTCAGAAAATAAAAAAAATATTGGACACGTATTTTTTATTTTTTGACGTAATCAAAAGATTACGGCGATACATTGAGTTAAAATGTGGCATGACGTCACGCCTTGCTAGATTTTATACGACGTTGTGACGTAACGAGCCCCCACTCCCCAACTTTAATGCGTGTTTTCTAAGTTATTTTTTATTAATATGATAAAGCAAAAAATACGTGTCTAATATTTTTTTATTATCTGAAAGATGGACTAAATAGAATTTTATTTTTTTTACCTAGTAAACTACCCTATTGTCATTTCGTAGTAGGATCCGGCTCATAAAGGTTACAAAAGCATACACACATAAATTCGTATCGTCAAGCTAGGCCACTTGCCGGGTAGGCAGACAGACAGCGGGAAAAAGAACACATTAGTACACGTCTACTTAAGACTAGTCACAGAAATACAATACAGGGTAGCAAGGACATCGACGCGAAAACTGTAACCATGGATTCAGTACATGATCTTGAATCCCACTGCGTTAAAATTTTTCGTCGATTTTTTTTTAAATCAGCTGTTTCATAGAAAAGTGCAATACCTACGCGGTCAAAATGTATGGAACAGCAGATTTAAAAAAAAAATAACCGACGAATAATTTCAACGCAGGGGTATTCAGAATCATGTACTGAATCCATGGTCACAGTTTTCGCGTCGATGTCCCTGCCACCCTGTATTATTAACACCGAACACTAACAACCAACGAATATTTACATTACAACAATTTCAATATCAATAACAACAATATGATATTAAAAGATCAAACTAACTTTTTATTTTTAGGACCAATTTCACCAACGAAACTGAACGCGATCAACACATCTTAAACGCGTTCAAGAGTGTCAATATTCAACAATAATAACGAGAGTGACAGCTTTTGAACGCGGTTTACCTATATTATACCATCACAATAAGGGCCTTATCACACTAGCGGTTTGCGAGCGGCTGCGGGGCGGGGCGGGCGCGCAGCTAATGCACAGCGAAGACGTCGCGGACGCGTGGCTAATTCGCAACGTTTTCGTCGCGTGTTTGTAGCAAGTTAATGACGTACAATACACTCAGTAACAAAGTGGATTCCGACGAGGAGACACTGCTGTTGGCTTTGTTACTTCAAAGATGCCGGAAACGAAAACGAAAGCTTCAACGAATTTGGGAAGATCCATTTTGACGCTGCTATCCGCAACGAATTCACTGCGCATGCGCCGCGTGTTCGTTGCGCGCCCTCTCCGCTTTGAGGACGCTCGCAATCCGCTAGTATAATAAGGCCCTAACTTATCTATACTAATATATAAAGCTGAAGAGTTTGTTTGTTTGCTTGCTTGAACGCGCTAATCTCAGGAACTCCTGGTCCGGTTTGAAAAATTCTTTCAGTGTTAGATAGCCCATTTATCGAGGAAGGCTATATATCATCACGCTAAGACCAACAGGAGCGAAGCACCAAAGTAACTATTTCACGTGGACGAAGTCGCGGGCAGAAGCTAGTTTATATTATAATTTAAATAATAAATGATGGACATCTATTTTAATAAACATGTAAAAAATATTATTAATTGATTAAGCATAGTGGTTTTAATATTGTGACACTGTAGCACATTACAACTATTTATATTGCGGTGCCCTAGCAGGAAACCTATGTAATTATACATGATGATTATGATGCATTGATCGTGTTCAGTTTCATAGATGAAATTCGCCCTTAGCGTGTTAAGTGTAAAGGCGGCGCGCACTTTGGACACGAATTTGTATCGTACGTAAACATATGATTGTGGTCGTACGAGTGCGCACTGAATATGTTTTTCTCCGTGAAATATGTAGTGTTCCGGTGATATCACATTGAACGCACGAAAAATCCCAACAAGTTTGGAATGTTTTCGGACGTCGGAACTATACGTACGATTAACTCGCACTCAGTCTGCGCGCTCCCATAGTACTTGGAAGGTCGGGCTCGTTCGTGCGTGTTCGTATGTGTTCGTACGAAAACGCGTCCAAAGTGCGGCTGGGCTGAAGCTCGTGCAGCATGCGTATAGCTCGTCACCTTTACATTGTAGGGCATGCGCAGCGACGAGCACGCGCGCTTGAGGAACCGCAGCACCAGCGCCGCGTGCGCCGCGCCCATCTCGTTGCTGGGCGACGACACGCGCTTCAGCACGTGCGTCAGGAACAGGCCGAACGCGCGGCGCGCCTCGCCCATGCTACGAAAATAACATGAAAAAAAAAAAAATACACAATAAGTGTATTTTTTCAAATTTTTACTTCACATCAATATTTGGAAATCAAATCCGGTACCATTCCATACCCGACCGCAGGAGGCAACTGCAGGCAACGTGTCGCGGCAACACATCACAGCGTCATGTCACTACAGTCATGATTCCAAACCCGACCGCAGGCGGCAACTGTCCGTATTCTAGTCGGTAGATAGAAGATAGACAAACGTGACTATCGCTCGAGCGTTGGCGGCGACACTCGCCTGTAGCTGCCAACGGCGTGTCGCTGCCAACGCTCGAGGGATAGTCACGTTTTTCTATCTTCTATCTACCGAGTGAAATACAGACAGTTGCCCCCTGCGGCCGGGTACGGAATCATGACTGCAGCGACATGACGCTGCAACACGTCGCTGGAGTTGCCTCCTGCGGTTGGGTACGGAATGGTACCTTTACTATTTTGGGGTCGGCTTGCAGTCTAACCGAATGCAGCTGAATATCTATATTTTATATAGCAGCTAACCACAACCGCAATAATATTTGAAAAAAAAAAACTTTACTCTAATAAGCAGTCTTGACAATAGGACAAAACCTGAATTCTGTGAAGAATCAGATGTATACAGTACAACCATATTTTCATATTTCGGTTTGAAGATCGAATACTGGAAATAAATATAATAAAAGTGCAACTAGATATGTTATTTTTCTAAAGTTTAAGAAGTATTTTGCCATAATATTCTAAAAAGCCGGCTATCGCTGAAAACCAGCGCTGGGGCTCTGTCTCGCATGGGGTCGCAGCATTATGCTGAGCGATGGCCGTTTTGCGTGGATGTGACGCATATTTTCCCCCAATTTGTTATTTACGTGTTTTTTATCTTTCTTTGCGTCATGTATACCGCAAATAAACGAATTTTCTTTCTAATTCTCAATTCTAGAGCCTTTTGTTTTATTGTGTTATCATCACCTATTTCTATGATTGCTGGTTATCCTATAATTGGCGACTGTATAAGTCCGAGGCTATTGTTAGCTATACTGCCGTCCTTACAAAAAGTGCAATAACTCGAGTTTTGCGCCGAATTGAGATAAGTACATATTCGGAATTTGCAGAACGAGATCTATATATTCTTTTCAGACACTTTTTACGTATCTTTGACGAATCCAGTTTACCTTGTATACCATGTATAGTGTTGTAGATACAAACAAAATAAAATCTTTACCCGCGTTTTTCTCGAAATCAGGTTTAACCTAGTTACTGCACTTTTCATAAGGACGGCAGTATGGTACTTATAATATATTATATACAGAAGCTGTTGGTGTACCTTTATTAATAAATAAAATAATTAATAAATAGATTGTCGATCAATGATATCGGCCATTCAGACCGATTCAGTGTGGTTCTTGGCAACCGGATTACTATAGTACAACTATGTTCTTAATGTCCCAAACCTCGTGTTTCGTCAGTCGTCGGATTTCTATCAGTTGCCCTTTGCACTTGGTGCAGACCGGACGCTCTCAATCGACTTGGAAGTATATAGAGTTGTTAATACTCTTTTAACTTTACGTAATTAATTAAAAAAATGGGAGGAAAGCTGCTAAAGTTGCAGGCACGACAGATAGGAAAATAGCTTTACAGCTCTATATAGTTCACCCGGAAATCAAAACAAAACAACAATAAAGTACTTAGTTCTGAATTCAAATTATTATACACGATAAATCTAATTATTGATGAACATGGAAATTAGCATTCGTTTGTATTCGGAAATCCGAGGATACCCGAGGGACATTAAGTGTGTACTCACGTGAGCTTCATGCCCTCCGACAGCTGCCTCTTCACCAGCTCCTTGGCGCGGCGCGTGTCGTGGTGCTGCGGCGTGGTCTCTCCCAGCCACACGGCAGGAGCCTGGCAGGTTATGCTCACTGCCTCGTAGCGTTTTAGTCTAAACATAAAATAACATCACACCTTGTTTCTCCGAAGGGTTGGACAGAGACACATTTTGCCAGTTATCAACGGGAAGTACCCTATAGGTTTTGATTTATTTGCGAGTATCAAAATCTGTCGCATAAATGGCCGTATTTTATTTTTTTGCGTTGACTTAGAGATTGTTTTTTTTTTTGAGCTTAATAGGTGTCAAACGAACGGACCACTTTAGAAATACCATCCTGCGCTCCATAACTCAACTAGCGGATGTTGGAGAAAAAACAGCCAGACTGAAGTGGGAGTGGGCCGGCCACGTCGCACGAATGCACCCGGAGAGATGGACCAAGATCGTCACTCACTAGACTCCTGAAGGAGGACAACGCCGTCGAGGTAGACCGCGGCGAAGGTGGTGTGACGATCTAGTTATGTTTGCGGGGCCAACATGGCCTGAAATCGCACAAAGCAGAGAGATTTGGAAGGAAAAAGGGGAGGCCTTTGCCCAGCAGTGGGACACAATATAGGCTAACAAAAAAAAAGGGACCGTATACCTACGTATTTGATATAAATTTGAACTTCAAAAAAGGTATTGACAGATTGATAGACAGAAAAACACACAAGGAGTTGATCCTACAAGCCGTATAAGGTTTCCGTTTTTTCCTTTTGAGGTACTACCGGACGATACTGGATGTGACAGCATATCTATGGTTTGTTGGCTATTAAGGATAAATGTATCCCTCTTAAGTTATGCACATCCATTTGTACTAAATAGGAAGATTGTCATACATATGTGACTGGCTGTAATGTAACATAACATAACATCACGCCTTGTTTCCCCGAAGGGTTGGGCAGAGGTGTTCCTGTAGCAGGTACACCCACATTTCGCCAGTTATGTTTAAGTCCCATGTAATAGGGGGCGAGCCTATTGCCATCAACCGGGCACAAATCCAGACTCCGGGCTGCTACTGAGAAATTTCAGATAGAAAAACCCAATAACACTTTGCCCTACTCGGGAATCGAACCCAGGACCTCATGCTCAGCAGTAGCGCTTGCGACCACTAGACCAACGAGGGTGTAATGTGTTGGAAATTAAATTAGTGGAGAAGACCAAATAAATGACTTTGAATCAAAACCTCATGTGAATTAATCCCTGTTAGTCTTATGCATATTTACCGCTGGGTAAGCTGGTAAGAAAGAAAAAAACATCCCTACAATTTGGCAATGAATTTGCTTACTTCCGTAAGCAAATTAGCCCTAAAAATCAGCCTTATTGCGTAACTTATTTTCGTAAACAATTATGCCTAATTAGTTTCATTTTGACAGTTCAACAACATTCATTGCGTTATTTACGTTGTAAAGCAGTTTTTTTTTTCAACTTATGAAGCAATGGTTTAGCAATTTGTTTCAATTCGAAACAAATTGTGATTAATTGTGTATTACGTAATTAGGGTATAGGAGTGGACTTGTTACCTCTGCGGCGTGTCAGTGAGGCTGGTGGCGACAGTGGCGTGTTGGAAGTGCGGCAGGACGTGCGAGTGGACCAGCAGGTTGTAGTTGTGCTGCACCACCTGGTACGGGATGTTGTTGTTCAGAGATGTGGAGCACACCGGGATGCCTGTTACTGGGTCTGGGGGATAAACGGAGTACATTACAAACGTGTCGCGAGTAAATACACATCAATATTGTGAACAGTAAGGGTCTGCGCAGACTTGCGGACGAGACGGTAAAGGATTTTAAATTTATCAATTGAATTTAATACTTATGTAATCGAAATAAGGTATATATTTAATTGCTCGGAAATCGAGAGAAAACTGCGCTGCGATGCTCCAAGGTATATCACCGAGCATTGAAATATATACCTTATTTCGATTCGATAAGTATTAAATTCAATTGATAAATCTAAAATTTTCTGCCGTCCCGTCCGCCAGTCTGCGCAGACCATAAAGCCCACTTGTACATCATTTAAAATTTTGAGCGCTAAACGAATTGAAAAAGTAATTTTTTTTCTGCTAATTGTTCGAATTTGCTTGTGGGGCTTGTGGCTAAGTAACAACAGCCGCACGGGACAATCGATCAGGTTAAGCTACGCTTGCCGGGGTTGGTCCGTGGATGGGTGACCATTTCCACATACCGAGACTCCTCTGTGTCTCGGAAAGCAAGTTAAGCCGTTGGTCCCGGCTTTCATTTGTAGACCTTTGACAGTCGTAACGGGTCGTTAGAAGCCCAAAAGTCTGACAACCAGTCTTTCCAAGGGGTATCGTATTACCCGGTCAGATAGGCAGTCGCTCCATGTAAAATACTGGTATTCAGCTGCATCCGGTTAGACTGGAAGCCGACCCCAACATAGTTGAGAAAAGGCTGGGCAGAGGAGGATGTTCGAAGTTGACAGAGATAGAATTGAGTTTTGAGGTTTAACTTAACCGCTAAATGTATCTATTTCCTTTTTTTTTTTTGTTAGCCTACGCTGTCTCATTCCTGGGCAAAGGCCTCCCTCCACTCCATTCGTCTTTCGCGAGCCTGCGTGTCCTCCTTCTAGTTTTGACAGAACCTATCTAGCTCGTCCCGCCATCTCCTACGTGGTCTGCTGCGACCGGGCCTCACTGTCTCAGGGCACCAGTTTTGTGCTATTTAGGCCCACAGTTTGCATGAGGTAGACATGTCAGAAACTTGCGGGCCTATTATAAATTAGTTGATGATGACTAAACATTTTTTTTAATCCCATCAGGTTGTTTATTACAAAATATTGGGCACGTATTTTTGCTTTTTTTACGTAATCAAGATTACGGCAATGTATTGAGTTAAAATGTGTCATGACGTCACGAGTATGTAGATTTTATACTTACTTGTGACGTAACGACCCCCACTTCCCAACTTAATGCGTTTTATCTAAGTAATTTTTTATTAATATGATAAAGCAAAAAATACGTGTCCAATATTTTTTTATTATCTGACTGACGGACTAAATAGAATTTCTTTGTTTTTACCCAGGCTTCATCCCTATTGAGAATGAGTAAGAACTGGATTTCAGAGTTGGTGTCGAAGCAAATATAACTACACAAATAATCGTGTATTTATAAATCACAGACCCAGATACTGCGCGTACTTCTGCCACGAATTCTGCGAGGGGAAGATCCTCACAAACCCCCCGCGGCGCGCGTACTGCGCGCGCACCGCCCGCACCAGGCGCAGCTCCTCGCCCGTCAGCGCCGCCAGCGCCGCGCCCGCGCCCGCGCCCGGCGCCGGGCCCGCGCCCGGGGCCAGCCCCGCGCCACTCGCGCCGCCCGCGCCGCCCGCCTGCTCCGACGACTGACGCTTGCCGCGGATGAACACGTTTTCCGCTGAGTGGACGCGCCGACACTGTATAAAACACAATAAGTTATTACCTATCAGAACTTTTTTTTTTGGGTGGGAAATTATTAAATAACTTCTCCCGCTCTGGGCGGAGCGGGAGGGCGTGTCAGACTCTTACTGTCTAAAACCCACCCGTATTCCTTTGGTTGCCATGTTGCCGGGGGCCACGATTTCCCTTTCGGCCTTATTCGCAACCCCGGCAGGCATCAGCCCTAGCGGACCCCGTCAATTCTGCTGACATCTCTATGAGGCGCGCGTGGAACCCAACGCGCCGTCGACCCGGGCCTGGTCCTTATCGGACGGCGAGCTACTCATTGCTCATCGTCCGCAAGCCCGCGCCTACGGTGGCCGGAAATCGGCCTGCGATTCCCGACGCTCAGGGCGTCTCCTCTTGCGGCGGTTAGGGGCGTGAGGGCGCGAAGTTTGCCTCTCCCTCACGCGTTCCGCCTCCTATTACCTATCAGACCTGGCAAGTAAATCTAATACTTAAAGCTGTCTCTGACAATTGAAGGATTATTGTCTTCTGCCTAAATTATATTCAAAATACACGTGAATACAGACTTAAAGTTCACATTCGGATAAACTCCGGTCAATTAGCCCCGCTACCACTTTGCCAACTGGCTATTATTTTGCCACAAAATTCTAAATTATTACGGGCCAAGCCCGGTACCGAGACGAGCAGCATTATACATAGTCACCTCCACAAGGTGGTCCACTGACCTGGTGAAGATCGCGAGAATCTCTTGGATGCGACAATACTTGGGGACGGCCTATGTCCAGCAATGGACGTCTTGCATATCGATGATGATGAACTTACCGCGCCGATGCGCATCTTGAGCGAGTTGCTTTGCGTTGAGGTGTCGGTCTTGCACATGGGTACGGCGGGTAGACCCACCAGGGTCAGTGTGTCAGCTAGTAGAGCAGACTTCACTCGCGCGTCTAATGGACTCTCGCACGCCAGGCTGGGTGAGGAACACATATTTGTACAGACCCCACATAGAGTGCTACAGGGATCTTTGGGCGCGCGAATGTCGATGACATGAGGGCGCTATTGGAAAACATTTATGAAATGAAAAACCGGCCAAGTGCGTGTCGGACTGCGCACAATGAAGGGTTCCGTAGTTGAGATGAATTTATTTATCCCAAAAACAAACTTAACATTGTAGTTGAAAAACATGTTCTCCATACGCACAATATTGATAGATTTACCATGTTATTTTAAGACCATAGACTTCTTATAGGTTTTCCTGTAATCTATGAGTAAAGAGCTATACTATGTATTTTTTTAGGTCCAGTAGTTTCTGAGAAAAGGAGGGAATGGTCAATTTTCACGGAATTTCTTAAATATCTTTAAAAGTATTTATTTTAAAATTATATAAAAACATGTTTCAAGATCCTCGCAACAAGCCCTTTCATTTGATATGCCACACGGTAGTGTTAGCAAAACTTTTTTAATTTTCTTGTTTGCCCCCCAAAAGGGACCCCTATATTCAAAATTCATTTATTTATGTTACACGTTCGTGTTTGGGTCATGGAAATACATATGTGTACCAAATTTCAACTTAATCGGTCCATTAGATTCGAAGGAAATTGGCTGTGACAGACGGACAGACAGACAGACAGACACACGAGTTCCGTTCCGTTCAAGGGTTCCGTTTTTCCCTTTTGAGGAAATAATTCTGATACCGTTATTGATAGTACAAAAATGTTACCTGGGCGACAAATTGATTTCCAGTAACCACGGCTTCAGCATGTCGTCAATCAGAATGTCATAGCCGAACAACTCTGAAACAACAGTGCGCTATAGTAAGTGCCAAATTAAGTGGCAATGGCGGTTATTGCTCTTTCCCTACTATCTTTACGTAGGAATTTAAACGACACACTATGTATTCGTAAAAAATACTTGAAGATGGAAACGTCGATAAAAAAATCAAGTAAATACGTAAAACACGTGAGCATTGGGCCCCGGGATTAACTGTTTACTTTATGTTTTTTGAAGTGAAAACTTCTTTAGGCGCGTTGGGCAGTTTTGAGATGGGAAAAAACAATTGAACTTGCGACACCGTTACCCACACCTCATTTTTGTAAACGCGATTGTGTTCTTTATTTATATTACGTTACGGATCAATGTTCTATGCAAGTATTTTCTTGTTCCACTGTTTTTTTTATTTATTTTATAGTTTTTATTTTTTGCTGTTGTACTGATATATAACGGTGCCGATTCTCTTGTTCACAAACTAAATTTCAGTTCAGTGCATCTTTTTCTTTCTATTTCATTAAGAAAAAGACAGAAGATAAATTTTAGTTTAGTCCTGTCAAATTAATCAGCGTCTGTCACTACTCTATACAAGTTTAGACGTGATTAAAAACTTGCCTACTAAAATTACGTCAATTTACGTCAAGCGCTGATTAATTTGACAGGACTAAACTAAAATTTATCTTCTGTCCTTTTCTTAATGAAATAGAAAGAAAAAGATGCACTGAACTTAAATTTAGTTTAGTTTGTGAACAAGGGAATCGGCACCACTGTCTGTCTATCAGTTCCACTAAATAATTTAATTAAACCCTAAATGTATTATTATTTATTATATAATAATTAGCGAACTCGACAGACGTTGTCCTGTCCGAACAATGCCCTCTACCGGGTCCAATTGTATTTTCAAACCATCCAGGCACCCGTTCAAATATACACACAAAATTTCATCCAAATCGGTCCAGCCGTTTAGGAGGAGTTAGGTGACAAGCACATTTACAGAAGAATTATAAATTCTGGAAAAGAGTTCATGGAACGATTTAGGGGAGGTAGAGAAATGAAATGATGATTATCGAAATGAAAAGATGAAATGTTTTTTATTTCTGTAAGTAAATCTTTTAAGACCCTTTTAGGCTTCTGCCTGCGGCGCCCGGCGGCGCGGGCTACGCAGACCCGTTCTCGAAACCAGCGGGCAGATCGAGCGGCGCTATAGCGGCGTAGTGTTGTGTTCGTGGTTGTGTCGTCGAGATATTCGTTTTTATTCGCGAACGAAATGTCTGAACAACGGCGATTTGGTCTAGCACGTCCGAGGACATTTTGATAAGTCACAAAAATAAATTGCACAACACTGCAATACAGACGCGCGGGCGGTCACCGCTTGACTGGAGCGCACCGCTCGTTAACCGCCGCCGCGCCGCTGTTGCCGAGGGCCGGGCCATTTGATTTTACGCGTTAGATCCTGCCGCTCCCGCGCCGCCGCCGCCCCGCTGCTCGCAAGATTCGAGGCAGAGGCCGTACACGGCAATGTTTTTGTCAACATTATAACTTGATGGCGCTGGCATTTCCAAAGTGACTGGGACTGTATGGGCTAACAAAAAAAAGTACTTACCAAAGCAGTTAAAGAAGTTAGGTACAAAAACCCTGGCGGCCGCAGTGATGGTCTGTGCCGAAGACAGGATGGACTTAACGACTAGGTCCTCGATAGCAGCCATCAGAGCCGTGGTGTTACGACCTTGCTTGCGCAGGTGACGTAATAATGCTGATAGGGTCCACTTGTGGCCTATGTTGCCGGCGTTTGGGTCGTCGCATCTGTTGGAAATAGAATAGAATTTTTCTTTATTCGAGTAACCAAGACTCAACAAGATTGTTAGTAAAACTTACGACTATGTTGGTAAGCACAGACACTAAAAACAAAAACAAGGAAAACAATACAATCAATAACGGTTGGTCACCGCTGCGACATCCCATGAGAGAGGGCACAACAGTGACCCACGTATTCACAGTCCAGGCGACTCGCAACCATGTTTAAAGGGGAAGCGTCAGGGTAGCTCGCGAAATTCAAATTTTCTTACGTTTTTTGCATTTTGCAAGTCAGTGTCAGGTTTTATGTTGATTAAAATATGATTCGCGGTCGTAACAAATATGGCTTTACTCAATTATAATCAGCAATACAACTCCATAAGTTAGCAAAGGTGTCAAATGTCATGATTTCATGAAATCATGACATTTGACACCTTTATCTTCTTAATCACTATTGCTAATTGTAATGATTATAATTGAGTAAAGCCATATTTGTTACGGCCGCGAATAATATTTAGATCAACATAAAACATGATACTGACCTGCAAATTGCAAAAAACGTAAGAAAATTTGAATTTCGCGGGCTACCCTGACGCTTTCGCCTTAAGTCATTATTTTGGGTGATTTCAATGCGCACCCTAATCAATTGTTTTTTAATGAACTGAATAGTTTTTGTTGTGAACAGGAATGGTTATGTTTAGATATAAATAAAATGAGTTCTGACACCTATACGTTCATTAGTGAGGCTAACGGAAGTCGAAGATGGTTGGACCATTGTGTGATCACCAAAGCAGCCTTACCGTTAATAACAGGTGTGCATGTTAAATACGACATTTATTGGTCCGACCATTTTCCGCTTCTCGTTAATTGTAATTTCAATCGAATTAAACTAAAATCTGTACAGCCGTGTGCACAAGTATCCGACGGTGTCAAGTGGGGGGAAAGATCGTACGCTCAAATAGAGCACTTTTCACGTCTGTGTGGTAATCACCTACGCAATATAGATTTCCCAGTGCAATTGGAATCTTGTAGTGGGAAGTTTTGTACAGATTCTGATCATAAAGCAGTGATTGATGACTTGTACAGTGTCATAGTAGATTCCTTAAGGTTGGCAGCTAGTTCCTCACATCAAAAGAAACCGAGGTATCGTAAGAGCGTTGCAGGTTGGGATAGACACGTTGGCAGTGCTCACAGGGAGGCGCAGGCTAAGTTCAGTATGTGGGACTGGCACGGCAGACCGTCGTCAGGGCATCTTTTCGAAGAAATGGTAGAAGCGCGGAAAGTTTTTAAAGGTAGGCTGAAATGGTGTCAAAATCACCAAGAAGAAATTAGAATGGACATACTTGCCTCGCATCACACTAATTCAGACTTCCGTAGTTTCTGGAAATCTACCAGTAGAATGAGCGTGGCTCAGGGCCTCCCTGTGAGTGTTGGAGTTACGGAACCTTACTTAGTAGCGGAACTGTTTAAAGAACAGTTCATGGTTCAGTCGCTATTGGGGTCAGCGCAGTCGGTGATCGATGCTGAGGACCAAATGGGACCAGTTTCAACACTTTTCACAGCTAAAGATATCAGAGTAGCTCTTAAGAATATGAAAAGAGGGAAATCACCTGGTCACGATGGTCTCAGTATCGAGCATTTACAGCATGCGGGTTGCCACTTACCTAGGGTTCTGGCATTACTGTTTAACGTGTGTATCGCGCACTCTCACCTGCCAGACAGTATGTTGAAAACGGTGGTCGTACCAGTAATTAAAAACAAAACTGGAGATGCATCTAATGGGTCGAATTATAGACCTATCTCTTTGGCAACTGTTGTAGCTAAAGTATTTGACAGTGTGCTGAACGTACAGCTGGAGAAACATTTGCGGTTGCACGATGCACAGTTCGGGTTTCCTGCCGGCCTGGCTTATCCACTGAAAGTGCAATCGCTTGCCTTAAGCACACTGTCAGGTACTACACTAGCAGGAGTACACCAGTTTACGGGGCGTTTCTGGATCTCTCCAAGGCGTTCGACCGGGTCTCATACAACATTCTTTGGGGTAAACTAAAAGCGACAGGTGTCCCCAACGAATTGCTGAACGTTTTTAGATACTGGTACGGCAACCAAACAAACATTAAAAATTTAAAATTTTTATTTATTTTTTTAATGCACTCACGGTTATGCCTGCGGATAATTTTCTGTGTTATTTAATCATATTTATTCATATAATTGGTTGTATAGTAGCATTATATTCTAAGTACTATTTGTTTTATTTTATTTTGTTTTATATTTAATTCATTAAACCTATCTTGGTTTCCGTACGACTTTTTCGGGCGACCACTGAAAATCAGCGCTGTGCTGTGGGTCCCCATAGCACAGCATCATGCTGAGTGGAAGCCTTCTTGTCACAGTCATGACGTGCCAGCAGCTGCCGCATATTTCTGTTTTGTGCTCGTGATTATATTTAAATGTATTGTTTTATTTTATTGTATTGTTCTCTTTTTTTATGCACGTGTGTCTGTGACAATTAAAATTATTTTTCTTTCTTCTTTCTTTCTTACGTTGGGGGGGTAAGTTTTCTTTACCATACAGGTTAGAATGTGGCGTAAGGCAAGGGGGCTTAACCTCCCCTAATCTTTTTAATCTGTACGTGAATGCACTGATCGAGGAACTCAGCAGTGCGCATGTGGGCTGCTATGTTGACGGGTTGTGTTTTTTTTTTTTTTTTTTTTTTTTATTATTATTTATTGCAATCTATCAATCTTGCAGATATTCAGCAATATGTGTAAGACTTTATATGATTAAAGGGCTTGCACGAAAGCCGTCCAGTGACTGCTCCGTTTATTCTTGTGCCTCTCAGAGAAGAAGGTCTTGAGGAATCTTTCTTTTCAGTCTACGAGCAACTGTTTGGGTGTTCATTAGATTGACTGCCAGCATATTTGGATGATTAGTGATTCGCTTCTTGTACGCTTTTGTCCTTTCCGAGATTTCTTCTATAACAGTTTTGCAGCAGAGGTCGTGATGGAGTCTAATGTTTGAGACATACCAAGGTGCGTTCGTTATTATTCTTAGTATCTTTGACTGGAATCTCTGTATTATTTCAATGTTTGAATTTGCTGCTGTTCCCCAGAGTTGTAGGCCATATGTCCATATGGGTTTTATAATGCATTTATAAAGCAATAGTTTGTTTTGAAGTGAGAGTCTTGATTTTTTATTCAGTAGCCAGTACATAGTGCGCAACCGTTGGCCCATAGCTAATCGTTTTGTGAAGATATGCTTCTTCCAAGTTAGGCGTCTATCCAAGTATATTCCAAGATACTTGGCGTGATCCTGTTGCGGTAGAGGTATGCCGTTGAGAGTGACGGGTGGACATGTTTCTTTCCTGTTTGTGAAAGTAACCTGGACAGATTTGGTTTCGTTGGCTTTGATTCGCCAGTCTTTGAGCCATTTGGATACTTGATTGAGACTGTTTTGAAGCTTTTGTGCTGCAATGTCTGGTGAATTGTCCATTGATAGAATTGCTGTGTCATCAGCAAATGTTCCAGTAACTACTCCATCTGTCGTAGGGAGATCAGCTGTAAAAAGAAGATACAACGTGGGACCCATGACGCTGCCTTGCGGAACTCCAGCTTTGATAGCATATAAAGACGTTAACTCTTCTCCTTGTTTCACGAAAAACTGTCTGTCACTTAAATATGACTTTATTAGGTTGTAGAAGTTTAAAGGTAGGTCTTTTTTTATTTTGAAAAGAAGTCCGTCATGCCACACTCGATCAAATGCCTGAGATATATCCAGGAACGCTGCGACACAGTATTGTTTTGATTCAAGAGCTTTGTTTATATGTTCCACTAGTCTGTGTACTTGTTCAATAGTACCATGCTTTCGACGAAAACCAAACTGATGGTCAGGTAATAATTTGTTTGCGACAATAATCGGGGATAATCTAAGCAGAATAACTATCTCCATGATTTTGGAGGGTATGGGTAACAGGCTAATAGGTCTGTATGATTGTGCCTCAACCGGATCTTTTCCAGGCTTAGAAACCATAATAACTTGGGCAATTTTCCATTGAGGGGGGACCATTCCTCTTCGTAGGATAGCGTTATACAGGAAAGTGAGAAATTTAATCCCTTCCGTTGGCAGCTCCCTTAGGATTTTTCCTGTTATAAGGTCGTAACCAGGAGCTTTATTTGGATCTAAAGCCTTAATTGCTGTTTTAATTTCTTTATAAGTGAGCTTATTAATGGGAGGATCAAGTTGGTGGGTTTGGCCCAATAATTCTGTGACTTCTTGGATTTTGGAGGAGCCTGTATCTGGATTTGGTATAAAGACCTGTTTGAGATGTTCAGCAAATGTAGCAGCTTTGTCCGCGTCGCTGGAAGCCCATTCTGAGTTACTTTTTCGGATGGGAGGTTGATTACTTGCCGGACGTTTAAGGTTTTTTGTGACTTTCCACAAAGAGTAATTTGTCTCTGCTGTAGCATCAAGATTTTCTAGAAATGTTTGTATGCCATGGTTTTCATTGTTTTTTAGCAGAATTTTTAGTTTTGTTTGAAGATGGTTTAGATGTTTTTTATCAGTAGGATGACCTGTAGTTTGCCACTTTTTCCGAACTTTTCGTTTATCAGCCAATAGTTCTCTTACAGATCTTGGGTAATCTCGTTTATGGTATGAGTCTGCGGCAACTGGGGTAGCAGACCAGGCAGATTGTTGAACGCAGCTATTGAAATGTTCTACCGCTTCTATTATGTTGTCGTCCGTCCTTAAAGGAATTTTTAAATCTAATTTTTCTGTCACTAATTGTCTGAAGAGCTCCCAGTTAGTTTTATTGGAGTGTAGTTTGCAAGGTTTAGGTACCACTGTGATTTTCCTTTTTAGTACTATTTCTACCGGGGAATGATCGGAGGATAGTTCATTGCTCGTTTTGCTTGTTATAAAGTTGTTAGGGATACCTTTTGTAATACAGAAGTCAAGCAAGTCTGGTATTTTGTTCAAGTCTGTAGGCCAGTATGTGGGATCTCCGGGGGAAATAATATTTAGTTTTAATTTCTCAATGGCCATTAACAGCTGCCTACCTTTCGTAGTTATAGTACGTGAACCCCAGTAGTGGTGCTTGGCATTGTAATCACCTCCAGCTATGAATCTATGACCCAGTGTAGAAAGAAACCTTATGTAGTCTTCTAACTTAAGTTTATGTTTAGGTGGACTGTATACAGCCGAGATTGTAAAAGGTCCCGCCCAGTCTTCAATGACGACATTTGTTGCTTGGATTTCATCTGTGCAGTAATGTACTGTTTCATGATGTTTGATATTATATCTTATTAAAACTGCACTTCCAGCGTGTGCTTTGCCGTCAGGGTGCATTGTGTGATAGGTTTTATAGTTCTGGATATTAAAGTGGCTCTTTTTGGTAAAATGTGTTTCCGTAACTAGGAGGATATCTATCTTTTGTGTCTCTAAGTATGCCTTAACCTCAAGGGTATGTTGTGACAGCCCATTGGCATTCCATAGGGCAATTTTTAAGCAGTCGAATTTGACAGCTTGGTTGTGAGGGCTAATATTAGGTTTGTCATGGTGGTCAGTTGCTGCATCATTTGTTTCATGAGGTTCATTAATTCAAGCATGTCATTTTGGTTAGTGTGATTTGTCTCTGTTGTTGTATTGTTCAGAAGATTTTTATCGGTTAGTGCTTCTTTGTATGACTTATGTTGGCTATTTAGAGGTTCTTTATCCTTAGATTTTTTATTTTCGGCTGTAGCTCCCTGTTCCTTGCTGCGAACATAGGTGTTTCTGCGTTCTGGTGCCTTTGGAAATTTAAGATTTTGAAGCTCTCTATAGATTTTACAACCTTTATAATTTGCCGGGTGATTTCCATCACAGAGGACACATTTTACACAGTCTGATCTGGTTTTCCTTGAACATTCGATCGAGAGATGGTCACCAGCACATTTAATACATTTAGGGCTCCGACGACAGTACTTTTTGGTGTGTCCATACTGCTGGCATTTGGCACACTGTGGTAATTCACGTTTAGGTCGAGGGGGTTCAAAAGTTATGATACAGTTCATGAGATTTTTGACCTCATATATGCTCTTATTGTTTGGGCTTGTTTTTAATTCAACTATAAACAGTGGCAGTGGCTTCTTTGTTGCTCTTTGTTTGATGTTCCATATATTGGTACTGCAATGCCCTATTTCTTCTAACGCCGCTTTGATTTCCTCAGGTTCGGTTGACGGGTGCATATTTTTAAGGACCACCTTAAAACTCCGTTCATTCTTGGGTTTGTACGTGTAGAACTCTGTGTTTCTAAGTTCTAGTTGGTGTACAATGGTCCTGTATGTCTCTGGATCTTTTGGCTGTATTTTAACTTGGTCGTTGTTAATAACTTTAAGGTTATACATATCAAGGGCGTGTTCATTAAGAATCTTAAGAAGGGGTTGGATGTTTCCCACTTTGTCAACAAATATTGGTGGGGGCTTATTTATCTTTTCAGTAGCAATAGTTTTCTCTCCCTCAGAGTTATCAGCATCTAAGCCAGCAAATCTGTTTGTTGTAGGTATTGGTGGATTCTGGGACAGCCAGTAAGTATCCAGTTTTGTTTGTTTTTGGTGCTCATTCTTTTCTGGACTTGAGTTAGGCCTCTTCCTTCCAGAGACTTTTGACCAATTAGCATCGTTGCTTCTACTGGGTCCGGGAGCTATGTCTTGCGTTATGAGATTAGTATTTGGGTAATCACCAAGTGATAATGTTCTGGGTCTAGATTCAAACATTCCTTTGTGGAAGATTTGTTGTGTTAGAGTTTTATTGTTAGTAATATTGGTTTTTTGGTTGTTTGTTATAGAGTTCAATTGTTCATTCATTTCAATTCCCACGAGTAAGGACGATATAACAGTCACTACCTGGGGTGACGCCTATTCCCAGGAGAAGGCAAATACAACAATGGTTGCCCGTTCCACTGAGGTTGGCGCTAGAAACTGGTTTCCCACCAGACATACATCCTCTCGGCGCGTTGCCCACCTTAGGATTGGGGTTATTTATTTAATTATGTGTTGCGAGGTTTTCTTCCTCGAGGGCCGGACAATTAAGCCAAGCCTCGTAGATATTCGTGAGTTCAGAGGCCATTTACTGCCTTTGATTGGTCGAGTCGAGTTTGTTAACCGCCGCTCGATGCTCGGCGTTGTTGCTCATTTAGCACCACCCGGGGGACACGTGTAGGGTGGGTTAGGAAGGATGGTAAATCCTACGGACGCGAGCAACTTCATCCCCGGGTTGTGTTTTAACAACATAAGCTACGCCGATGATATGGTCCTGCTGGCTCCCTCGGTCAGTGCACTTAGAAAATTGGTTAGGATATGTGAGGACTACGCTGCCACCCATGGGTTACTATATAATGTTAACAAGTCAGAATTCATGGTCTTTAAGGCTGTTGGTAAGAAGTGTCCAGAAAGGGTACCACCTGTCAAAATTAACGACGTTTCGATTCGTCTGGTACACCAAGTCAAATACCTTGGACATTTCATTTCTGACGACCTGAAAGACGATGCCGATGTTGAGCGGGAACGCAGGGCATTGGCGGTGCGGGCGAATATGCTGGCCCGTAGGTTCGCTCGATGTACAGATGCGGTCAAAATCACACTTTTTAAAGCATACTGCACATCTCTGTACTCGAGCGCTCTATGGATTAGCTGTACCAAACGTGCCGCCAATGCGGTGCGTATTCAATACAACAACGCTTTTAGGGCGCTGTTTCGACTGCCCCGTTATTGCAGTGCTTCTGCAATGTTTGCGCGAGCCAGAGTGGATAGCTTCTCAGCTGTAGTGCGGAAAAAAAATGCTTCTCTTCTCACAAGGTTGCGGGACAGTGGCAACAGCCTCCTGAAAGCTATTGCTGATGGGCCTGACGAAAGCCCCATAATGAGGCATCTTATTAAAACCACCTTGTCAGTAGTAGAATATAAGTACTAACATAGCAAGTAAGTTAAATTGTTTACTAACATCTAGAATTGTATATAATGTTTTTTTTGTTTTTGTAATTGGATCTAGTTGTCTGATAAATAAATGAATAATAATTAAGACACTGTTGGAGCTGCCCCACACCCTGCGCACCAGGGAAGCCCACCTTTTACGCATTGTTGCGTAAAAGCAATCTACATGCGCATCTGCGAAATTGTTTATTCTGTAAATAGGATATCGGAATCACTTTTACACGTTCTATAAAAATATTAAAATAAGCTATATGAGTTCGGCGTTTCCTATCTGACTACTCTGAGAAGAAAGGCCGAAACAAACTCAGAGGTCGCAGTCTCTTTTAAAGTCCAGACATAATCTTGGTCAGGTCATATGAGGACCATGAACCAAAGAACCACACAGATTTGAGTGGACCTGTCCAGTCAGTGCAAGCATTTGTCAGTAACCGTGGAGCTCAACTCGACGAACAATACTAAAGAAAGGACATTTGGGTAGGCCGCATAAACTACTCAAACTGCCAGACCATCATTAAAACTAGCTGAGAAATAAAAATAATAATAATATCCACATAGTCCTCACATATAAAAATAATACATATAATACTTTACAAAGTAATCATCGAGTTACTATCATGAGACAAAAAATGTGAGACTAGTAGTTTCAAGCGATTTTGAATCATGTGCGGCGCTACTATTAGGGTCATTTTAACTTGTCCTGTAAATCACCTGCCTCGAAAATGATTATGTATGGTATACAGGTATCGCCGTCATTTTCCAGTATTCGTGAAAGATAGTTTAAAAAAATAAAAGAAATTGAGAAAAAAAACAATACAGTCAAAATTGAATTAGTATGATCAGCAAGGAAAGTTTGTTAAAATTGGTACTTTTACAAAGTGTTTAAATTAACACAAAATTATTCGATACTCGAATTTTAAGTAAGTGCATGCAATCAAGAATGTATGTTATTGAACATTAAGTACACTTTTTTACTGAATATTTCGATGTTCAGTTATGATTTCAAAAACTTATGTTGCTGATATGCTGACTGTACTAGTTAAACCGTGTCTTCTGCACGTATTTTTTCGAAGCATTACACAAAAAAACCTTACACATAAACATTTGTTTTCATACACAAGATGGCAACTGCGTATTCAAATATTTTTAGATTAGTAAATGTCGTAATGAGTTCCGACGAGGAAGACGTGCTTAAAAAGTGAAGAACAGTGTATCTATTCAAATTCCAATCCATCGTCAATTTATCACAACTTGTTCATAACTATTTACAAGACAATATAACCTCAAAACCTGTGTCGACTGACAGTGACAGATGTGAGATGTGCGCGGTGCGCGCGGCGGTTGAAAATAAAACAAACCCTTTCCCTCTTCACCCACGCGGGGGGAATGTTTTCCATGCAATTCGGAAAACAAAAACATCGTGTTTGCATACACAAATGTGTATGGCCATACCTCTGTTTTGATATTTTTGTGTAATGTTTCGAGAAAAACACGCGCAGGAGACACGGCTTTAGGCATGAAACATTGCTTACAACAAAAATACACTTACTTGATGTAATCCGTATGGTATTTATTGATGCTGTAGTTACACAGATGCATACAGGGGTTCCAGAGGTTCTTATTACTCTTGTCATACTTCACGGTAGCGAACCGCACCAGTCCTTCTTCGTACAGGTATACGAGCAGAGGGTCGATGGACGTGAGGCACACGTAGAGGCGGAGGTCGCATTTGTGTCCGCCGATTAGTAGAGGCTTGTCTATGTACTTGGCTACTACTACATTCTCGCCTTTTGGGATTTGTTCGGGCTGAAAAAAAAATTTGATAGTTTTTGGCTTCTATAATGGGAAAAGTATCAGAAGGCTAAAAGTCACCCAAAGGGCAATGGAGAGGGCTATGCTTAGAGAAATGAAATGAGGAGATCCGCAGAACCCAGGTAACCGACATAGCCCGAAAAATTGCCAAACTTAAGTGGCAATGGGCAGGGCACTTGTTCGCAGAACGGATGGCCGATGGGGCCGAAAGGTTCTGGAGTGGCGACCGCGTACCGGAAGACGTAGCGTTGGAAGGCCTCCCACAAGATGGACCGATGACCTTGTGAAGGCCGCAGAAATCCGCTGGATGCGGAAAGTACAGAACTGGTCGAAGTGGCGGTGCTTGGGGGAGGCCTATGTTCAGCAGTGGACGTCTTTCGGCTGAAATGATGATGATGATGATGAATGGGAAAAGTGAGTTATTGGGTTACAGTATGAGGATTTTCTTAGCAGATTAGGCCCACTGGCGCGTTTGTGGGTTTGCTAAATAACTCGGAGTTAAAAGCTAACTCAGGGTTAATCCAAAGAGAATTATTGGATTAACCCTGAGTTAGCTGCTATAGTCCGTGCAATCCACGACGACGCGCCCCACTCCGCGATTACTGTACTGTAAGCTGAACTTTAGTACGACGCGGAGCAGAGTGGGGCGCGTCTTCGTGGATTGCACGGACTATAACTCCAAGTTAGTTGTTATCGCGCAAGTGGAGAGTTAGGATTTATGTTCGGCAGCAGACTTGCTCTTTATTACATAAGAATTACACAGACTTCCTCTTATGTACTTATTTCTTATTCTATCCATTCATGTAACACCACACATCCTTCTTTCTAGGTATGATGATCAGGTCGGGGTCACCAATTTAGAGACATGAGGGTGTAAAGTTCACTCATCCTCTGTAGATAAGGGAGGATCGTCCGACCAGACGGGTGTCGTGTCTGGCGGACAACTACCCAACGATTGATGTCGGAAAGTTATATATCGCACTCTTAGTAATATAAGGGCACAACTCGGAATATTGAGGTTTTGAGTGTTGTGTTAGATGGGCTCAATATCAACAGTTCTACCACGGAGAGGGTGGTTTGAAAGAGACACAATTACAGTATTCGCTTTAATATTGTCTTTTTTCTCTTTCTGTGAAAGCTTAGTGGTAGAACAGTTGATATTGAGCCCATTTAACACAAAAACTTCGAGTTGTGTCCTTATATTACTAAGGGTGCGATATATTTTGATCGCGCAGTAAACTATGCTTACGCGATGCAGGATTTTGTGACGTCAGGTTTTTGATGCGTACACACCTCTTAGCATTCTCTCAGTACTTACAGTATTTACAATATAAATCCCACGCCCTCTACTAGAAGCAGCCGGCTTCACGATCCAAGGTCCTTTAGTCCGGTAGTGGGTGGTGCAGAGGTCCTTAAACTCTGCCGGCATTAGGAACGTGGTGGGGATGAAGTCGAACTGCTTCAGACCTCTGAAGTACTGCATCTTCTCTATGTTCTTGAAGAGTTTGTCTTTGCGAGTCAGCTCGTAAGACCTGAAAGGGGAATGGCATTTATAAGAGAAGGTGGCAGCTAACTTATTTTTCAAGTTTTTGAGCTCAAAGGCCTTATCTATGAAGTATTTAAGCCGTCATACTTCGGGTGCAAAAAAAAAAGGGTTCTTGGGAAATTTTCTTTCTGTACTGCACTGGAATAATATTGACTCTAGCAATTCATAGTATGGCGTTTGATCTTTGACGAATCTACAGTCAGAGAACTTAATTGTTAAGCCAATCAGCGACGTCCGCCGCCGGTTGCGCTTAACTACACGTCAAAATCTTTATAGCAAACCGTCATTGTTTCTCTGTTAGTACCGAACATTCTACCTTATTATACCTTTATTTTATACAGTCCAATAGTTTGATTAAGAGCCAAGAAGACACACAGACAACCGTGTCATAGCTATTCATAAGACTAAGACTGACTGAATTTACGTACAATTAGCTTAACCCTTAATTTGGCAGAGATCCGATTTGTTTTATTTTATGAAATAAGATGTATTTCTGAAGTCCCAGGGTTAAATACAACTTAGGAAAAATGGACAAATAAATATTTTATTTACAGGTTTTCAGGAAATCAATGTTCATCACAGTGCACACTGCGAAATACGTTGAGAACAACAAATAATTTGTAATGTTCACTATGGTAAACAATGGTGCCGATTCACTTGTTCACAAACTAAACTAAATTTAAGTTCAGTGCGTCTTTTTCTTTCTATTTCATTAAGAAAAGGACAGAAGATAAATTTTAGTTTAGTCCTGTCAAATTAATCAGCGCTTGACGTAAATTGACGTAATTTTAGTCGGCAAGTTTTTAATCACGTCTAAACTTGTATGGAGAGACGATTAATTTGACAGGACTAAACTAAAATTTATCCTCTGTCCTTTTTTTTAAATAGAAAGAAAAAGATGCACTGAACTTAAATTTAGTTTAGTTTGTGAACAAGGGAATTGGCACCATTATCAAATTAGTGTCATTTAAACAGGTAAAATAAAAACACTATGTATATGAATAAATTAAATTATTTATTATGGAAATGTAAAACCAATTGCGAGGATTTTTTCCCGTAACAAAGCAGTCTTATTTATTGCATTTTATACAATATACAGTTGTATTTTTTTGACAAAACTTGCATCGCCCCACGTTTTCTTTTGTGCTGGGATAATGTCCTATATTATCGAATCTGATGGGAATTGTAGGCTTGGCAATTAAGATCCCTGACAGTGACTTTACAAAGTAAAGGGCACTATATAAAACGCTGCAAGGTCCTTGAGGCAAGTGGCCAAAATCGGAACTAACGCCGCTATATTGTTTTATCAGTACAATATCTATGACAATTTCACAAATGTTTACCAACAACGCCCCCCTGTCAATGTCATTTAGGCACCAAAAGACCCGTGCAGCACTGTAGGTATTTCTATTTTCTTAATGTCCCTCGGCAAACTTCGTGTTTCGTCAGTCGTCGGATTTCTATCTAGGGGTGGGTCGTTACGTGATTTTTGCGAAACGTAACGTAACTAGTGACTACAAGGACGTCACCGGTTTTGAAAACTAGTGATTTTAGTAACTAGTTATTTTTCAAATTCTATTCGGTGATTCAACACGGTGATTCTATCGAAGTGTTACAGTTATTTGTGAAACGAAAATATAAATGGTTACCTACGTAATACGTTATTTTTGTAACGAATAATTTTGTTTCGTTTCACTCTTTTCATTCGATCACTGCATTGTGATGGAACTAGTTTCAAAAATCACGTCTTTATGTGTGACTCGAAACTAGTTATTTGGTTACATGCGCCGTAGCCAGTTATTGTAACTAGTGACGTTAAATAACGCCCGTACCTATTTCTATCAGTTGCCCTTTGCACTTGGTGCAGACCGGACGCTCTCAGTCGACTTGGAAGTATATAGAGTTGTTAATACTCTTTTAATGTAGTTTATTTTAAAATTGGGAGGGAAGCTGCTAAAGTCGCAGGCACGACAGATGGGAAAATAGTGTTACAGCTCTATATAGTTCACACGGAAATCAAAACAAAACAACAATAAAGTACTTAGTTCTGAATTCAAATTATTATACACGATAAATCTAATCATTGATGGACATGGAAATTAGCATTCGTTTGTATTCGGAAATGCGATGATTCCCGAGGGACATTAAGAAAATAGAAACACTGTACTGTATTCGTTGTCCACGACTTGACCAAAGTTCACAAAAGTAAATTACCTACCTTGGGAAGTGATTGACTTTCTGTTCAATGGTCATGGATTGGAGGATAGCGAAGGGGATCAGGGGTGAGGACCACATGAGCCTCCATTGTGTGCAATCTTCATCCACTTGGTGCAAGCCGTGGGCATCCAGCAGGGTGCGGAGTAGGAACGCCGGCCTACAGTGAACTACTGTCAATATTCTTGAATTAGGGTTACGTATGAGAGTACATAAGTACCAGAGAAACGATGGATGGACTGTGAAAGATGTTCTGGCTAGAAAGGGGGTGACTCCCGAGATGACGAGTAATAGAGAATTATGGAAGAAAAAGATGTGTTGCACCGATCCCAAATAAATTGCAATCAGGATAAGAGAATGATGATGAGAGTAGGTTTGCAAAATTACGTAATTTTACGGAAAACGTTGGTAAAATACGTTGGTAATATATAAATAACGTTTTTTTTTTTTTAGGCATCTCTTAGTTTACCTTTGAGATCATGATTAACCAGGCTTTCCTGTAGCTGCCTTAATTTACTATACTCAAAGCCCTCCAGCCAGGGGCATTAGAAACTAAGCTTATATACTAGGTGAACGCTCGCTAAGGGCACCCCCTGTGGGGTACGAACCTCGGCTTAGGACGTTAACCGGAGTGAGGACATCAAGGATGGGACAGGCTGGATTAAAGTTTAGATCATGATTATTAATCGGGGAATTTAAAGCTACGTGTTCAGCTGCAACAACTGCTGGCATCTCGTTATCGAGCATATAAATTACGGTAAAATTACCGGCGACTTATGAAGTTTTAAATTTTAATTTGTGCTGTCGTCCGCTGCTCTACCTCTGCACATAGATGATATTATTATAATCCATGACATGGTGTGATTCATATCTTGAATTCTTGACTTGAGAATTAAGTTTTAGGGATTTTTAATACGCATGAGTCGCACGAGCCCAGTTTTCTGTTTTTTTTTTAAGTTCCAATACTGCTTATATCTCTGACAAATATCATTTAAATCCATTTATCCGTTAATAGTGAAGTAGTGACATACACATGATAGACAAACATACTCACTTTCGTATTTGTAGTGTTTTAGTGGGTATGATGTACGTACGTTTAATACGTTTTTTACCGAAAATTACCATATTTTACCGTAAAATACCGGAAATTACGTAAAATATTTTTTTTTACCGTATAGTTGGTAGTTTTATCCCTAGATGAGAGTCGTGCTTTTACTCTTTTAAAGGAGTACCCAGCAGTGGGTGATTACGGGTTGAAATAATTTTAATAAGAGTCATACAGATTGTCTGATACTAACGTGTAATTTCCCTGAATGGATATAATTTGAAACCTTTAGATATTATTGATGACATAACTATGATGGTCAACTAGATAGCTGGTGGTCTCTTGCTTGATCGTTCTCTGCGCAACCTCCCTCGAACACTTAATTCGTTGAGTTGCAACGGTCACGAAGACTCATTGAGATCGATAACAATTCAAATTCTATTGTGTCTCATTAATAACCGTTGAAAGGGTTGCCGGTGTTGATAGTGTCTTTTGTATTACTAACATCACTACATAGTATACAACAAAGTCGCTTTCTCTGTCCCTATATCCCTATGTATGCTTAAATCTTTAAAACTACGCAACGGATTTTGATGCGGTTTTTTTTAATAGATAGAGTGATTAAAGAGGAAGGTTTATATGTATAATTAATAACCCGGTTTATACCCGTGCGAAGCCGGGGCGGGTCGCTAGTTAGTTATAAGCAGAGATCGGAATTGGGTGTGTGAAATACCTAAAGTTTGCAGCGAGACATATCATAGAGCTGTTACAACCACTTAAGTTAACCGGTTTTGAATTGTACCGGTTTATTTACGGTTTTTTGTTTTACATGTTCTTTACCTTTGAAAAACCGAACTATAAACATAAGCAAGCTGCTAATACAGTTTTAAATAAATTTTTGTATTGAACTTTTCCGGTTCAAATTCGGTTTTTTAGTTCTACTTGTTCTGTACGTCAGAAACACTGAATTTTACACATCTGCAAGCTGTAATACAGTTTAAGATATTTTAGTAAAAACCGAATTTGAACCGGAAAAGTTCAGAACAAAAATTAATTTAAAACTGTATTAGCAGCTTGCTAATGTTTATAGTTCGGTTTTTCAAAGGTAAAGAACATGTAAAACAAAAAACCGAAACTAAACCGGTAAAATTCAAAACCGGTTAACTTAAGTGGTTGTAACAGCTCTATGATATGTCTCGCTGCAAACTTTAGGTATTTTCACACACCCAATTCCGATCTCTGGTTATAAGGTATTTATTGACTAACATGATCGATTATATTTTTGTCCAAAACTGAATAAATAAATAAAACATAGAGAGACTTTTCAGAAATGCAGTCGTTGTGTAATAACATGTGACGGGAATAGTAGATTATTATACGAGGGGCTAAAATAACCCATTGTTACGAGGTAGTTTTACTCCCGAGCTTTAGCGAGGGAGTAAATAGAAACCGAGTTATAATGGGTTTTAACGCCGTGTGTTATACTCTACTTTTCACTACGATTGCGAGAAAATAAAATAATCCAATACAATATTAAATAGGTAGTTTATTTTATTTAATTGTACAATTCTGGATAAGTATATTTAACGAGATGTTTGTTTCCGGCAACTTAATTTCATTCCTCTGTGAAGATGTTCTCACTAGATGATGACATTTTCACTGTTGTAAATTATATTACGGTCACCAATTTAATTCGTAATTAGAGAAAAATTCTAAAGATTTCGCGCCAATGCCTTTTTATTTTTTTTGTAGCCGCAACGCAATGCACGCATTCAACCAAAGAGATAGCCGCATTTAGTTCCATTTTCAAAAATAAATGTTCTTCTTTTTTTTAGTGAACCAGTAATAAGTCGAGTCCATAATCATGATTACTCTACATAAGAATAAAGACTTTTTCGTTTTTCAAGGCTCGTTGGAACAGATAAAAATTAAAAAAGAAATTACTTTTTCCCCTAGAGCAAGAAATGCTATATTTACCCCGCCCTGGTATTCTACAATGACGCCCTTTTTGAGCAAGAGGAGTGAAAAAATATTTCATGGAAGCCTTGTTTTGCTTGCCCCTTTTCTCATACACATTACGCAAAAATCAACTAGTTGTAGTTAGTAAATTACGAAAAAAAAAAACAGTGGCACTCCGCGAGTTCAATTGTTTTTTTCCCATCTCAAAAATGCTCAACGCGCCTAAAGAAGTTTTCACTTCAAAAAAAAAAATGCAGACTTAGCCGACGTTCGCACGGACGTAATAAAATCGCGGCGGGATTTTATCGCGGCGGGATTTTATCGCGCACTGGATTTTCAACTCTCGGTGTTAAGCCGAGCGTTGAGAATCCAACGCGCTGGGACGAGAGTGCGTCCCAGCTGAAAAAACACGCTGTTGGATTTTCAACTCTCGACGCTAAGCAGAGCGTTGAAAATCCAGTGCACGAAATAATGAGGTGTCGGTAACAGTGTCGCGAGTTCAATTGTTTTTCCCATCTCAAAAATACTCAACGCGCCTAAAGAAGTTTTCACTTTAAATACAGACGAATTAAGTCGCGAGCATGTTATAATGAAAGTATTGAAATGACAAGCAACCTTTGAGAACATACAATATAAACATTGTTACACTGCAACAAAATTTCGGAACCAAAGACCAAATTCAAAAATACTGACAGTAATTCACGTTTCGGTACCCTAATCCTCACCTGGGGAAGTGGTTTACTCTCTGGTAAGACGCCAAGGCCCTTAAGACATCCGGCTTGGGGTGTAGTCCCGACCACAAGAGGTTGAAGTCTTTGACATCCGACATCGCTTCCTGAAGACCATGGGCTTGCAGTAGTCGGTGAAGTAGCTTAGTCTCCGTGTTCACCAGTTTATAGGTGATTTTAAGAATTCGAGCTGGCATGTTGCTGCTTTCTAGGACCTGGTATTAAGATTAAATTTTAATTTTTGTCAAAAAATCGTTGTTACCAAATTTTTCGAGATTGTAGTTGCATAATCAGCTTATTTTGGTTCTAGGACATGCCGGTTTCCTCACGATATTTTCCTTCACCGTTTTGAGAGCAGTGGCAATGAAATTATTTACACAAAGTAAAGCGTCTGCCTAGTCTCGAATCCATGACCTACAACATGAAAGTCGGGGCCGGTACCACTGGGCCACCACTGCTCTCCTCAGCTTGCAGTCACTGATAGATGAAATGAAGTACTTTTGGGGTTGTCATGCCAGCCCCAACATCGTAGGAGAAATACCTTAACCGGAAAAGAAATGGTGGCAAGTTTATTTATTTTCGACTTAATTTCTACCACTGTTGTTTTTTTTTTGGCAGTTCAAACTGCGCTGCGTTTCACCAAAACTAGGTCGGCATACAATTGCAAAAAAAAAAACAGATAAACAGTTTCCACCTGAAGCAACTCCTCCAAAATTTCTCAAAGTAGCATACCAGTCACAAAGTATTCTTCCTTTTATTTTTGACTCACAAACGTTAGGTCATAAATAAGGGCCTTAGTGTTACCTTGACGCTCTCGACTTCCTTGACCAGCAGATGTTCGGAGTCATCGCTGTCGAGGACTGGCGACGTCGAGCGCTGACACACGGGGTTCTTACGTTTGTGTTTACCCTTGTTCTTCTTTACTTTTTTTTCGTCTTTACTATCTGGAAAAGGGAAAATGTACTATCTAAGTTTCTAGGGCCCGAAGTCCGATATATTATTAGGTTTCAGTATTTTTGACAACCAATTGTAGCTACCGTAAGATTTCGCAAGTGATTAAATTGATCCGGAAACAAGAGATTGGCTGTGTCTTGACTTAGTGAAGAGCATCTTCATAGTTTGTATGATATTAATAAAAGTAAGATAAATTAATACATAGGGTGGTAGGAACATCGACGGGCAACCTGTTACCATGGATTCAGTACATGATTCTGGACCCCACTGTGTTGATTTTTTTTTTCTAGAATCCATACTTGTATCATGAATTGAGTTGAGCTGAGTTGTGAACAGACTGCTGTGCTGCTGGGGAGTTTGTTGCGCAACTTCTTCCCAGCTAAAGGCACTAGGAAGTGGTGAAGGGTGGGCGTTTCGGGGGACTGTCTTATGTAATTTAGACGTTCGAAAAGTGCTGATTCTCAGTCTAGTTTGAATAAATGACTTTTGAATTTGAATTGAATTTGTGAGTCCCTGCCACCTTGTATTAGAAGTATCTGAACAGCTGTGAGGGATAACGAACTGTTATTCGTCTGGTATAATGCATTCCACTAGTTTATCGAATCGGTAAACACAGGGATGGTATTAAATCTAGTGATATTAAAGCTAAGACTCCATTGAGGTGGACCGGTGGAAAATGAACAAATATTTTAACCGCTCCTCTTCGCTATCGGTAAAAAATTCAAAAGTCATTTATTCAAACTAGGCCGAGAATCAGCACTTTTGGAATGTCAAAATTACATAAGACAGTCCCTCAAAAACGCCCACCCCCTTCGTTTTGTTAATTTTGCTCGCTCGGCCTAGACTATTGTATTAACAATAGTCTGCTCCTGACGTGCGTGGTTCAATAACAATATGTACCTTTAGAAACATTAGGTGTCTGTTCTTCCGGCGGGTTGATGTTAGCGGTGGTGTTCTCGATGTTCAGATGTTTCTTCAGCGTGATCTTGCTCAGGTCGTGGAGCACGTCCTCGATGTCCCGCTTGTGGTTCACCGGGTCACGCTCTTCATGGCCTTGCTCGTCAGTGCATACCGTCTCAAGCATGTTCGTCTCGCTCGAGTGCCTCACTACGTAAGCAGTTCCATTGTACTTATTATTAGCAGTCCCAAATGTCTCCATTACATCGTGCATTATATTTTTCGGTCTCATGGCGAAGGAATGCGGTTCCGCGACCAGTCTTCGCGCCATATTCTTGGCTTTATTCAGTAGTATTGTAGTTCCTGTGTTGTTCCCCACGGTTTTAGTTTCCGACTCCATGGAAGGCGACCTGGATGCGAGGACGCATGATCTGAAGACCAGAACTGCTCCCTTAGTGCCGATGGGTCCTCCGGATACCCAGTCTGATACGGAACCCTCGTTTTCTTTGGCTGGGGCCAGCTGATCTTCATCATTTCTTCTCATTTTGTCTTCGTGGTGTTTGTCTGTTGTCGTAAGGCCTGAGGTAGACGGATTTGAGGTGTCTGTCGATACATGTGGACTAGAAAAGGGATTAGGTACATTAAATAAATTATTGTAATGTATTAAGTTAGTTAATTGATTCAGGCGTGACCTTGCGGAAATCTATTATAAAATACAATATAAGTAGACATATTTAGTAACCTATTCCGCTAAACTATTCTTAAGGGGACGATAACTGACTTTTAATGATTTTATGCTGAAGATGACGTCTAAACGAGTAGTGTTAATGATTTGGAAAAAATATATGTTAAATTAGAGCATTTTCTTAAAATTTTAATATAGCCATATTTTGAACTATGTTTATATTACATAGTGAAATAAATTTGTGAAGTTACGTCTGACGCGGATAAAAAACTGAGAATGACGCAAAATCTATCAAGCGTATTTTTCTGAAACCTTCACCATTTTAAGGATAATTAAATTATTGATCTTTTAGTATGCATGTTTTATTAAAATACCTTTTGTTTTACGTATAATAAATTAAAAATGCGTCTAATTTGGGACAGCGCTCCTTGATGGGCGAGTCCTATTACTGGCTGGACGTACGACGCGTTGCGTGAGCTCAGTACAGAAGACGCAAGCTAACCACTCAAGGTCACTGTCATATATCTGCGTCTTAAAGAGCGGGTCCGTGTTCAGGTTCAGGTTTGCGACAAGTCAATCGTCATCCTGAGGATGCCTCGTTAAGAGGTGAAACGTGTGTCGATTTCTTACAGGGTTTTTTATGACTCTTTACAAATAGTTAAGCGGAATAGGTTACTAAATATAAATCTACGTCTATTTTATTTTTATGTAATAAGTAACGTGTAGATTTGTCGCATGAGTTGTGACTTAGCAGTCAGATTAATGTCTTACTTGCAGTATAAACCTTAATTTGGGAAATGGAGACTTACAACTACTGTATTGAAAATCTAGACATATGTATGGCATGCAGCTCGTGTTAAATAAGTTTAGTAATAGCTTTTAATATGTCAGTTCAACAAAATTCCTGCGTAAAAAGACAGAACTTTTCTATAAAAATTCTCGACTGAAAAAATGAAAACTAGATAACAAACTTCCCTTGCCAAAAATTATAACATGCAGTCATACAAAATCCCTGTAGGTATTACAGTACATTCTATAAGCACAGAGGTAGGAACATTGCAATAAGCCATACCAACATGTGGTCACTATGGTCAATCAATGAGGCGATTGTGCCGCCATATATGGTGAAGGTCGGTTGGTAGATAGGTAGGTATGTAGGTTTTCTATTAAATCAATTCAGTAGGTACATAGTTGCTATATAGCAGTGTGTTTGACCGAATACATATATTATTACTGACCTGTATAGTGTAGGTATATGTTCAAAGTAAAGTCAGCCGTCTGTAAGTTTAGAAGCGGTAATCTCAAAAAGTGCTGAACGGATTTTATTCAAGTATTCACCAAAAGTTAGCGTGTCTTATAAAATTAATGGTTCGACAACTTAAGAGATGTTGCACAATTTATTTTAATTATAGCATTACATAATTTAACTCTGCCTAACTCTGGCCTCTACTTTTTTTAACTGGAAAGTCACAAATGCTCACGATCATAGCATGAGACGCTTTCAAAATCAAGCTACCTATACTCCATTTGAAATAAGATTAGACATTTAACTAAACCTTTTTTACAGTCCGTTCAACTGATTTTGACTTCTATTGCGTTGGAGGCATGACAAATGGCAGCTGCAGTAAACAGTTGGTTTGTAACCACTTTTTTTGCTTTTAATGCCATCCTTATGCCTACGCAATAGAAGTCAAAATCGGTTGAACGGACTGTAAAAAAGGTTTGTTTAAATGTCTAATCTTATTTCAAACGGAGTATAAATAATATCGTTTGTCGCAGAATACATCCACAATCCACTGTGGCACTGACTTGCCGATATTAGTATTACGAATTGCTCATCAAAAATTCTATCAGCACTCCGTATCCTTGTTTGGGAAGAAAGGGTAATAAAAAGTTCTACAGTGTATTGAACTGTAGACAATAATACATGCACGAAAAGTAAAGTTGATAATAACTTTAAAAATAATACCAGGGGACCGATTCCCGAGCATTAGAGACTAGAGATCAGAGGGCTTACCACCAGCTTACACCAGCAGTATTATTTTAATATTACGTCAGTGTGGGAAAGAGATGAAGCTCTACAGGTCGTACAGCTCCATCTTTTTCTCCCACTGAAGTAATATTAAAATAATACTGTTTATGAGCTGGTGGTAGGCCCCCAGTACCCTAATTGCGTAATGTAACACAATCACAATTTGTTTCGATTTGAAACAGATTGCTAATCCATTGCTTCATAAGTTGGAAAAAAAATTGCTCGACAACGTAAATAACGCAATGAATGTTGTTGAACTGTCAAAATGAAACAAATTAGGCAAAATTGTTTACGAAAATAAGTTACGCAATTAGGGTACAGGTCATATTATGTCGAAAAAGCCAGGCGAATGTCGACCGAAAATGCTTTTCGATATTTTAATCGTGTCCCGTTAGAATATTCTCTACCACCAGACCGAAACGATAGAGATTGTAAGTATAACTTGTTAAATTATAACTGCTTCAACTGACATAAACTCACTTTTCCCCTATTCTACAACAATTTTTGATAGAAATCTTCACATTATTTTGCCTAATTAATAGTTTCGTATGCAACGTACGTAACAAATTTGATTGTCCCATTTGGGCGCCAGTTAGACCATACTTGCCGAATTTATGACCTGAGCCTTCAAATTCGGCGTCTAGCGCCAGGTAGGTAACGAATAAATTCGGACTTCGACACGCGAACTTACAAACAAACCAAAACAAACGTAGTACCTACCTAGTTTCCTACATAACTCTCGAACTTTATGAATGCTATCTGTTTCAAATTGTGATCGAATGGTACAAGTTGTTACCGAAAGATTTTGCATATTTCAATATTAGCATATACAGCATGTATTGCTGAAATTCTTTAATTAATAAATTATGTTCCTTGCAAGCATATTATTTACCGAGTAGCGGACATCACGCGGTTTCACCCGCGTAGTTCCCGTTCCCGTGGGAGTACGGGGATAAAATATAGCCTATGTTACTCGCTGATAATGTAGCTATCCATTGCTGAAAGAATTTTTCAAATCGGTCCAGTAGTTTTTAGGTTTATTCGTTACATGCAAAAATATAAATCTTTCCTCTTTATAATATTAGTATAGATATAGATTAATTTATGAATTAATGTAGACTGTAGGGCTGCCAGAGCAAGATTAACATTTAAAAAAAAAAGCTTTGATACAACTAAAAACTTCGGTCGCAAAAAGTGGCCCAATAACGCTAAATCAACCATCGTTTATTAAAATACACATATTAAGTGTAAAATTATACCTAATCAATAAAAAAGCGTGTCCATCAACCGTGACGGGTTAACGCAGACCAATAACCCTAGGGTTGGTTTGCCAAATGAGAGTAACCTTAGCAACGCGTACCTACATCTATCGATCGCTGGTTTTATGGCCACATGGTTAGGGAGACACCCTTGCTTTAGGGTGAGGATACAGTGCAGGGTGTAAAAATAATGTTTTTTCGAAGGACGAATTTATTGTTGCAGATAATCAATTTTATTGCTTCGTACTTTACGATTTTATAAATGGAAATTTTGAATTTTTTACCGTTTTTAGGGTTCCGTGCCTCAAAAGGAAAAAACGGAACCCTTATAGGATCACTCGTGTGTCTGTCTGTCTGTCTGTCACAGCCAATTTGTTCCGAATATAATGGACCGATTACGTTAAAATTTGGTACACATATGTATTTCTGTGACCCAAACACGAACGTGTAACGTAAATAAATTAATTTTGAATATAGTCACTTTTGGGGAGCAAACAAGAAATTTTAAAAAAAAGTTTTGCTAATAGTACCGTGTGACATATCAAATGAAAGGGCTTGTTGCGAGGATCTTAAAGATATTTTTTATATAAGAAGTCTATGGTCTTAAAATAACATGGTAAATTGGAATGTATGGGAGATCATGTATTTAAACTACAATGTTAAGTTTGTATTTGGGATAAATTCATCCCAACTACGGAACCCTTCATTGTGCGTAGTCCGACACGCTTTTGGCCGGTTTTTTTACTCACATTAGGCTTTTTTTAAGTAACCTACTGGCTTTTGCCCGCGTGAGGATTGGAATTTATCCCGCGGGAACGTAATAATGGGATAAAAAATATCCTAACGCAGATCATGGTCCACCTGTGCGCAAATTTCATCGAAATCCGTTCAGCCGTTAAGGTGTGAAAAGGCAACAGACAGACAGAGTTACTTTCCCATTAATAATATTAGTAAATATGGAAGTATGGATTATTTTATATTCTACTAGCTGACCCAGCAAACGTTGTTTTGTCATATAAATGTTTGGGGTGGACCCTTATCACATAGGGGAATGAAAAATAGATGACAACCGATTCTTAGTCCTACCGAATATACTTATAAAATTTCATAAAAATCTATCAAGCCGTTTCTGAGGAGTAGGTATGGCAACTAACACTGTGACACGAGAATTGTATATACAGTGTGATTCTTCATAATGTGTACATATCAAAATGAGGGAATCTATGCTTAATTTTAAAGACAGAAAAATATTTAAAAAATCTAAATATTTTTTTAATACTTTTTACGGAATTAAAAAAAATTGTAACAAAACTGTGTAACTTTTAAACTAAATCATCTATCGCGATGAAACAAACTCCATTATGTTTGGAAGTAATTAGGCGTCCACATAAAATGAAAATTGAGAAAAAAACTACCCTCAATTGAAAATAAACATGTTTTTTTTTAGCAAAAATCTGTTTTTTTTTCATGAATTTTTACAATAATTGTAAAATTTATAAATAAGATGCCAAAGAGAAGAAAAAAAAGATTTTTTACTAAAAAAATTAAAAAAAAAAACAAAAAATATTTTTTGGCTATTTTTTCCGTCGATAAAATTAAGCATAGATTCCCTTATTTCGATATGTGCACATTATGAAGAATCACACTGTATATAGATGTAACAAAAAAAACTACTAGTTAGAATCTCAATTAGCCCAAAAAAAAAATTTTACCAGCTAAATTGACGTATAAAATTCTCTTTAACAAACGGTCACAATTCCTTTTAAAACCAAGACCAAAAACAGCCGAAGTTCTCATGCATTCTCTTCAGGTTTCCGCTCCGCTCAACAATGAGTCACCGCCTCAATATATCGTGCTGATTTCCGATGCAAGCTACGATACGCTGCAGCGCTGTCAGAACCACGTGCATGCTTCCCGACCTACTGCTATTTACGTATATTTTCGCATTAATTATCCGGGTCATGATTTTATAATGGTGTTTATATTAGTAAACGCAGGTAAAACGCCATACAAGCTCTAAAATAACAGTTTATATTTTCTATTTTTGATCGTTGTCCAGCTTAGCTTATTATGAATATAAACATACATTAACAGCTTACAGGAGCTCGTGGCTAAGTACTAACAGTTGCTTGGGTCGATCTGTCAGGTTAAGCTACGCTTGCCGGGGTTGGTCCGTGGATGGGTGACCATTTCCACATACCGAGACTCCTCCGTGCCTCGGAAAGCATGTTAAGCCGTTGGTCCCGGCTGTCATTCGTGGATCTTTGACAGTCGTTACGGGTCGTCAGAAGCCCGAAAGTCTGACAACCAGTCTTATCAAGGGGTAATTACTCAGTTACTGGGTTGTGGAGGTCAGATAGGCAGTCGCTCTATGTAAAATACTGATATTCAGCTGCATCCGGTTATACTGGAAGCCGACCCCAATATAGTTGGGAAAAGGCTAGGCAGATACAACAGCTTACAGTACGACTAGGGTTGCCAGGTGTCCGGCTTTTTACAGTGGTGTCCGGCCAAATATACACAAGTTCGGGCTATCTGGCTTTTGTTAGGCTTTTCGTCAACCCCCCGCCCCGACAAAAGATGAGGCGATTATGGATTGTTTTAATTACTTTCAATGTAATGAAGAAGGCCGATTTATTTATTGTTTTAGTTACTCACGTTAGTTTTCAATGTTAAGAAGTTACAAATTACTTTCGTAAGAACAAAATGTGATTCATAATTGAGAGTAGAGTACCTAAGTCTCAAATGAATAACAGTAATAAATACACAAATAAAAGGCTGTCAGGCTTTCAGGGCAAAATGTCCGGCTAAATATGAATCTGTGTCCGGCTTTTCCATTTTTGGGCCTGGCAACCCTAAGTACGACACAACTTAGATGTAGCATCGGCAAACTTCGTAAAACCGATCACCATCCGAACTGAGTGCGCCTTCAAAATTACCAATCTTTATTACTGCTTTAGGTGAAAATGATCTTTACGCAAACGCAATAACTTGTAAAGTCACATAACCAAATACATTCGTAAAATTGAAATGAATGAATGCAAATTTTCATATTTATGCTACTACATCAAGTTGTGTCGTGCAGGTCTAAAGCGGCCACATTGAACAATTCCTCGAAAAGCAATTTATTTTCTGAATTCCCAGCAATTCCTCTATGGTGACACATTATTTTACCTGAATCAAATTCAATTCATATCAGAATCATATGTAAGCAATTACAATATAAATCAAGATATTTAAATGTGATTTTAAGATTTTATTAGTACGCAACTTGACTAGTAACAGTAATTTGGTTCGATAAAAGATATTAAATGATAATGTGTTTAAATAAAACGTTATGATTAAATACGTATAAATTAACTTGAGTTCAAATACAAAATATTAATGAATAATTATAATAAATAGTTACCATTTTATATAAGTTTAACGTCCATCTCATCATCATCATCAGCCTATAATGTTCCCACTGCTGGGACACAGGCCTCCTCTCTGTGAGAGGGAGTGGGCCGTAATCCACCACGCGGGCCCAGTGCGGGTTGGTAGATGTCACATGTCATCGAATTTTCGGTTCTAGGACATGCCGGTTTCCTTACGATGTTTTCCTTCACCGTTTTGAGAGCAGTGGTGATGAAATAATTTACACAAAGTGAAGCGCCTGTCTGGGTTCGAACCCACGACCTACAACTCGTAAGTCGCGGCCGTTACCACTGGGCCACCACTGCTCCTAACGTCCATCTATTGACTAAAAATTCGGACACTTGGTGGACACGAGGTGTCAAGTAAATCGAATACTGTTTTCTGGATCATTATATTTTAAACTGTTGAGCTGTACAGTACAGACAGGCTAAATGTAATTATTGTATACCTAAATGTTATTAATTAAAAAGGATTTACCACAGTATAAGTGTCTTTTCTTTCACATATTTGGTGTAAATATTGCCCATGACAAAATCATCATCATCATCTGCCTAGCCTTTTCCCAACTATGTTGGGATCAGCGTCTAGTCTAACCGGATGCAGCTGAATACCAGTATTTTACATGGAGCGACTGCCTATCTGACCTCCACAACCTAGTAACTAGGTAACACGATACCCCTTGGAAAGACTGGTTGTCAAGACTTTTTGGGCTTCTAACTACCCGTAATCACTGTCAAAGATCTACAAATGACAAAATGAAGACCGTAATTTTACCGGATAATTTTTCTTTAGTTTTTATTATTAATCAAATGAGATTCAATTTTTTTATTTCTATAGTTTAAATGTTATTTCATTATTATACAAATCTGTCAAACAGATGAATTGCGTAATGTGAATTGAACGCAGTTATTATTATAAATTGTCAGTTTGTGTGATTCATGATATTATGATTCTGATTTATGTTTTTATTCATAACTAGCTGACCCGACAGACGTTGTCCTGTCCAAAATTTCAATAATTCATACAAAAATTCCATAGAAAAAAAAAAGTATGTTCAGTTTTTCCCGAATTTTCACATTTTGCGAGAAACTTAAAAAAATCTTTGCCTAAAATTGGACTATTACGAACATTTAAAAACAAAAAAATCCAAATCGGTCCAGCCGTTCTCAAGTAATGCGTTTACCAACGAACAGCATTTATTTTTTAACCGACTGCGACTTCCAAAAAACCGCCCAAGTGCGTGTCGTACCACGCACAATAAAGGCTTCCGTAGTTGGGATGAATTTATCTCAAAAACAAACTTAACTTTGTAGTTGAAAAATATGTTCTCCCATACGGAATGTATGGGAAAACATGTTTTTGCAACTGCAAAGTTAAGTTGGTCGAATATTACTCGTTAACCTGTAGAGCCTACTTAGCTGTGATAGTTTTCCTTTTAATTTCGTTATATAAACTACTGTTGTGATTTTTTTCACACACCCAAAACCAACCGTTTAGCCGGCAGGGGGGGGGACACTTGACTCTAACAAAAATTAGCACTTTAAAGCTTAATATTTCGCAAACGAACCTCCGAATCCAAAAATGGTTTTCACAAACTCACAATATTTTCGAAGGACCTTTCTAATGATACCCCTCACCATGGGGTAAAAAAATAAAAAACTAAACATCACCACTTTACGTGTATGAGAGGTACCCTAAAAAAAATGTTTTTCATAATTTTGTTTTACCACTTTCTAGTACTAAGGGTCTCGGAGCTAGACCGCGGACAGACAGACAGACGGACATGACGAAACTATAAGAGTTCCTTGTTTACTACGGAACCCTAAAAACGAGGAGGTTCTATGTTCGTCTTTACGTATTTTATTTTTAACCTCCGACGCAAAAAGAGGGGTGTTTGACCGCTATGTGTGTCTATCTGTGGCACCGTAGCTCTTAAACAGGTAAACCAATTTGAACGCGGTTTTTTCATTTGAAAGTAGGTTTTCTTGCGATGGTTCTTAGACATATTTTATCAAAATTGGTTCAGCCGTTTGAAGATGAATGGATGTGAGTATCCTCCACAGGTCTGATCGATTTGAAATTTGGTATTCTGTCACTTCAATGATATTGGAAGAACATAGTAACCTTGAACTGATGCTTCAGCATCACCAATTTCGAATGTTCTCAATGAATAGGTTATAGATGTGGTGGTGGCGAGGTTATAGATGTTTGTGTCGGGGTTTTTTTAATATTTTTACTGTTAAAATTGTACTTGTTTATTATGTATGTTCCTCAATGTTTTCGTCAATTGTGAACCGATTTGGAAAATTAGTTGAACATTAAAACGTTAGTAGATCACCTTAGCTACAGCTAGGTACTTACTGTTACAACAGAAATAAATGTTTTCAGGATTTGATCCATAACCAGCTTAACAGAAATTTCTGGTTTTAACCTAAAGGCCTGTAGCAATTAACATTGTCGGATATACATTTTTGCGATTTTTTTAAATTTATAATTTATTCTAAGACCTTTAAAGCACTAATTTAAAAATTGCAAAAATGTAGATCCGACAATGTTAATTGCTACAGGCGTAAAGTTCTTTCCATTAGTGAAAGAATTTTCGCAAGTGGATCAGTAGTTTCGAAGATTACCCCTTACATACAACAAACTCACCTCTTTATAATATTAGTGTAGATAATTGTTTATGAGCGATTTTGTCATCAATCTTTCGGGATTTTCACTTTATAAAATTAAAGTTTCAAGTATAAATACGTACCACATACGGCATAACAAACAAAAAGTTCTACATAATGGATGCAGTGCTAAGCCAAGTTGCTAACACCAACTGACGAACTTTTGCACAGTCAAACAATTAGCATTTATTTTGACGCACATGACTCAAATGTTACGAATTTTAATGCAAAACACAGAGTTGCATGCGGCCTTGAATCTTAAACAAAAATAATTAATAATAACGCTTTTAATTGTGTACTGTTTAGTAAGTCCATCAGACCATCAGAATCTAAAAGACATGAGTCAAAACTTCACGCAATTTCTAACAAAAAAATAACTTGAGATCACAACAACCGTCTTCAAGTTCAATTAAAAAACCACACAAAAAAAATAATTGTCCCTGAATAAAACCAATATAAAAATACTCACACAAAAACCATGGCTATTTAAACCAATCGTAGTGAGTCAGCGTCCCAAATAAGTTCGCGTTCGAAGTAAATAAACAATGATCGCGGGGCACAATGCGTCCGTCACGGTTGAACGATGCACACTCACTGGCTGGTGATCGGTAAGTATTGGTTACTGAATTGACAAGTTTGTCAGCGCGACTACTATGTAGGGTTAAGTTTTTGATAAGGGCTTGAACAGACATAACAAACTCAGCGTTTATTTCAATAAACTATTTACAGGTTGGAATCGGTCAGTCAGAAAGATGAAGCTTTTTGCTCATTCCAAAGCGTAGTAGGTTCCTATGGAAAAGAACAGTCACGAATCTAGAGAAGAAAGAAAGAAAAATAAAAACTTTTTACAAAAAAAAAACAACCGACTTAAAAAAAACACTACAAAGTGACAAATAACTTTAATTTCGGAAGTCGGTGTCTTTGGTTTTTAATTTTCGTTCTTTGTCACCGACTTCCGAAATTAAAGTTATTTTTCACTTTGTTGTGTTTTTTAGGGTTCCGTTGCCAAATGGCAAAAAACGGAACCCTTATAGATTCGTCATGTCTGTCTGTCTGTCTGTCTGTCTGTCTATCTGTCTGTCTGTCTGTCCGTCCGTATGTCACAGCCACTTTTTTCCGAAACTATAAGAGCTACGCTGTTGAAACTTGGTAAATAGATGTATTCTGTGAACCGCATTAAGATTTTCACATAAAAATAGAAAAAAAAAACAAATTATTTTGGAGTTCCCCATACTTAGAACTGAAACTCAAAAAAATTTTTTTCATCAATCCCATATGTGTGGGGTATCTATGGATAGGTCTTCAAAAATAATATTGAGGTTTCTAATATCATTTTTTTCTAAACTGAATAGTTTGCGCGAGAGACACTTCCAAAGTGGTAAAATGTAACTTCTAAAATAAGAGAATGATAAAACTAAAAAAAATATATGATGTACATTACCATGTAAACTTCCACCGAAAATTGGTTTGAACGAGATCTAACAAGTAGTTTTTTTTTAATACGTCATAAATCGTAAACCGCAATTTACCTTTCATTCAATGTTACTTGCTGCTACGGAACCCTTCATGGGCGAGTACGACTCGCACTTGGCCGGTTTTTTTTTTAAGTCGGTTGTTTTTTTTTTGTAAAAAGTTTTTAGTTTTCACTTTTTAGTTGTGATACCTACCCCACACAAATTCGAATACCACTACCTGCTATGTAAATAACAGTGACAGGAAGTTATCATAATATCATCCACATACTAAGTGAGGAAAAAATACGTATTATTGAAGCCAACTCAAAAACTACCCAAGCAAAGTTAATAAAATTTATATGGGACCACCTCTGAAGTATGATCTACCAAACAAAAAAAGAACCATCAAAATCAATTCATAATTGACGGAGTAATCGCGTAACAAACATACAAAAAAATTAAAAACATACAGTCGAATTGAGAACCTCCTCCTTTTGGAAGTCGGTTAATAAGGTTATTTGTCATAGAAACACGTGCATAAAAGAAGAGAACAATAAAATAAAACAATAGATTTAAATATAATCACGAGCACAAAACAGAAATATGCGGCAGCTGCTGGCACGTCATTACTGTGACAAGAAGGCTTCCACTGATGGCTTCGGCTGATTTTCAGTGGTCACTCGAAAAAGAAAAAAGAGTAAAAGAAAAAAGATGGTCAATGTTTTTATAGGAGGAGGACTTTACGTAGACTTTTACGGAAGAATTTTTAATTTGAACGAAACGCGAGTGTGAGATCTAAGGATCGAAGCAGGTGCCATTCTATAGTTTCTGCCTCACCCCCATAGGAAAAGGGCGTGAGTTTATTTTATGTTTAGTTTAGCATTTGTTTTATGCAAAAAAAAAACTTTTTTACAAAAAACACAACCGCCTTCCAAATTAGAAAGTGAAAAATAACTTTAATTTCGGAAGTCGGTGTCTTTGGATCAGTAATTTTTTTTTTCCACTTTTTAGTGGGTTGGTTCGTAATTTATCTAAGTTACAATAGCCTAATGTCAACATATTGCTTTTCCCGATGCAGGGACTTTAATTGTTGAGGAGTTCTCCAGGTAAAGTAATATCGCAACCCGTAAAATACATTATTATTGAATCGTTTCTGTGGCCATCTTTGTCATCATCATCAGTTCCGCTTTACCAAATGGTGCTTTCCAAGAGCAAATGCACGAGTTACTATAAAAAATACCCAAATCACTGTAGGTGTGCCTGTAATATTTGAAGTTCGCTCGATTTCTCTAAGATCTCATCATCAGATCGTGACCAAATGACAATGGGATCAAGTAGTAAGTATATCCTTTCAAACAAAAAAATAATTTTTCAAATCGGTCCAGCCGTCTTCGAGTAATCAGGGAACATACAGTGTGATTCTTCATAATGTGCACATATCGAAATGAGGGAATCTATGCCTAATTTTATCGACGGAAAAAATATTTTTTAATTAAAAAAAAATTTTTTTTTGTTCTCTTTAGCATCTTATTTATAAATTTTACAATTATTGTAAAAATTGATGAATAAAATGCAGATGTTTGCTAAAAAAACATGTTTATTTTCAATTGAGGGTAGTTTTCTTTCTCAATTTTCATTTTATGTGGACGCCTAATTGGGCCTTCGTTGTCTGTGAATAAAATATTTTTATTTATTTTTATTTTTTATTTTTAATTACTTCCAATCATTATGGAGTTTGTTGACAACGCGACGGGGGACTCCCGGCCATAGTTTATACAGTGCCGCGGCCCGGAAGTTTTCCTATCATTACGAACCATGGATTGATTGATTCATTCATTCCTTTCATTTCATTTGTCAGTCGAAAGCACAAGTCAAGCAAGAGAGTATTGTTTTATTGAAGTGAAAACTTCTTTGGTATCGTTGTGATTTGAAAGTCGATGAAACGAAAAAGCGACAGTAAAAAGAGACAAACATAAATTCATAAGATTTAACGTGGGAGAAAATGAGATAGGAAGCATTATACAGTGTTTCTTATGTTTGTGGTTCTCTGACAAAAGAGGGCTGTCAGAGCCATTTATAACCTATGTCGTCGCGAATCTCTCAGGGAACTTTTTAAAAGGATTAATATTAGGACGGTACCTTGCCAATTCATTTATGAAAATATTATGTATGTAAGGCAAAATCCACATCTCTTTAATAAAATAAGTGATAAACATAATTTTAATACTAGAAATAAAGATAAACTAGATCAACCATTTTTCAGGTTATCTAAAGTACATACATCTTTTATGGGGTACTGTGTTAAATGTTACAACAAAATACCTTGTGACATATTGCAATTAAATGAAAGAAAATTTAAAACTCATATAAAAAGTACACTTTGTAAACAAGCATATTACAAATTAGAGGATTATATCCAAGATAAGAGTGCTTGGAAACATGCTGGTCCTGCTCCATAGGACAATTTAGAATCAAGACAAAATCAAACTGGTTGCTAATGTAATTGTAAAATTTATTACTTTGTGTTTTATGACATTGATTTTACATTCTGTAATTACTTCCTTACACACTGACTTATTAATTGTAAAATTTTAGGAAAATCATCTACTTTTACAATGTTTGTAAATATGTGAGAACCATGTATCTATCACAAATTAAATTATCTCTCGTTGCTTCATTTTTAATTGTTTTTACCTATTGTGGTATAGTAATTTTATTCTAGGTGCATCGTCTTCACATATAATAATTATTTAACAAATGTACGTAAATATACAAACAATATTGTAAAACATTTTAAAAGAGTAATGGTGGAGTTTCTTGCCCATTCTTCTCCATACGAAAACTACCTTTTGGAAGGGGCGACTAGAATCAATTTTATTATTTTGTAATTTTTGACGTTCAAAAGTGCCATACATGGGCCTATTTGAAATAAATGATTTGACTTTGACTTTGACTTTGACTCTGAAGCTGAAGAATTTGTTTGTTTGCTTGAACGCGCAAATTTCAGGAACTAATGGTCCGATTTAAAAAAATATTTTAGTGTTAGATAGCCCATTTATTGAGGAAGGCTATAGGCTATATATCATCACTCTAAGACTAATAGGAGCTGAGCACCAATGAAGAATGTTTCAAAATCGGGGGGTTTCTGCGTAAACGGTTAAAGTTTCGCAAAAATCATGTATGACAGAATTGTTTCCCTTTAAAAGTTCTACAAAAAAAGTGCGCGACAGCATATGTCTATCTTTTAAGGTTGGCTCACTATAACCTTTTTTATGCTAACCAAATTTGTTCTAAAATAATGCATTATTTGCGAAGGTGTTTTTATAAACACGATATTAATCCTTATCCTAATAAATACATTATTCATCACAAGTATTTAATTTAAAACAAAATTTCCCTTTACATCATTCGATTTCAACACGGAAAAGAAAAAACAGTGGAAGTGCAATGCAACAAAATTACTATGAGAACCGTTGTCGCCAAACCCTCACAAATAAACTGATAATCATATAATGCACTACAAATAAGCCGATCGTTTGATTTGTCGTTAAAATTTTAGTCAAAACTAGCATAAGTCACAGATTCTACATTTGAAAAGAAACCTTCAAACTCTTATTATAGGATTTATTTTGCGTTCGTGCAGAAAGTATCAACGACGTTTTGTAATCTAAAGTCAAACTAGATTCGATCGCCAAGTAAATTCTACTACCCAACCATAGATGGCGGTATTCTCAGTTGTCGCAATTATAAACTTAATTTCGTTAGTCGTAAGGTTGACATTCACGTCATAGGTCGTGTCTTCTGCTACTTGATCAAGGCAGCAACACATTGAATTTTCAATAACATTATCGATAACGATAGATACCCGATTTCATAATTCGAGAAAATAAGACTTGTTTGGAGTTGAGTAAAACTGTAAGATGAATGACGTAGTATTATTTAAAAATAGAATCTTACATAATATATAAGATTTTAGTTTTAAATAATATCTTCTATATAATAAAAATCAATTGCTATTCGTTGTTCTCGCTAAAACTCAAAAACGGCTTGACCGATTTGAATAACCCCTATGTCAACGTTTTTTAAAAATGTTTCCGCCGTCTGACATATTTTGACAACATCTGGCGAAGGATACAACAATCCACCTTGATCTCTCGCAATTATTTACTATTACTATAACTTATTATAAATAAAAAATTTGAAATTATGTACTAATTTAATTATGTAATATCCTTGAGGCGGGCGCCGGCAACCCGGTGTGGAAGCTTTTATCACTGATCTTACACACCGAAATGACTTGAAATTACCGGCTGAACAATGTAACGCGTCTCAAACATTATGTAAAAGTTTGATTACAATTTCGCTATATAGCATCTATGCAACCTTATATTTCGTGTATGAATGTTAGGCGACATTATATCTGTATTGTAATGTTATACAACAAATATTACATTAGGTACTTGTTTTCTTTTATCGATAACTATCTATAACATCAATACCCGACCTGACCACATCCCTAATTGAGTAGCGAAGAACTTTCGAGAACGAAATAGTGAATACATTCAATCCAATATAAACTTTATTTTAATCGCGTAAAGTTGATTTTAATTAAACGTTCTATTAAATTATTAGTAAATTGACAAAAACTAAGATTTTATTAGAAAACAAATAAAATCATATTTACTGAAGGTACGAAACACCTCCATTTTTAAGATTATTTCTCCTACTATCATTTTTGCACTCCAAAACAGAACAATACGGCATATTTACGGAAAAATAAATTTGTCGCGAGACTAGCAGCTCGACGCGTTGTTAGAACACGACTGAAGTAAAGTTGCGTAACAGCGCTTAATTGTGACACGCGTGCCACGCCTACTTTGCACTTCCACTGTTTTTTCTGTTCCGTGGATTTCAATGAATATCTTAGGAGATATCGCAATTTTAAAATAACATCGCAGCAAAATAATGATCAAGTACTGCGCGCGCATTTATGATGTGCAAGGCTAGGCAAGTTGTGAGGGGTAATAAGATTATAAGACCCAGTACTTTTACCTAACGTTTTAGAGTTCCACTTTTACTGATAAAAGCGTGATGTATGCTGTTGCGGACTTTTTTTTAGAACTTTTAAAGAGAAACAATTCTGGCATACAAGTTATTTTTTTTTTTCGTTTTCTTGAAGCCAAAATTTTTGAAGGTTTCACTTCTACCACGTGTGAATTGCACACATGTTTATTTTTATTTTCTGAGGCTGCTGCGAAGTGAAAGTGAAGTGAAGTTGAATAGAAAATGACTTCTCGTAAACGAGATCAAAGTGACATATGGAAACACTTCGATAAATTACCAAGTAAGTAGTTATATGGTCTGTATTTCTTTTGTATGAACAAAAGGTAGGATAGTAAGTCCTAAGTAACTTAGACGAACGTTAGGAATGGCTGCGTCTATGTAGTACTAGACTATTAGTCTTTTATTACCATGGCGAGATATTCGTATTCGTATTCGCCGAATAGTAGGTTTGATATTCGTATTCGTAAAAGTAGTATTCGTTGCATCACTAATTCTGACGAACTGAGAACCTGCTCCTTTTTTGGGAGTCGGTTAAAAAGTATTTTTTCTGCTAGAAAAAAGAGTAATAAGGTCATGTCGTTTGAGGTGTTCGTGCAATCGTGTTACACGAAATGAAATGGAACGCGAAAAAACACAAGGTGAATCCCATTCCGAGTTCGTTCACATGAAGGAATGGACCTGCACCTCAATTGCGTAATACAACACGATTTGTTTCGATTTGAAACAGACTGCTAATACATTGCGTCATAAGTTGGAGAAAAAATTTGCTCAACAACGTAAATAACGCAATGAATGTTATTGAACTGTCAAAATGAAACATATTAGGTATAATTGTTTAAATAAGTTACGCAATTAGGGTACTGGTTTTTTCTTTTTAAAACCGTCTTTCTGTACGTCTGTGTTATCATCATTCTCCTACTTTTATCCCAATTTATTTGTGGCCGGCGCAAAATATCCCTTCCTTCCATATTTCTCTACTGGTCGTGATCTTGGTACTCACCCTGTTTCCAGCCATATCATCTTTCACACAGTCCATCCATTGTTTCTTTGGTCTTCCCCTACTCTTATAGCCATCCACATTCGTACTCAAAACTTTCCTCACGACATTTTTCTCATTCCTCCGCATCACATGCCTACACCACGACAACCAATTTCCGCACAACTTTTCGGTCACTGGTACCACTTTCAGACGTCCTTTTATGTACTTATTTCTTATTCTATCAATTATTATTCGTGTCCGTCTTATTACTTAATTTTAGAGATAATAGATACCTAACGCTGTAAAAATGCTTGCAGGAATTGTAGGCGTTTAGAGCACAGACGTATAAAGAGTAGCAGACCAAACATTCGCAAAAAATTGCGTAGCCATTACGCACACATAGGGAATGTTGCCAATACAGGGCCGAACTAGGGCCGGTTGCCGGCATTATCTAACGATGTTGAAACAACCGATATAGGTACTTACTGAAAATCCGCGAAAATTGATATTCTCTGGGTATAAAAAGTGTAAATTACTTAGCAATAAAGTCAATCAATCAATTATTACCTGCCGAATGAAAAGTTATGTGAGTAGCCTATTTATGTATACTTATGCCTATGTTCATGTTATCCATCGCACATATACAGGGTAATATAATTCATTTTATAATTTACCAGCGACCCGCCCCGGCTTCGCACGGGTATAAACCGGGTTATTATACATGTAAACCTTCCTCTTCAATCACTCTATCTATTAAAAAAAACCGCATTAATATCCGTTGCGTAGTTTTAAAGATTTATGCATACATAGGGATATAGGGACGAAAAAGCGACTTTGTTTTATACTATGTAGTGATTACAAAAACATGTGTGTACACTGACAATCTGCACTTTGCAGTATTCTGGAACAATGTCACCAAAAAGATTTAAAAAATCGTAGAGTAAACTGAAGCTCTGTTTGATAATTCAAGGGTAAACATTTTACAAAAAAAATCGTCTTTGTTGCCAAATCCGTCCCTGACTAAATAACGCGGTTGAAACAAAGAACGCGATGCAGATGATGTTGCTTAGCAATATGGCGGCATGGTACAGACAAGCTACGCGTCAAATTTTGTCTATGTCTGAGTCAGTGTGACAACAGGTGACAGAACGAGATACAATTTACGACTTGTCGTTTAGCAAAAAAAGGATAGAGAATCATGTCCATAAATATAACTATGGATTAATGTTTGGTCTACTACTCTTTATATGTCTGTGGTTTAGAGATACGAATTGCAAATGCAAAAACAGCCAGCCCAGAGTGCCAACCCCTACAACTTGTTTTAGACCATACAATAAGAATACTTCCGTGTCATCCGTATGGGAATCTAAGCCACGACCCGTAACGCAAAAGCCAATCGATCATTTTAACCCCTGAGTTTGTTTCGTCATCTCTTGTCAGGGTGAGTCAGATAGGAAATGTCTACTCTACTCCATCCAGCTTATTTTATTGAAGTGAAAACTTCTTTAGGCGCGTTGGGCATTTTTGAGATGGGACTAAACCATTAATTTCGCGACACTGTGACGACACCAGCTTTTGATCGTTAAAGACATCAACGCGTTGATTACCGCGGTGCCCATTTTTTTAAAAGTTTTCGCTTCTGTTGGCTACACGGTTTTTTTTTAATATGACGTGTAAAAGTGATTCCGCTATTCGATTATCAGAATAAACCATTTTATATCATCCACAAGCCGACCCCAATTTGTGGGAAAACATTGAATTTCATAATAAAAACCTTAATTTTCTTAAATCCGCTTCCGTGCACAATTCCCATAAATGTCGCTACAGCAGATATGACTGATCCAAAAATTGGGGAGCATTACTTCTAAATAGGTCGCGGAGTAACATTTTTGCATCTTAATTATTTCCTGAATACCATTCGAGTTACCTTTGTTGTTGTCACTGAGGTTTACGAATATTTTTGTGTGGAACTGGCTGATGACCCAGTTTTTGTGGTCTCATCGTCATGGACTCCTTTCGAAGATGGCATGAATCATAATATAGCATCACACCTGTTCCCTAAAGGCAGAGGTGTACCTACATAGTATACTCAAATTTCGCCAGTTATGTTTTTAAGTCCCATGAAATAGGGGGCGAGCCTATTGCCAGCCCCGGATTTAGGGGGGCAAGCTGGAGCCCGTGCCCCGGGCGCGAACTTCAGGGGGCGACAAATTCAAGCGTAGCAGACAAGTGCACCACCCAGCACACAGCAACCTTGCAATGAATAAGACGCGCAGCACATATAATAATCTTATTTTTTTTTTCTTTTTTGCAAGTTTTGGCGCCCCTGTTGAATTGACGCATTATCAATCGATACAATTTGATTAATATGTTGCTGCCAAAATTTCCATTTTGAGAATTTTTTTAAAGATTGGCGGGGCCGGCAGACGGCAGTTTTTGCCCCTCCTCAAACCGGGCACAAATATCGGTCTAAAATCGACTTTAACCCTACGGTGTTCCTTCAACTACATTTTGGCCGAGTAACACTTGCGCTTTTTTATTTTTGCTCCAAAATCTGATACTGGCCACTTTGCCCGCCATTTGTGCAGCAAGAGTCTCTTCACTCTGCCCTCCAGAATAATATTTTCGTGTTATCCTTTAAGCTCTAAAACAACAACAGCCAGCTAGGTAATTTAACAATGGTGTTCACGTATAGAAGGGTTCATTCGTGAAAAAAAAGCTAATTAAAAAACTTATTTCAATATTTTACATCGACGCTTTTAATTAATGTTTGTTGAATTTCGGCTTGAAAATAAAATCGTGAAAGTGTATCGCGCTATTACACCATGATGGGGCAAAAAAATCGTCCATCAGTGCCTGGCACAGGGTTCGCGTGAAAGAACGAATTACTCAAGGGGTTCTTTAGGTATTTACTCAATAAGGCGGGGTTAAGGTAAAACCGACTAAGTGCGTGTCGAACCACGCACAGTGAAGGGTTCCGTAGTTGGGATGAATTTATCTCAAATACAAACTGAACACTGTAGTTGAAAAACATGTTCTCCCATACATTCCAACTGCAAATGTAAGTTTGTACGCACAATTTTGAGAGATTTACCAAGTTATTTTAAGACCACAAACTTCTAATAGGTTTTCCTGTAACTTATTAGTAAAGAACCATTCCCTGTATTTTTTTCCAAATTTAAGGCTCAGTAGTATCGGAGATAAGGGGGGGGGGGGGGAATGGTAAATTTTCATCTATTTTCTTAAATATCTTTAAATGTACTATTTACTTCAAAATTATTTTAAAAAAAAATTGAGATCCTTGCAACAAGCCCTTTCATTTGATGTCACACGGTGCAGATCGCAAACTTTTTTTTCTTATTTGCCCCTAAAAGTGACCCCCATATACAAAATTCATATTCACGTTACACGTCCATGTTTGGGTTCCAGAAATACATATGTGTACCAAATTTCAACTTAATCGGTGAATTAGATTCGGAGACAGACGGACAGACAATACGAGTGATCTTATAAGGGTTCCGTTTTTCCTTTTGAGGTACGGAACCCTAAAAACAAAGAGAGATTATTAAATTGCACAAGATTAGGGAGGATTTAAAAGCTCTAACGCAGAAGAGTACTGCGATTATTATAGAATACTTTTATATCATCACATCACACCTCTAGTCATCGGAAGGGCAGAGGTGTCGAGCACACACATTTGGCCTGTTATGTTTTTATTTGTACCATATAACAGCTACAAAACATAGATAGCCGACGTGGCTCAAAAGACTGCCCAACTTAAATGGGACTAGGCAGAACATGTCTCCCGCATGCAAACTGTTGGCCCAGATAGGTACCACAAACTGATGCTCTGCGTGAGTGAGGCGGGGACGCGGTAGACCATGTAATAATAGGTGATATAGATAGTGCAATCCACGAAGAAGCGCCCCACTCCGCTCCGCGCCGTACTAGAATTCAGTTTACAATACAGTAATCCCGGAGTGGGGCACGTCTTCGTGGATTGCACGGACTGTAGCGGGATGAATTGGACAAATTCCGCCAAAACTGGAACGATACGCGGGCTCGCGAAAGATGGAAGGCGTGGAAGGAGGCTTTTGCCTACGAGTTCCCGAGAGCACAAGCTAACCAAAATATAAAATAAAATAGCGGACAAATCCAGACCCCGGGCTGCTACTGAGAATATTCCAATAAAAATGTTACGCTGCCGATCCAGGGATCAAACTTTGACCACACGCTCTGCAGTCGCCAGAAAGTGGTCTATTGGGTTTGATGACTACCCTTTTTAACCGACTTCCTAAAAAGGAGGAGGTTATCAATTCGGTTGTATGTTTTTTATTGTATTATTATTTATTTGTATTAATTATTTTTTTAAGTGAAAACTTCCTTAGGCACACTGGACATTTTTGAGATGGGATCATGGGACTAAACCATTGATTTCGCGACACTATAACGACACCTCATTTTTGTAAACGCGATTGTGCTCTTTATTTATATTAAGTTACGGATCAATGTTCTATGCAAGTATTTTACTTTAAAGGTTTTGTAAACGCGATTGTGCTCTTTATTTATATTACGTTACGGATCAATGTACTATGCAAGTATTTTACTTTTAAAGGTTTTGTAAACGCGATTGTGCTAAAGATATTTAGATTCTATTTAGATAAAGTTACGGACCAATGTTCTATACGAGTATTTTTCTTCCACCAAGGCGATCTTGTTCAAGTTTTCACTTCTGTCGGCACTCCCGGAGTGCCACTTTTTTATTTGAAAGGATATACTTCCACAATGATCCCATTTTTATCAAAATCCAGTTCTGATGATGGGATCCATGAGGAAACTCCTCAAATATTATAGGGATACATACATGTAGCGATTTTTGTGTTTTCATTGACATGTCAAGCATTTGCCTTCAGAAAGTATCATTTGATGAAGTGGAACTGATGAAGAAGACCACAGATGGCCACCGGATCTCCTCAATGATAAGTATTTCACAGGTGGTGATAAGACCATGACGAAGCAAATTTAAATAAATGGTTCTGATCAAAATGGTACCATCAAACCGATCTGATGATGAAGCCGGAAGGTGGGCACCGGAACTCCGTAATAAAACAATGCATTCTAGCCGTGTTTGGGGGCTATTGTTTAGTAGAGGGTGGTGGACCCCTTTACAGTATTTTTTATCAATAATTGCCAAGCACAAGCAGCAGGCGTTGTCCCAGGTTACGGGATACACTTCCTGTCGAGCTCTTACGAAATTAAGGGAAAACACGCGAAATAATTGTTGATACTGAAAAAGTTATCGTGAACTTATTAAAGGGTACATTTAATGACTTTATTATGCGGTAAATTATTGGTTTATCGTCATGACTTTAATATTATTTTATGTTTCTTCCAGAATCGGACCTAAAACATAGGACAGTCTGCGGTTTTATAATAAAATCCGCCAAGCCTTTTCCCAACTATGTCGGGGCCAGTCTAACTAGGGGGTCTACTCCCTGAAGGGGTCCGCTAGGGCCGATGCCTGCCGGGGTTGCGGGTTTGTCCGAAAGGGTTACCGTGGCCCCTGGCAACATACAGGCAACTGAACGAACACGGGTGGGTTTTAGTCAGTAAGAGTCTGACACGCCCTCTCGCTCCGCCCAGAGCGGGAGAAGTTATATGATAATTTCGCAACTAAAAAAAAAGGTTGTCTACTCCGTAAGCGACATCTGTAGCTTTGGCCGAAGTTTACGGTCTTTAAAACAGATAGTTTTAAAGACTGACATTTATACAAAATGACCACTAAACAAATTTAGAAAAAACTAACTTACTACACGGAGTGATATTTTACCGAAGATGTTTTCTTTTTTTTTCTAAAGTATACCGGATGTTTTTTTTTACCGTCTCGAAATTTTTACAGGGTGTTCTACCCATGAATGTAAACAACTTTCACTATGGGAGCAACTCTGAGATCACGAAAAAAAAAAAATAGCTGTTTCATACATTTTGGTCAAGTAGGTATTAAACTTTTGTATAAACAGCTGTTTTTTTTTTCGTGATTTCAGAGTTACTCCCATAGTGAAAGTTGTTTATATTCATGGGTAGAACACCCTGTAAAAATTTCGAGACGGTAAAAAAAATCATCCGCTATACATAATATAAAATTCTCGTGTCACAATGTTAGTTGCCATACTCCTCCGAAACGGCTTGATCGATTTTTATGAAATTTTATACGTATATTCGGTAGGTCTGAGAATCGGTCGTCATCTATTTTTAACCGACTTCCAAAAAGGTTATATGTTCGTCGCGTATGTTTGTTTTTTTTTTTTTTATGTATGTCCACCGATTTCTCCGTGAATTGTGGACCGATTTTAAAAATTCTTTTTTTGTTTGAAAGGGTATGCTCTGGAATTGGTCCCATATAAATTTTATTAACTTTGCTTGGATAGTTTTTGAGTTAGCTACAAAATACGTTTTTTTTTCCCACTTAGTATGTAGATGATATGATAAGTTTCTGTCACTGGTAGCAGGTAGTGGTATTCGAATGTGTGTGGGGTAGGTACCACAACTAAAAAGAGAAAAATAAAAACTTTTTACAAAAAAAAAAACAACCGACCTCCAAAAAAAAAAACACTACAAAGTGAAAAATAACTTTAATTTCGAAAGTCGGTGGCAAAAATCGAAAATACAAAACCCAAGACACCGACTTCCGAAATTAAAGTTATTTTTCACTTTGTAGTGTTTTTTTTTTGGAGGTCGGTTGTTTTTTTTTTTGTAAAAAGTTTTTGATACCCCACAACAAAACAACGTTTGCCGGGTCAGCTAGTATAAATATAAAATCTTCACACGATTTAAGTTTTCTTGTGGTACTAATAACGCTTTTAAAGAGTCTATCAGGCGATTCCTTTCTTAACTCAACTGTGATATGGTAACCCTAAGTGTGTTGGACTTGCATACCGTTATGCCAATAACTCATAAATTGTCACGATAAAAGCAGTCACAGCCTATAAAGGTTTAATAACCATTCCGTCGACAATAAGCGCGACCTTGACAAGTAACAAACACACCTACTTCGATTCGCAATACGGTAGTTACAACTTTTTTACCGTAACAAAGACTAAAAAAAAAATGGCAGTGTCACTCCTGGAGTGCCGACAGTGAAAACTTGTCGCCTTGGTGGAAGAAAAATACTTTTATAGAACATTGGTCCGTAACATTATCTAAATAAAGAGCACAATCGCGTTTCCAAAAAAATACTTCCAAAACCTTTAATGTAAAAATACTTGCATATAACATTGATCCGTAACATCATATAAATAAAGAGCACAATTGCGTTTATAAAAATAAGGTGTCGGTAACGGTGTCGCGAGTTCAATTGTTTTTTTTTTTTTTATCTCAAAAATTTCCAACGCGCCTAAAGAAGTTTTCACTTCAAAAAGGTACTGGATTTAGTTGAAATGATTTCCATTTGTCAATTGCGTTTCTTTAGCAGTCCATTGCTTCTTAGCCCAGGTATAACCGCGGGCAATGGCGGTCGACCACTTTTCACCCTTATGCCATCGTCTCACCTGTGTCCGCGATGGTACGCACGGGTTATTTTTTTACGCGACGATTTTTTATCTCGCATTGGATTTTCAACTCTCGGTGTAGAGCTGAAAATTGAGAATCCAACAGAATGCATCCCTGCGCGTCAAAATACACTGTTTGATTTTTAACTCACGCGATAAGCAGCGCGTTGCAAATCTAATGCACGATAAAAAATCGCCCGTGATACGAGGGCTTATTATATGGAGCAGCAGACTACAGGCGCGATACTTTAGTCAGGGAATTTAGTTCGATCCTGTATAATAATAAAAATCGCACTATCGCATTTGAAAATGCGTCACCAGAATTCTAAAATGCGTCGATCGTTTCAAGTTTTCATTTTTAAATCACCCTGTATATGAATACGAGAATGCGTCATTTTAACACTGAGGGACATTAACCCGACGTTCGCACGGACGTAATAAAATCGCGGCGGGGTTTTAGCGCGCACTGAATTTTCAACTCTCGGTGCTGAGCAGAGCGTGGAAAATCCAATGTACGTTAAAATCCCGCCGCGATTTTATTACGTCCGTGCCACGTCGGCTTAACGCCCATTGGCGTAATAACAATAACACTTCTGTTGTGTCTCGTTCAGCATCCTTCAAGATTAAGACCTGTATACTAAATAATGCCTAATATGTTTTCGAAAATGTTTAATTAATGTAAAGTAAACTGGAAGCTGCATGAATGAGTGAAAAAATCTAAAAAATGGTGTGGAACATTAATTTGTGTGCTTTACTATCTGTGTGTATGTTGCAAAATGTAGTATTGAAACCTATTGAAATATAAAAATAATAAATAGGCCTGCTTGCACCATAAATCAACCAAAAATTGTTCTATCTGCTAGAAGTTAGCAAAGACAGAACAATGTTCTTTTTTTTAACATTTGTCAGAGATTGACCAGAGAAAGCAAAATACAGGGAACAGTGGAAGAGCTTGGGAGAGACCTTTGCCCAGCAGTGGAATAATACAGATGAAAAAAAAGCTCTAAAATATAAAGAATGAAAAATTGTTTATGTATTGAGTGGTTTGTAGTGCAAGCAGGCATAAATCTATGTAAGTAAGTAGATATAAAGAAATGTGATGGAGGTAATAAAGTGTAGTGTGAAATCCAAAAACAATATCTTACTTTTTTAAAGAAGTAACAGGGAAGGTAAAAAAGAAATTGAATAGAGGAATGCTTTATTATTTTTAATTGTTTATGGTTTAGGTACTTTTGATTTGTTATTTTTAGATTTCTTTGATAAATTAATATAATGGAATATGTTTAGTACAAAACTAGTTTTATATAAAAGGAACCTGTTGTGTGGACGGCGGTGGTTGGGTACGTGTACTTTGGGTATATCGCCAGGTAGCAATCTAAAACTAGGCTCACCCTCATCTTCCTGATCCATGGCTCTTTTGTAGCAGAAAACAAAATTATTCACATACAATTACCATTTGTATTAGCTATATTTTTGTCTATTAAAGTTACACATAAATAAGACTTCTGCATTTTTATTATCAGAATGTAGGGTACCTACTTAATGATGTTGAGCATTTTATTTTAATTTTCTAGGTATTTCAGACTCAAGAATGGAAAGTTATAGCAATCAAATATTTATTTTGTACTTAATTTTAGACTAATTATTACTTTGAATACTTTTTACTGTTGAGCAGTATGAAAAGTTTACTATAAAACATAAGGGAAAACGTTTGTACATGCAATTCGTTAATTATAACTGCAGCCCCTGCAGAGCACCCCCCTAAGACTGCAGAAGTAGGCAATACGACAAAATGCACAAGATATGTATCACAAATTAATTAGGTATTAAGCTCTAAGCAAACACACCGGAAAAAAACATCCACAAATCAACAACGGCGGCATTTACCCACAAATTACATTTAAGTACAGATTTTTACCTTATTTTGGCTAATGTAAAATCGCAATTTTCCAAGCACAGGTTATATTTTTATATACTCACGACTTAAGCCAGTATCTCTTCGCCGGTGGTATTGTATTATACCGAAGATTGAATTATTAACACTAATAATTTCACATTTCTACGGTTTAGTATTTTTTTGCTATTTAAAAATTAAATTACAACAAAAAATCTACAAAAATTTTGATCTCTGACTTTATTTTTATGTTTCAAAATTGACGCACGCACGCGCGTTGTCAATTTTTTAAAGATGCATTCGTAAATAATTTTTTGGTTGATTGTAAAAATTATTCGAAGTCCGTCAAAAACCGTGAGCCACTTTGAGTTAATTTTTAATTTTCATAATTATTTATTATGTAGGCCTTTGCTCAACGGCTTTGTCAATAAAACCGAACGCTCAGTATATTTTGGAACTTTTAGACATTTAGACTGACTGAACTCAGATCCGGAATGTTTTCGTTTTAGCTTACTGTGCGTTTTCACTGGCGAAGCATTCACGTAAAAACATGCTGAAATCTCTATTTTCTGTCAATGTTCGATACAATGTTTGACAGGGAATAGAGATTTCAACATGTTTCTATGTGAACTTTTCGCCAGTGGAATCGCACAGTAGTTTCAGACTTTTTGTATTGAAAGCATGCCACAGCTACCTAAATATACTTATGTCCGGGACTCCGGATCCTTTGTCTGAGTCTGGTTAAGGGTCAACCCACAGGGTCAACTTGCTTTCTGCCATAATTTGTACATTTCATTTTTTGTTCTCTGTTTCGCTAGGTTCAATAAGATTCGTGTCGCTCTATATGTACCTACAAAACAATAGCTGAGCCACGTGGGTTTACTTTAAAACTCTGCCAATCGCGGGAAATTGTGCTTGATGTTATATAAATTCTGGACGCTTGCTTCATACCCTCGGAAAGTCAGCCTGTTTAACAAGTGTCATCTTTCCATTTTGAGGTGCACACAGGCAATAGCGCAGTAGCGCCGCATCAAATGGACTTCAGTGGTGGCGCGGACTGTCACTGTATTGTCTATGACCTAGACGCACAGAATCTCTGTCTACGCACAGAACTATACCTGGCGGGGCCTAGATTAGAATCCTTGATATCACACTGAGCCAACGAAATGGCTCATGACTAAACTCTCAATATAAACACACCATTTTATTTTTCTAAATTTTATTATACAATAAACTTACAATTAATACGCAACTCAATACAATAGAGGTTGATTTAAGCATAGTAGCTGAGGTTAGCCTTCTTCTTAGCCTGGACTTCCAAGATAGCGTCCATGAAGTCTTCATGAGTGACAGACGTGGCGGAGCGACGGAGGGCGATCATACCCGCCTCCACGCACACGGCCTTGCACTGCGCGCCGTTGAAGTCATCTGTAGAGCGGGATAACTCCTCGAAGTTCACGTCGGGACAGACGTTCATTTTTCTGAGGAAGTGAATGTATTATATAAGTTCGTAAAGATATTTTATAACTGGTTTGTACAAGGATCAAAGGGGTGTACTAAAAACATTTTAGCTTTAATAAAGAGGCAGTTTGAATTAATGTGTATTAAATGGGGTTTTGTTGGCTTTTTTGATAAACTATGCCAATTTCATAATAGTTACAGTTGTCTAATATCAGAAAAGTTTGGCTTATTGGGGCCTTGGCTCTGTTACAGTCCAGCCATCGAGAGAATGCGTTCCTGATACCTGTCAGTCGGACAATTTCTAGTACTAAAGTTCTTTTTTTAAACCTGGACTAATTTGACATTTCAAGTGATTGTTATTTGTTTTTTCAATTTGGAGTTTGACATTTGCACCTGTCAAATTAGTTTCTGGGATTAAAAAACGAACTATTATAAGGATCAAATTCGCAAAACCCATATTCGTTACTATGAAACTGACAGGTGTCATGAACGGATTTTCTTGACTCCGTTCATGACTGTAACCTTACTTTGTGAGAGGGGACAATCTTTATCAATTTTTTTTTATTGTTTCAATAAATGTTAGTAGTTCGTAACATAACATACCTTGAATGGATCTGCATGATGCGTGCCCTTGCCTCCTCGTTGGGGTGGGGAAACTCGATCTTCCTGTCCAGACGTCCAGAACGAAGCAGGGCAGGATCCAGAATGTCCACTCTGTTTGTAGCCGCAATGACCTGAAATTAAAGTCGTAATTAGAAATTACTAATTTGTAGGTCAATAATTGAAATTGATTTCTGACTATTCAAGAGTTTGAGTTTTTATTTTATATAATAGAGAAAAAATACATAAAAATAGAGGAGCACAAAGGTACTGGTAATTTCATTACAAGTTTTCACAACAACATTTTTTTCTTTTGGTTTTGCCCTAAAGTTCAATCTAAAAATATAATGTATTTTTAACCAACTTCAAAAAAGAAGGAGGTTATGCATCAGGCAGTGATTTTTTGTAACTTTTTATTTTTGTATCATGTAACATAGGGCGCGCCTAGGCCTAGACAGAATCAGTCTTAAATTCTATACTATTAAACAAGCAATATTTGTATATTTCTTTGTATATACATATACTTGTACTCACATTCTCGAAATCGGCTCTAAAGATTTCAATGAAAGTTGCAATATAGACGCAAAGTCGATCTAGCTATAATAGGTGTCATATCTGGGAAAATTAGTTTTCTCCGTATTCAAACTCAAACTCAAAGCATTTATTTCAAATAAAACAATTACAGGTACTTTTGTATTTTCACGCGAGCAGAGATCGGTCGCCCAAAGTTTAGAACAAGATAATGAATAATGATGACATGGAATAAGTAGGTACTTTACATGGATTAGTATGAACTTTCCTATACTAATAAGCATTCTCTATTTTCACCAGAGCAGAGCTCAGTCGCCCAGGTACTTACCTTGATATCAGCAGTGGAACTGAATCCATCAAGCTGATTGAGAAGCTCCAACATAGTACGCTGCACCTCACGGTCACCAGCCTTCTCAGAGTCGAAACGCTTAGTACCGATAGCGTCGAGTTCGTCGATGAAGATGATGGCTGGGGCCTTTTCCTTGGCTAAGGCGAAGGCATCACGGACGAGTTTCGCACCGTCACCTGAAAGATGACAAATTATGATGATGAAAATTTAGTTCGGTTTCAACCAGTTTTGCCCATAAAGTGGCTAAATTAAAGCCAGACCGTAACTGGCTTTCATGAGTTGACGGTGTTGATAGAATACGGACGACTGACAACGAGAGCGTCGGCGTAGATTTAGTAATGGGGTCCGAATTTCACCCTTTTTATACAAAACCCAAAAATAGTAGTTTACTTATAAATTGAAGTAACTATTTATGTATACTGCGTTCGCAATTTCGCATTTCCAAACATGTAAACAAATATTTTTGGAAAACCACTATAAGATCGACACGTAAAGTTCGGTTTCCGCTGCAACTTAAAACCTTTTTATGACTTTTTCAATAGTACAAGTCATTCTGAAATCAACTTAATTTACACTACAACAAAGTTGATATTCGTTTAAATGAAAATAACAGCAATTGGGGGAAAAAAGGATTTGTTTAGTACTAAATATAATTTGATTTGGTCTATTGACGTGAGAAGAAGGAACAGATTAACTTAAATCTTTTAGATTTTGTGAATGTGAGAACGTTGTAGGCAGACTTTTGGACCATTTTCTATTTTACTAAGTACCTGGTACTTGTTGATAGGCCTACACTGGTGCCGATTCCCTTGTTTACAAACATAACACTGCTAACCAAAATAGCAATAACCAGCGGGTTATTGCTATTTTGGTTAGCAGTGTTATGGTATAGCACAGTATGGTACCTACTATAATTTATTTATTTACTAGCGACCCGCCCCGGCTTCGCACGGGTACAAACCGGGTTATTATACATATAAACCTTCCTCTTCAATCACTCTATCTATTAAAAAAAACCGCATCAAAATCCGTTGCGTAGTTTTAAAGATTTAAGCATACATAGGGATATAGGGACAGAGAAAGCGACTTTGTTTTATACTATGTAGTGATGATATCCAACAAAAGATATACACAATATACAGGGTGACAGGGACATCGACGCGCAAACTGTTACCATGGATTCAGTACATGATTCTGAGACCCCCTGCGTTGGAATTTTTCGTCGTTTATTTTTCAAAAATCAGCTGTTCCATACATTTTGACCGTGTAGGTATTGCACTTTTCTATGAAACAGCTGATTTAAATTTCGATACTGCGGGTTTCAGAATCATGTACATCCATTGTGAATCCATGGTAACAGTTTTCGCGTCGATGTCCTTGCCACCCTGTATAACACATAATAATAGAGAAGGGCACTTACCAATGAACATTTGCACAAGTTGTGGTCCAGCCAGCTTCAAGAAGGTAGACTTGGTCTGTGCAGCACATGCTCTTGCCAGCAAAGTCTTGCCTGTACCTGGGGGACCGTAGAGCAGCACACCCTTGGGTGGATGAATGCCGAGATTCACGAATTTCTCCTTGTGTGTCATCGGAAGTACCACAGCTTCAATCAGCTCCTAGAGAACAAAATTAATGTATTAGGTATAATTGTAGCAATAGGGGTGGAAGTCATATTTTAATTTAATTACAATTACTTTGACTATTTGTTTACTACTAAAATTCATCCTATTCTATCAATGACATGCATGCCTGTAAGTGATTTATTTACACAGAACCTTCGTGTAAATGGTTAATCTAAGTACAGTGAAAACTGTTTATAATGACTTCGAAGGGACCATCTGATTACGGTTGTTATGGCCGATAGTCGTTATAACCAAAAACAATGTTAAGTAAACACAAAAGTTGGGACCTCAAAATTTCGTCGTAATAACCGGTACAACGTTTTAAGTTATTATAAACAGTATTCCTTTGTCAATAAGTTGTTGGTGTGCCTATGTCAGATTGACAGTCACTCCTTGTAAAATTCAGGTAACTGCATCTGGTTAGACTGGAAGGACCCCACATAGTTGGGAAAAGCTATACAGATTGATTGTTGGTGTGCCCTATAAATAAATAAATACACATTGGTGCCGATTCTCTTGTACACCGAACTAAACTAACTAAACTATCACTAAAATTCCTTACTTTTGACTATGAGAATCTCAAAGCTATTCTGCAAAATAAATTCTCTAAATTTAAAAATAATTTTGACACATCTAAATCGAATTTGACAACCGCGACTCCACACGTGATACCTAACCACGTGACTCTTTTTAGAGCCGGAGGCGCGCAGGGGGGCAGCCTCGACGTATTTTATATGGATTTTTCACTTTTTGTGTGGAAAATAAAAAAAAATATTACCTACATGTAGAGTGTTAGGGGTTTAAGGGTTTTATAAAGGGTGTCGAAATTTTCATTATTTTTGCGATTGGACCCACCGTTTTCGAGATATAAGCAAAAGAAAAAAAAATATTCAGTACTGTTTTTTCATCTGAAGTCGAGGTGTTTGTGTGAATTTTAGTTCAAAACAACCAATTTTATTCCACATGTTTTTAGTCGCGATTAAAAATAGTCATATTTAGTTAGAAAATCTAAATTTTAGGTTAAAAACGTCAAATTCAGAATAGCAAAATTGTAATTTTCACTAAACTAATATCTCAGTGCCATCTTAGTGCTGTCAAACTAAAATATAGTTAAGTTGTGTCACTTTAGTCTATTTCAGAATGGGAAATCGTCGTTTGACAGGAATAAACTAAATTTTGGTGATTTTTAGTTTAGTTTAGAGGCATTTGTGACAAGAGAATCGGCACCATTATATCATGTATTTTACAGAGGATGAACTAAAATGTTGAGCAGTGTACTGCAAAGTTTGGATGCAAAATTCAGTGCATTTGTTTACAGTTCAAGACCAGTCTATTGTACCTAAATCCTTTGATTTGACAAGTTGGTGAATGTTTTTTAAGATATTCGGTGCCCAAACAATATGACTAAGCACAGCAAAATAGTCAAAACAGCAGAATATGTGCAAGGACAACTAACCTGAATCTGTTTGTCTAAACCACCAATATCTGAGTACTGCTCAGTTGGTCTCTCGTCCACCTCCATGGCCTTGACCCTGGCGTCGTACTCCGCGGGTAAAGTTTCTAGTATCAAGTACGAATCCTTATTGACGCCCACTAGATCACCAGGCTTCAGCTTCTCAGCGTCAACTAAGCCAATGACTGGCAAAAAGTACGTCTGACGGGTGGAAGTCTTGATGACTGCGCATTTTCCTTTACGCTGCGAGTCCAGGTCCACCACAGCACCGTCTTCCTCTTCTTCTTGAGGGTCAACATCTAATAATTCTATGACATTCGATACAAGGTAAGGCAATGTTTTGTTCACTTTGATTTTCTCTGTGTTCTCTTTTATTTTATCGTTCTGGGCCTGCAGTTCATGTGAGATCCTCATTACTTCACTCTTCATAATTTTAATCTCATTGTCTAGGAGTCTCGTACGGCTGATGATTTCGTCTGTCGGCATGCGGAGAACCTCCTCACTAAGCGCTTCCTCGCCATCTTCCCAAATAGATTTATCTTCTAATGTTGTAGCCATTTTCAGGTTTATTCTAAATTACTTGAGAGGGACTCAAAATCAGAAATAATGTCGAAGCGATGCAAAACAAAATTGTTCAAAATCTTGAAATCACCAAAATGAATTGTCATTCTGTCAATTCTGGTTTTAGGTAGGGATGGGACATAGATAGCACCACAGAACATAGAAACCACAAAACAACTCGATGGAATAACTAACCCAATCAATATCGACACAAAAAAAGGCAAACGTCGTAAACGCGTATTATTTAATTTGTTGTTAGGTACACGGGAGTAGTTTAATACCCAAGTTTGCAACCCTGAAAACCTGGTGCTCGAAAAACTCTGAAAATCTGGCACTTGTTTCAGTTTTTTTGAAGTAAAAACTTCTTTAGGCGCGTTGGGCATTTTTGAGATGGGGAAAAACAATTGAACTCGCGCAACTGTTACCGTTACCGACACCTCATTAGAAGTATTTCCTGCACAATAAAATTGTTCAAGTTTTCACGTTTGTCGGCACTCCCGGAGTGCCACTGTTTTTTTTTTAAAACATTATTCTAAGGACTCGTTTTTTGGTATCTTTGTCGTATATTTTTGTGAAGCAAGCTAAATTTATACAATCTGAGCCCAACCTAAGCACTCTAGGTCTATTGGTTGCGAAGATACAGCTAGTCAAAGAAGAGCACTTTTTCCAAAAAGTTTAATTTTTTCGATTTAGGGTCTTTTGCCAAGACACGTACCAGCTGAACTAATGGTCTTTTTATAGAAAGTATTAACAAGAGAGTTGATGTTGATCCCATTGCCATATTCCAGAGGATCTGCGTGACAACAAAACAATCAGATGAACAATGGGGATAAAAACTGCCACTTAGGATAGCGCTGATCTCCAGCGTCTTATAATTTGACAGCTTAGCTATACATTTTTTGTAAACAAGCGACTTCTTTTACGTTAATTATTGAGCCCAGTTGCGCAGCTGTTTACTGCAAAAATATAGGGACCAATGTATTTGCCAAATATAAGAAGAAAATTGTGGGAGAAAGCTCTCCGAAAAAAAAAATTGAATACGATATTTCGTCGAGACGATGTGCTATCCTTTATAGCCTTTTATGGGAGAAAGTGGTTTATAGGTGATGCTCCCAAGAGAACTAAGTCTGTTTTCATTACATACAGGCACTTGTGATTTGATATTATGTAAATGATAGTAAAGTATGTGTGTGTTTATATCGACGGTTGAAAGGCTAATTGATCTAAGCGACATTTTATAAAACTTGCTCCTGCAATTTTGTGATTTGTCCTCCTGGACGGATCATAGTTAGTTTTTTTTTTTAATCATAAAAAAACAACTATTTGATAGACTTTGATTTTTTATCAATCAATCATAATAAGATCTTATTATGATTTTAAAAAAACAACCAATCCATCCTCCTGCAAGTTTTACAAAATGTCGCTTAGATCAATTAGCCTTTCAACCGTCGATATTATCATATTTGATCAGTGCTAGAAGTGTTAAAGCTAGCACCGTATTCCTTGTCCTTGTTTACTAAAGAAGGAATGCGTAAGGGCACGAAATCTTCCTTCTTCTCAACTACAAGAACACAACAACACTTTCTCTAGGACCAGTTCAGTCGTTAAGACACGCGACGCGACACAAAGGCACCGCTCGTCGCACGACGGTCTGCACAAGCCTTTACGTGTTTTCAGGGTTGCAAACTTGGGTATAGTAGAGTTAGTAGACGAGTTCAGTCTATGGTGCAATTTTTTCCTTTTTTTTTAGTGCTCCTTCCATGTGACATGACATTGACAACTAACACGAATGCGTGACATTCGTGACAATCATTTCGATTTTTGAATCGATGTATTTTTGATGTATTTAGAAAATTTTTCGAAACTTGGTGCTGAGTTAAATTATTTGGCTAGTTTTTGTTTATTGTTGTAAAATACTTCGAAATAAGTTATAAAATGGCCTTTTCAACGTTTCTTCGCCCGCCAGGTAACTAAACAGTTGAAGTGTTTGTTTTGCTATTACATAACCGTTGCCTTTTCAAGCCTTTTACTCACACTTCAGGCTCCTATTTAGTCTGCCGGGGTTGCGGTTATTGTCCGAAAAGGTTGCCGTAGCCCCTGGCAATGTAGGCAACTGAAGGAACACGAGTGGGTTTTAGTCAGAGTCTCGCACGCCCTTCCACCCAAAAAAACAAAAAATAATTGATAATTTCCCACCCAAAAAAAAAGGCTTTTAGTTAGTGCTTATTGTCACATCACCTACGTGCAAAATGTTAATAAACAAATACCTAAGTTGCATGAATGTTTTCGGTTGGGTTGGATATGCGTATGGGTTCCATCCATATTCATAACAATTTGGCTGTTTATTAAACTCTACAAGTTAGGCCTTCAGCTTAGACTTTCATGGGTCAGTGGGTCATCTTAGGGGATGTATGGATTGGAATGAAATTGCGGGGCACAGCTAGTTTATAATGTTACTACCCCTGCGGTTTCACCCGCATAAGTCTCAATCCCGTGGGAATATCGGGATAAAAAGTATCCTATGCCCTAACCCAGGTCCATGTGCCAAATTTTATCCCAATCCATTCAGCTTTAGTGTGAAAGCGAAACAAACTTACTTTTACATTTATAATATTAGTTAAGATTATATATTAGGTTATAGTTAGAGGATATTATAAAACGAAACAACTATTTGTTGAATCGATTAAACAACTAAACTTACCAAAATCCCACCTAAACATACATTCAACAAGACCTCTAGTTATGTCAATAAAAATATATAACAAATTATCTGAATCAATCAGAAAAGAAAAAAAAACTCCATCTATTCACGAATAAATTAAAAAATCTATTATTAAGTAAATGTTATTAAAGTGTACAACAATATTTAAATGATAAATCTTTAAAACTCAAATAAAATACACTAAATGTTTTTTTTTTTAGAATTAATTAGATTCATCATCTCTACTATATTTCTTTTGCTGTGCCCAACAGGGTCCACGATTGTTTCTTTTCAAACGTTTACCACTTAAGCACATGCATTGTGGAATGCAATAAAGTATTCAGTATTGAATGGTAATACATATATTATAGTGTTTTAATTCAGAAATTGTACAAAGAATAGATACTCTTTTAGCAGACTTGGAAGTGTTTAGGCTTTATTCAGGATGTTTATTATACACAACAGACATCGCAATAAGTCGGCACCTCTGTCGCCGGCCTCATCCGAGGAACTGGAGGTCTCACCTGACGCACCCTCTGAAGGGGACGTAGTGACTACCGACAGACACAACAAACAATTGGACCCTGTTAAGCAGAACAGATCCAACCAACAATTTTTATGAAATTGAGTTACGTACATGATGAGAATCTACACATAGAGTATTATATTTGCACAAAAGATCCTGGCGGTCTGAAGACATTGCCCAAACAAAAACTACTAGATGATTATAACTTGGCCTGATATTTTTGTTTACACTTCTAAACTTCAAATTGCATTTATTCAAAACTAACAAAATGTTGGTTGAATCTAATCTGCTTAACAGAAGTAATAATTAATTGTACCCTATGATACTCTAGAGAGGGGCAGAGAAAGGTAGGAAAACCTCTTAAAAGGTAGGAAGATATAGTGGAGATGGCTGGGAAAACTTGGACTAGACTAGGAAAGGGAAAATTTTATATTTTAAGGTCAGACGAGGCCTTTGCCAAAGCACACGGTGAATTAAAACCTAAAAGAGATGTTAAATCATGTTTTGAACCTGTAAAACCGGTAACTCAGTAGTAAGGCTGTAAATCCTAATTAATATTATACGTATTATATTGGGTGGGTAAAAAATCGAGGATCAAACGAAATAGGGCGATAGTTGGGGTTATTTGCAGTCATCATCTGCCTAGCCTTTTCCCAACTATGTTGGGGTCGACTTCCAGTCTAACCGGATGCAGCTGAATACCAGTATTTTACATGGAGCGACTGCCTATCTGACCTCCACAACCTAGTGACTAGGTAACACGATACCCCTTGGTAAGACTGGTTGTCAGACTTTTTGGGCTTCTAACTACCCGTAACGACTGTCAAAGATCTACAAATGACAGCCGGGACCAACGGCTTAACGTGCTTTCCGAGGCACGGAGGGGACTTGGTATGTAAAGATGGTCACCTATCCACGGACCAACCGCGGCAAGCGTAGCTTAACCTGATTGATCGACCCGTGCAGCTGTTATTACTTAGCCACGAGCCCCTGGGTTATTTGCAGTAAAAAATATGAAAAAAATATATAAAAATTTTACAATTAATTATTCGTGAGATTAAGATATTTTAAAAAGTGTCAATACTCATGAATCCAGTTTATGTTGATCTGGGATTTCCGTAAAAACAAGGTCAGCTTATTCTGGAAATGTATAGCTTGATGTGTAGCCGTGTGTACCCACTGTCATAAAGCACATTTCCTAGAAGCTATTTCGTTTGATCCACGATTTTTTACCCACCTGTACTTATATGCTAAAGTGAGTTTGTTTGTTACGCTTTCACGCTAAAACGGCTGAACGGATTTGGATAAAATTTGGCACATGGGTAGACCATGAGCTGGAATAGAAATTAGGATACTTTTTATCCTGGTGTAGTTACCCGTGGGATAAATTCCGACATGCTTAATGCATAATTTAAATTGCAGTCTGTGGAAGTTGGGCGTTTTCACAACAAATGAGGAAACTAGCAACACAGGCATACCTACAGCGGCCTGCGGCCAGTATGCTGCCCATCAGTACACAGGTCGTCAAGGAACTGAAAAGCACGCCAATAATTAACTCTGTAAGTTAACTTTATTCTTTGCTTTGAGAAATGCACAATTGCACATTAAGCCGCGTCCTCACCAACCCGATTGCGTTATCGTGCCGACAGATGGCGCTTTCCGGTTTTCCGAACAAGAGTGACATGAATGCGACGATCGTGTATTCCCGCGACCGTTCGCTTTGGTCAGAACTTGGGGTTAGGTTTAAAAAAGCTGCACTGGCTATTGGCCCTTGGAAAATGATGATTCTTGATTTTGTGGTTTATAACTCTGATTTTTGCGAAATTTATGATATAATAAGCTTTATCAAAAACCCCAACCTCCGGTAGCTTGACCCTGTAACAGGAACTGGTGGGTGGATAAAAAAAATTGCTATCAGTCCTGGGACTATGAGCAAATGTGATGTATCAGCTGTTTGCATGCAGAGTGAAGTGAAGGGTGGGCGTTTTTGGGGGACTGTCTTATGTAATTTTGACGTTTGAAAAGTGCTGATACTCAGCCTAGTTTGAATAAATGACTTTTGAATTTGAATTGTACTCTCCATCGAGGGTACCTACTCGTATTTAGTAGCCAGGTGCTATTGTCAATTTTTACAGCTCTAAGACATTATATCGTTTGAGCCAGTTGACATAGTCTTGGATGGTCAACTAGCGTGCCAGTTAATTGGGATGATTTATCAGCCGTTTCTTGTATTTTGCTGAGGCATCACGTATTTCTTCCTTATCTATATTGACTAACAGATTTTGGTGCAGTTCAACATTGGTGACATACCATGGTACATTTGCTATTGACCTCAGTATCTTGTTTTTTACTCCTTGTATGATATTTTTATTTGTATATATTAAAATATTTAAAAATAAGATTTATGCTTTATATGTATTTAAAGTGTAATAAAGGAAATAATAATAAAATATTTATCTCAGACGGTTTTCCATATTATCATAATTTTAAAAATAATACTATAAATAGTACCTATGTTATTTTTATAACCTTTTATAATACTACCTTTTGGAAGGGGCGACTAGAAACAATTCTATTTTCTTGTAAAATTTGACATTAAAAAGTGCCTTAAGTATACACCGTGAAATTTGAATCACAGTTTTGCTAGAAAAAACGTTATTCAGACCGTGGTCTACTACCATTAATAGGTAATAGGTAATACGGGCTGATATCCGCAACTCCACGTCAAAGCGCGTATTTTGCGTACGGGTGGGAAAATCGATTATTCGATCCACCCCAGCTCCTCAAAGAAGGCCAGCAACGCCTTGGTGTCACTGACAATCTCACGTAGGGTACCTGGGTTACCGAAGTACTTGGCCCTGTATGTGGCGACCACTGGGCAGTTTAACAGCACATGAGCTGCTGTCTCGTCGTCCTCCATGCAGGCTCTGCACAGCGGACTGTCTGTAACTCCTATGACAAAGAGGTGTTTATTAAATGACCCATGGCCAGTTACAGCTGCTGTAATTGTACGCAGCTGCTGTTTCGTTAGTCGGAGAACCTGTTTCGTGAGGCGGCCATCAATCATAGGGAGTGCCTCCTTGGCCTGCCTGCATTCACCGTGGTCCAACCAAAGTTTGTGATGTTGATCCCTGGTTCTTTTCCTTACCAGAGTGCGTAGGTACCCGAAGGGGAGTGGCGCAATGGGTTCAGGCCCCACTGGTGCCATGCTCGACCCCCTTCTGGCAAGTTCGTCGGCTGCGTCATTGCCCCGCGAACCGCTGTGTCCCTTGATCCATTGAATGGTTATATTATTGAGGCTACCCACCTGGTTAAGGCGCTGGTGACACTCGTATATCAGCCCAGAGTCAACAGTGTGACTGTTTAGCGCTAGCAGAACAGCCATACTGTCTGAGAGTATGCGTATCGAGTGGTCCTTAACTTCCCTGGCCACGATGGCTGAAGCGGCAAGAGATACACCCATGCATTCGGCCTGGAACACTGTGTTATGGACTCCCAATGGTGTGGCTATGTGTATGTTGAAGTCCTCCGAGAAGATTCCAGCACCTGTGCCACTACCTGTTTTGGATCCGTCGGTAAAGATACGTAGCTCTGCGGGGCGCAAACCCTCGCATCGACGATCCTCGTGAAGTTGAATCCTGTATTTTTTATCGAAGATAAATTGTTTGGGTACCCGGTCATTTATGGCTTTCGTAATAGGGAACTCATTATTGAGTCCCTCAAGCAGCGCGGTGTGTTGTGTCTCCCTCTTACCCCAGAGATTGATTGCATTAAGACGTACCGCTGCCATTGTCGCTTCCTGCTGTATGAACAGGTGGAGCGGGGGTAGTCCCAGCATGGCTTCGATGGCTGCAGTCGGAGTAGTCCTTATGCAGCACGTGGTCGCCACGCAGGCAAGCCTTTGCGTGCGTTGTAGTTTGTTAGAAGCTGTAACCAGCTGAGTACGGGGCCACCAGACCACAGCCCCATAAGTGATCATGGGGCGGATCACTGCTGTGTACAGCCACAGAATAATTTTGGGGGATAGGCCCCACTTCTTACCTATCATTCTCCTGCACTGCCAGAAGGTGATGCAGGCCCTGTTTAGCTTGTTGTCTATATGACTACTCCAGTTTAACTTACTGTCTAGAATGACCCCGAGGTATTTGACCTCGTTAGCCAACTGAAGTTCTGTATCGAACAGTTTGGGTAGGCGGTAAGGGCCTAATGCTCGTTTTTGGGTAAACATAACTAGTTCAGTTTTAGTGGGGTTCACTGATAGTTCAAATTCCCTGCACCAATTTTCTACGATACGTAGTGTTTGCTGGGTGAGGTTGCAGATCGTTCCCGTCACCTCTCCCGAGACAAGGATTGCGAGGTCATCTGCATACCCTATTGTGTAATAGCGGTTGGCGTTGAGTTTGGTGATGAGGTCATTAATTACCAGATTCCATAGAAGGGGGGAAAGCACCCCTCCCTGGGGGCAGCCTCTGGCTATCATGGCCAACTGCCGCTCATCCTCTAGGCGAACCACTCGTTTGCTTAACATGTTTGTAATCCAGTCCGTCAGTACCTGTTCTACTCCGTGTCTGGAGAGGGCGCTGCTAATGCTGGAGAAGTTGGTTTTGTCGAAGGCTCCTTCGATGTCTATGAAAGTGCCCAGGCAGGTGCCTTTTTGATGAATCGCATCCTCAATCTGGCTGACCACCAGATGGAGAGCAGATTCGGTCGACTTACCTGAGCTGTATGCGTGCTGATTACCGTGTAGCGGTATGGTTTTCAGAGCGCCATCCCTCAGCTCTCTATCACATAGCCTTTCCATAGTTTTTAGAAGAAAGGAGGTCAAGCTGATTGGTCGGTGGGATTTGGCGTTTGTGTAGTCACCCTTACCTGGCTTGGGGATGAATATTACTTTCACTTCCCTCCATCCTTTAGGAACGTATCTAAAGGCCAGGCATGCTCTCATTAAAGGCACCAGTCTTATTGCGACAGATGTACCCCCCCACTGTAGTAAAGCGGGGAACACTCCATCAGGACCAGCCGCCTTAAAAGGATGGAAGCTCCGGATGGCCCATTGGAGTTTCTCCAACGTGATCATCCTGCGTGCGTAACTCCAATCATTATCTGATGGTGTTTGGGTTTCATCTTGCCAGTCGATTACCTGCGCGAAGACACATCCCGGGAAGTGAGTTTCAATTAGGACGCGTCTTGTTTCTTCAGGCGTCGACGAGAGTGTGTTATCAGGTTTGCGGAGGGTGGCGGGCCCAGTTGTGTTCTGTTGCGCCAGAACTTTCCTTACCCTGTTTGCTTGCTGACAAGATTCAATGCTACCACAGAATTTGCGCCATCCCGAAGTGCTCCTGAATCTGATGCATTTTTTGTAGCTGGATTTGGCCGCGTAGTAGTTATCCCAGTCCTCATCCGCACATGTGTTCATGGCTCTATTCAGAGCTGTTCTTACCTTACTGCGTTTGCGCTCCAGATCAGCGCCCCACCAGGGTTGTTTACCCGGTATGTTGCGCGGCGTGGTCTCTGGGCAGGCAGTTTTGTAGCTGTCTATGATTGACTCAGTAAGGTGGCTTACTTGTACCTCAATCTGTGTCGTGTCCGCAAACGTCATCGGATCGCTTAGCGTCGCAAGCCTGGATTCAAGACTGCGTGTGTAGGTGGCACGATCCGTTTTACGCGGATAACGCCGTGGTAGTATTGGTGGGACACAGACCTGAATGTCGAAGCGGATCCACCTGTGATCGGAGCAGGAGGCCTCCGTAGAGACCTGCCACCCAGTGGTAATTTCCGCCGCGCCCTCTGTTACCAGAGTAAGATCTATGATTGTGCGGCTTCGCCTGGTTACGAATGTTGGTTCGGAGCCAGTGTTTAGTAGGGATAGGTTAGTCGAGAATAAGTAGTCAACCAAGGCCTTACCCCTCTCGTTTTGCGTGTCCATACCCCACAGCTGATGGTGAGCATTGGCGTCGGCCCCGACAACGACCTCAAACCCGCATCTCTCGCAATGGCTCACGAGGCGGGCGAGTCCGTGGGGAGGCGGTGCCTCCGCCTCGGGCATGTAGGCCGAGGCAAAAACGATCACCATCTCTGTGGCGTTGTCACGCTGTATTATCAGCTTTGCTGCAGAAACATCTCTGCAATAGAATTCAGTTAAGAGCTGTGTTTTAAGGTTACCTGTGACATAGATGCACGATCTGGGATGATCGTGGTCTGTGGTGACCAGGAGCTTACCGCCAAGATTGGAGAGTCCTTGTATGCGGCCCGCCCTAATCCACGGCTCCTGGATCAGGGCAATGGCCGTGTGTTGAACCTCCAGCCACTTGCGAAGCTGAGCCGTCGCGGTCTGACTGTGGTGGAGGTTTGCTTGCAGAACTTTACAGGCCGACGAAAGGGACGCCATCGCTGGTCGAACCCTCGTCCCCCTCAAGCCTAAGCCCGGCAAACAAGTCGCCCTCGTCGAAACCGTCCCCTCCCTGGCCCGAAGCCGGAGACAAAATCATGTCGTCCAGCTCCTCGCCCGATGAAGGGACGGCGCCCACAGTGGCGGCAGCATAGGCGGCCGACTCTGCTACAGCAGGCTCGGCCGCAGACGTTTCCGGGTTGTTTGGTGGGGGAGTAGACTCCCCTGCTGGTTTCGGCGGCAGCTGCGTCAGTGCCTCGCAAATGGATCCCGTAGCTGGGTCCCATCCTTGGGGAACATCGGTGAACCTGCCGTTCCGACCCTGAAACTTTACGTACACCGCCCCCAAACCTATTGAGAGACGGCGCCCGGCCTCCATCAGGGTCGGGATTTGGTCTACAGGAACACCGACCACCACGAACCATGCCGCTGCTTGTTGATCGGCATGCAGAAGTAACCACCTCTTTATGTCGACCCAGGGGTTCTGGTAAGACAGAACGCGCCCAATATTGGTCGGCTCTGGAAAGACCCATTGCTCGTCTGGGATCACGATACCACATCGTGCTCGTTTCTGAATCTCCGACTGACTCTTGACGGCTAACAAGATGCTAGCTGGGAGAGAAAGGTCGGAGACTGTCTTCCTTAGCCAGGCTAAGGTGTGGTCGTTACCGCACCACAGTTTTAAAACACCCCCGGCAAACAGCGGCTTTGCATTGAAGGTCGGCCCTGGAGTGTCTTGCTTGGGGGAGCAGGCCTCGAGAATGATCTGCTTCTGGATAGCAGCGAGTACCTGGTCCGATACGTCCTTGCTGAGGAACCCCGTGCGGTCGCAGGTGATCGCGACGTCGAGGGTAGCACTGGCAGCTTGGGCGTAGCTTCGTTGGGCGGCCCGTTTGGACTGATCAAGACGCGGCCGCTTATGCTCTCCCCGAGGTGTCAAAGTCTCGTTGAGAGCTCGCTTGGCCGCAGCCTGATCCTTCCAATCGGGTCGCTGTGTCGTGATGGTCTCTGTAGCCGGCCTCTCAAGAGTACCGGTTGGCGGTTGACTGGGTGCTGGTCGGCTGGTGCCGGCCTCTACCTGCGACCGCTTGCCGGCGGAGAAGTTGAGCTGGCCGCTTGTGACCTGTTTGTTCCCCGAGCCCTTTCCTGCCATAATGCGAGCCTGGCGACGCTCCTGGCGTCGCTCCTTCCTCGTCACTCTGTCCCTCTGTTTGCCCTTATCTAAAGCAGCTGGTGGACCTGAAGGGTCAGCGCAAGGGCAACGGGCTTTTTGAGTGCATTTACCCTTGCCCTTGCGTTTAAGTACCGTGGCTGCCGGTTGACCTGAAGGGTCGGTGCAAGGGCAACGGGCTTGTTGAGTGCCTTTACCCTTGCCCTTGCGTTTCTGCACCACTTGCCAGGCACGTGAGAACACGTCCTCGGTGCTGCCGGCATCCAATAAAAAAAATATATAAATTGGTTTTTGAAAAAACACAAAAAGACAAAGTTTAAAATGTCAAGATTATCTACTGCTTACTAAATTTCGTTTATGGACATTTGCCTGTTAACAATGCTGTGTCCCGTGCGTGGTGTCTGTGTTGTAGGGAGTAACGATAATCTTGACATTTTAAACTTTGTTTTTTTTTTTTGTGTTTTTTCAAAAACCAATTATGTTTTTGTATTATTGGATGCTGTAGAATGATAGTAGACCATGGTCTGAACAACGTTTGTTCTAGCAAAACTGTGATTCAAATTTCATGGTGTATATTGAAATAAAATTATTTGACTATGTTATATTAAATTTGGAAACATAATTAAACTAAGTTACAAAATATGGGCTTTCAGGTGCGTTCATTCCGTACGTCGCCTGTGATGCAGGACCATGCCCACGACCACTCTAAATTGTGGGTGATTGAAAAGGCAGTGGCTGCCATACTGGTACCCCTGGTACCTCTGGGCCTGCTCATCCCAAACAAGATCTTTGACGCGGCCCTCGCTATCCTCATATGCGCGCATTCTTTCTGGTAAATATATATTTTAATATGTATAATTTCCGCTTAAGTTATTATGTGGTGTTTAAGTGACAGTGCTCTCGCAGACAGGCGTGCCGCGACTCTATTAGAACAATTTCTATGAGAAAATTGTTCTACCAGAATCGTGTCGCAAGGTCGCGTTGCACTTGTCTGCGAGAGCCTTAAAACTGCTCTCAACCTACTTGTCTCAAGCTGCTCGTCGGGAAACTTAACCTTGTAGCCTGTTTTAAAAGTATCTGATGAAAGGGTACACAAACTCTGTTCGGGTTATATTCTAACGCATTCTCTCACTAAAGGGAATTTGTATCTAACACGTTCATTTGTATTTAGAAGGTTTCAACTTTATATCTCAGCACTGTTTCTCAAAATTATTATTCAAATAATTGAAAAAATATCGTCGAAATTTGAGGTTATAAAATGAAAAACATCTAAGGGTTTAAGTATTCAAGTAATCAAATCAAGGCACTCAATGAGGTTGGCTGGAGAAAACTTAGACAGATGGCGCTAGTATAGCTTTTATCTGTCAAGTTTGTATTGTGTTTTGACTTCCCTTATTGACTTGTTGAGTGAGCCGCGTGAGTCACCTGACTCACGTGCCCGTATCGTCTAGCCCCATTGACTCACTCGTGAGTGCCTCTCGTCAGAGACGCGGGGGGTTGAGCGGTTCTTCTATTTTTGGTTAAAGCTATGCTAGCGCCATTTTGACAGTTGCCAACCCCATTTGTAAGTGGCACTACAAATTGACATCCAGGACGCAGCCCCGGATCTAGGGAGGGTGGAAGCCGGGGCCCGTTCCCCGGACGCCAACTTCAGGGGGCGACAAATTCAAGCGTAGCTGACAAGTGCACCACTCAGCACACAGCAACTTTGCAATAAATGAGACGCGCAGCACATTTATAATCTTTCTATATTTTTCCTTTTTGCAACAGTTTTGGCGCCCCTGTTGAATTGGCGCTTATCGATCGATATAATTTGATTAATATGTTGCTGCTAAAATTTTAATTTCGTGGGGGCTTACTTAAAAAAATTGGCGGGGGGCGGCAGACGGCAGTTTTTGCCCCGCCTCAAAAAAATCAAGATCCGGGGCTGCCAGGACGTGATCCGTTATCATCAGATTCTTTTGGATCGGATCACACCTACTCCATGAAAGTAGGGTTAAGTTTGCTTCTCTGCTAATTCCCGCGGAGAATACAGGCATGGAATGCTTATTATAAACCTTACCCACAGTCCTGTGCATCCTCTCCCATTATTTTACCCATTCCTCAGGGGTATGGAAGCTATGGCGGTGGAGTATGTCCGTGTGATCCTATTCGGACCCTTCGTTCCTAAAGTAGCGATGGGTGTCATCTACTTCCTATCCGTGAGCATGCTAGGAGGCCTGTTCTACCTCGTCTTCAATGATGTCGGCTTATGCAGAGCTTTTTGGAAGATTTGGAGGAACATGAAAAGACCCAAATATGCGAAGAAGAAGGGCAAGGGCAAGGGGGGCAAGAAATGCTCTTAGATCAAGGTTTTTGTTTGTCGGTTGTTGGTAGTGGCATAGAGTAATACGTCTGTATTCCCCGCAGGGATAGGCAAAAGCATGTAGTACACACATTTCATCAGCTATACCACAGATGGTTCACTCCGCAAAATCATTTAAATAAAAAGCGACTCTTGCTACGACACAATAAAGTTCAATTCAGGTCGCACAGCGCTAATTACCTACAGTTATATTCACCTAGAAGTTGCCTCTCTTTCTATCGCGTAACTCTTATATCTTCTGACTACGTTACGCCACTGAATTCGACAAGTCGAGCCCGCCGCGTACCTACTTGTAGCTTCATATCTAAAATGCGGAGTGTCCATTTGTATTCATCTGTGGTTATACATAATTATTTGTCTACACCCATGCTATAAAACCTCTCTAAAAGTTTCTGGAACAGTTAGCTTATTGGCAACATTATAACATCCAGTGTCATAGTAACCATTACCTCATCCAAACGAGTGTTACAATGTTGTACTAAAATTCATTACGCAACTCGTTTCAACGTTCAAATTGGGGACAGTAGTAGTACCTGCTGCACGCATGTGTGTGATGTGCTGCTGCAGGCGACACTCATACGTGTAGTTGTATTGAATTTCGTGGGAATTTCTTTATTTATGATCTTGAATTACAAACATCCAATGGTTTCAGAAACTTTTATAGAGGATTCATATCATGGGTGTAGATAAAGTCTTGTATGCAACTGTTATAATTAGGTATTAAAACACTCATGTGATACTATTCGTGTTTTAATACCCCTTATTATACAACAGTTGCAAAAATAAGTATTATATCACATGTAAAGGGGGCGAGCCTATTGCCATCCGGCCACAAATCCAAATTCCGGGCTACTACTGAGATATAATAAGATTCGTAATGCAAAACCCAATAACACTAAGTAGTGTAATTGGGTTTTTCTAGGGGCAACGACCGTAGGTACTTTAGTATCACTTTATATTAACTGTGGTAGGACGAAGTACGAGTTTAGTTTTTTTAAATCATTTTTAGATATTGATACCCATCAAATGTTTGGAGTTTGTTAGCTAATTTAATTCGACCCAGTATTTATAACCTTGTTTCCAATTGATACTATTTCCACTTAAACATCAACTTTAATCAAGTGTAAATAGAGTTGATTTTAGACTGACTAGTACTGTTGAAAGTCAAAATACAGGGTGGCAGGGACATCGACGCGAAAACTGTTATCATGGATTTAATAAATGATTCTGAACGTTGAAAATTTTCGTCGGTTATTAAAAAAAAATTGCTGTTTCATAGAAAAGTGCAATACCTATGTGGTCAAAATGTATGGAACAGCTGTTTTTTTTAAAATAACCGACGAAAAATTTCAACGCAGGGGTGTTCATAATCATGTACTCAATCCATGGTAACAGTTTCCGCGTCTATGTCCCTGCAAACTGAACCTTATGTGTAGGCATTACAGTTTTTTTTCCTCAAACTCGCGGCCGCGAATAAATTGCGTCCGAAGATTAATTAGTTGTGATAACTAATTGTGTGCATTTCTCTTGCAGGGGACTGGAAGCGATCGCCATAGATTACGTCCGTGCCAGTGTTGTGGGGCCAATTCTACCTAAAATTGCTCTCGGGCTTGTGTACCTCATCTCCATAGCAACCCTGGGTGGTCTCTTCTACATCATCAGCCACGACATCGGCATCGCGAACACTATCAGGCAGATCTGGGCTATCAAGGCTGACCGCCAAAAATAAATTTACATTAGTATTGATAATATAACTATGCTAGCTAGTTTTTAATAGTATTACTGTAAAGTATCAGGCGGTTATGACATGATTCTAGAAAACGTTTCTGTAGAGCGTTGTCTCTGTCACTCTATGCGAGTCTCTTTCTAAAACTTGATGTTTAAGTGTCAATGTTTCTGCCTGTATCGACTATAGTGTATATTACGTAGGGGTTGCACGCAATTATAATTTTTTTCGGCGATTAAATAAGGTCCTTTTTGCCATAACTGCTCAACAGTCAGGAATAACTGTAACAAACGCGATTTGATCATTCATTGGATTATAAAAAGTTTCTTTTGAACTTTACAAATGAATGTTCGATACTAATTATGAATTTGCAGAGTTCGTGATTGTAGGGTTGTCTGCGACAGTATTGACTAGGTACTTAAATGCACAATATTTCTAAATTTCGTTGCTTTAACGAGATATTTTTTTTAAATTGTTTACCGTTATTTTTCTTATTAATTTGTGATTTTACGCGCGTTTAACGAGTTTCCATTTTTAATTGTTTACCGTTCTATTTGTTCTGTAGGTGGGATTTAATTTATTTGGAAAATAAATGATAGTTGAAAAATGCTTAGTTTTATTTGTGACTTAAATATCATCATCATCATCATCATCTGCCTAGCCTTTACCTGTTTGTATCAATGCCCTCTGGTTAAAATTAACCCCATTTTCGGTAATAAATTATTGGTAAGGAGTTTCACGAACTGTATTACATTATTTCAATTATAATAATGTTGGGGGGCGGCAGCCGGATGGTATTAATACACATAAATTCCTTGCACATAATAGAGCTTGAATTTTGAATGCAATTTCAAAAAAAAAAATTTTTTGGGCCCCATCCCCCATAACTCCGCCCCCGTCCATTTGGGGTTCAGAAACGTACTGAATCCAGGGTAACAGTTTTCTGCCAGGGGTACGAAGAAAACCGATAGGGACATCGTGGCAACACGGCAATTGAAGGAACACGGGTGGGTTTTAGTCAGTATGAGTCTGACACGCCCTCCCGCTCCGCCCAGAGCAGGAGAAGTTATTTGATAATTTCCCACCCAAAAAAAAAGAACAGTTTTCGCGTCGATGTCCCTGCCACCCTGTATCCTGTATAATTAAACACGCCAGCGCCACCAGTGCGCGAAGACTTATCTTGTGCATCTACACTATTCTACACGCATTTAGCAATCTGTGGTGCAAGCGAGCCTTAAGGCGGGTTTATACGAGCCTAGTAATGTGACAGTAGAGTCAGTCCAGCGCTGACTTGCAACTGGGCTCGTCTAGGCACTAGTTTCAACCCAGTCCAGTGCTGACTTCGCGCCATCAAGTTAGTTCGGTTGACTAACCTACCTATCTATTTTGGGCCCAGTAGCTTCCCCCGCCTGATCTCGTCTACATGAACCCACTGACTGGGTCTGAAATTCCGAGTCACTGGGTCCAGTCAGTGCCATCGTATAAACCAGACAATAATTTCACTGAGTAGTAACTCTACTCCACACTGACAATTTGGAGGCGACCGGCGCAAGCGGCACCTCACGCTACAATGTCTGAAGCAGAAGTTAGAGGGAATGCCATGAAACACCAGGCGGCACGTCGCCAGGAGTTTCATGGGTCGCGACGGGTCAATCGTCATCCTGAGGATGCCTCGTTGAGAGGTGACACACATGTCGATTTCTTTCAGGGTATTTTATGGCTCTTTAGAAATAGCTAAGCGGAAAAGGTTACTAAATATATCCACGTCAATTGTATTTTATTTCAGAGTTGGTCCCTTCAGAGTTCCCTTTTACTATGGGAAAAATTATTATGGGATCAAAGTTGGTCCTACAGTCAAAGTGTAAGTGCTTCACTTTTACTACAGGAACGACTTGAAAAAAAAAACGTTAATGGTACTCGTATTTTCATTAATTTAAATGGTTACAATGTCTGAAATTGTGAACTGAGTAACTACAGTTAAATATGATTTATTACAAAACATGCCTGTAAACTAAATTATTTTTTGTTTTTGCTCGACTTGACTGCCGTGTAGGTACCCAGAAATGGCCAAGTGTGAGAGCTAACGGACCACACTTTAGGTACCATAACTTTTAAATAAATTCTTGGACAAATGTTTTATAACTTTTACATACTTTTAGTTACTATATTAACAAACCATGTATTTACTCAGTCGTCAGTCCAACTTAATAAAAGTTTTTAACGCTTTCCGGGACACTAAACGAGTCGATAGTCTGCTTATAACAAAAAAGTTCTAACATTAGTTCAAGCTTAAATTTTCATTGTATTTTGAACTTTATATCGACTACCGTAAAGTTCTAAAACAAAATTGTTTAGATTCGGTTGAAAAGCCAGTTTTGTATAAAGAACTTTACAATCGTCAGTATAAAGTACAAAATACAATAACTGAATCTAAGATTAAAGGTAAGATCTAAGAAAGAAAGTTAGAACTTGTTTTCTAATGAGACAGAAATAAGTTTTACTATTAGGTAGCGTTTAAGTACAGACGCCAGCACTTCAAGCTACTATAATCTGTCAAATTTATTTAATAGATTTTCAACTTTATCGCTGATATATAAGATTCAAAGTTGATCGGGAAAATTTGACAGTTTCGGGTAGCTTGATGTGCTGGCGTCTGTACTACGTAACGCAATTTGGGGGGAAGGGGGGTCTTCTGAAACGTTACGATGCGGTACAGGGGTGGGAGGGAGGGATTTGAACTACGCCTTACGTAACATTGTTTTAACCCTTCAGAACGGTCGCGTAGAGATTTTTTCTCACACATTTTTTAAAACGTTTTTTTTTCTCAAAATTTCAAATGGTCATACCACTTGAATTTTTTTTTACCTTCACAAAATTTCTTGCTTGCTTTACAGGATAGTGAATAAATAATAATAAAAAAAAATTTAACTCCAAATGTAAAGCAAAAAAAAAAAAAATATCAACAGCTTGTACTTTACGCCACATAATTGTGACTTTCAGGTAAAAATGGTCACTTGGTGGTGGTTACGTAACATTTTACTAGGGGGAGGGGGGGGGGGTAAAGAATAACTTTACGGCGCGTTACATGGGGGGGTCCAAAAACTCCAAAAATTGCGCTACGCAATTCTTGGAACGCTCCCTAATAGCACGTCTACACTAGCGCCTGGCGTGTCCCGCAACGTGTTAATATCGCAACTTCTCGCGCGTGCCTAGCACCGTCTTATAAATCCTTCTCATTTTAGCGTGAAACTGTATTATTTCCCGGCTAGTGAGCTTCGCTGTTTTTCCTTTCTCTTCCAAAAGATCTAAAAGATTATTGACTCTCTTTTTAGCCTTTTCATTACGGTCATGGTCTTCGTAGGATTGCTTGGTCGAGGTTTCACCGGTTAGATGGGCTGATCTTAGAATTCGTTCGAAGGGTTCCACAATAAGTTGGTTGTGGTCCATCATTTGATGTTCAGGTTCATTTTGTTCATTGCTGAACAAGTTTACCCCTTCTTTATTTCTGATTTTCCTTACAGTCTGCAGTAATTTTGATCTTACGCTTATGTTTCTGGGTAGCTGAAACAAAGTTTATTGTGTAAGCAAATACTGAAGATAAAAAATTTACAGATGGAACACATATGTAGGTATAGTCACGAGCATAAATATTACTATGGACGCCTGGAAGTTTTTAAACAGACTCCGGTTGGTCGAAGCAAGGAAACTCTGTTCAGGTGGAGATTCATAGACGACTGCGCCTTGGAGTGTAAATGTGGTGCTGTTCCTCTAACGATGGGACACTTATGCCCGTTTTCACCTTCACTAAGTGGCACTTAAATAAATTCCTAAATAAAAATGCATTGTTGGATTTTCAACACTATGCTTAGCGTTGAGAGTTGAAAATCCAACAATGCATTTTTATTTAGGGATTCATTTAAGTGTCACTTAGTGAAGGTGAAAACGCGCATTAATGTCGTATCTTGCGTGTCTTGTCAGCTGCACGTTATAGGAATTGATGGACGGTAGTGATGGCGCCAAACACGTGGCCGAATTTTGGGCTGAGTCTATTTAGATTGCCATCGATACGGTAAGAAGAAGACTATGGACAGTTCAGTAATAATATCTGCAGTTTCATGATGATTTGTAGCTGCATCATCATTCCAAACGACGCGCGCCGCGCACGCCGACTGAGTGGCCGACCGCGCAGTAGAGATGTGTCCCTCACTCATGAGGTGCCTCGTTTGAGGTACTCGTGATCGCAAATTGAAAGAGTTACTCGAATTTCAACATTGAACCACCTCACTCGTTCCCTCACTTAAAAATGTTGACATTGATATTATTGACGCGAGTACTCGCGAGTGAGTAGAGTATTGAGTGATTGATGAAGCTATAGAATGAGTGAGGTGAGGTCTCGAAATTTTGAAAACACAGTAAACATTACAGCAGCTATTACTATGAACTCTAGAAACATCAACATTAGATTGGTAATCAAGTGTCATTGATCCGTTTATTTTGACGATCAAAAATTTATGAGCGAAAGAAAGTTATGTGTATGAGGGAGACGTTAAAAATCGGAATCGTGAGTACTTATGAGTCGACGCACCCGTCCGCTCCGCTGCCTCGGACTATCAGCTGAATTCGGCTGAGTTCGGCTCGTGAGGTGAATATGCCGACGAACGACTCCTCGCCTCAAATGAGGGGTACCTCGTGAGGACCTCACGAGGTAAAATGAGCTCAACCTCATATAAAAAACCGGCCAAGCGCGAGTCGTACTCGCCCATGAAGGGTTCCGTAGCAGCAAGTAACATTGAATGAAAGGTAAATTGCGGTTTACGATTTATGACGTATTAAAAAAAAACTACTTGTTAGATCTCGTTCAAACCAATTTTCGGTGGAAGTTTACATGGTAATGTACATCATATATTTTTTTTAGTTTTATCATTCTCTTATTTTAGAAGTTACAGGGGGGGGGACACACATTTTACCACTTTGGAAGTGTCTCTCGCGCAAACTATTGAGTTTAGAAAAAAATGATATTAGAAACCTCAATGTCATTTTTGAAGACCTATCCATAGATACCCCACACGTATGGGATGGATGAAAATTTTTTTTTTGAGTTTCAGTTCTAAGTATGGGGAACTCCAAAATTATTTGCTTTTTTTCTATTTTTATGTGAAAATCTTAATGCGGTTCACAGAATACATCTACTTACCAAGTTTCAACAGCGTAGCTCTTATAGTTTCGGAAAAAAGTGGCTGTGACATACGGACGGACAGACAGACAGACAGACAGACAGACAGACAGACAGACAGACAGGCAGACAGACAGACAGACAGACAGACAGACATGACGAATCTATAAGGGTTCCGTTTTTTGCCATTTGGCAACGGAACCCTAAAAATGATGAGTTACCCATCACTACCGCGCAGCCCTAGCGCTCTGCTACCGCCACCGCGATGGAGGCGCCCCCGTCGTGAGTTTCGTGAACTACAAACAATAAGTGCTGTGCAGTGATTGGTCCATTCCAAATTATATGTTTTTTAAGTTGCCCGCAAATGATTTTTATATTATAAAAAATTTGTATTAGTAGCTAAACTTTTCTGAAATAAAACCATTACCGTTTAGTGATTTGTACTGGTCGTTTCCCTCAATCACCTCAGCTCCTAAAAGATTCATATTTTCTACCTACTTAATAAAAATCTGTAATTCACGCACTGTCAGACAACGTGCAGCCTAAATCGCAGGGTCTGGCTAGAAGCATGAAATTTTGTATAAGAGTTCCTTATACAATGTGTAAAAAAACCCTGTGCTATCCGAAAAGGGCATATAGGTACTGCAATAACATTACCAAAAATTTATAAAAATTTTAATACACATAAAACATAACATCACGCCTCTTTTCCCCAAAGAGTTGGGCAGAGATATCCCTGTAGCATGTACACCCACATTTCGCCAGTTATGTTTAAGTCCCATGTAATAGGGGGCGAGTCTATTGTCATCAACCGGACACAAATCCAGACTCCGGGCTGCTACTGAGAAATTCCAGATATAAAAACCCAATAACACTTTGCCCGACCCGGGAGTCGAACCCAGGACCTCATGCTCAGCAGTAGCGCGACCACTAGACCAACGAGGCAATATTATTGAAAAAAATAAAACTATTTTAAATTCTCACTTTTAGTACAGACGGCTGTAGAAAAAAATGTGTAGCTTGATGTGTACATCAAGCTAGGGGCTTGAGGGGCTTGTGGCTAAGTAACAACAGCTGCACGGGTCGATCGATCAGGTTAAGCTACGCTTGCCGCGGTTGGTCTGTGGATGGGTGACCATCTTTACATACCAAGACCCCTCCGTGCCTCGGAAAGCACGTTAAGCCGTTGGTCCCGGCTGTCATTTATAGATCTTTGACAGTCGTTACGGGTAGTTAGAAGCCCAAAAAAGTCTGACAACCAGTCTTACCAAGGGGTATCATGGTACCTAGTAACTAGGTTGTGGAGGTAGGCAGTCGCTCCATGTAAAATACTGGTATTCAGCTGTATCCGGTTAGACTGGAAGCCGACCCCAACATAGTTGGGAAAAGGCTAGGCAGATGATGAAACTGACCTCGCATTGCACGGAAATCCTATACAATGCGAGATCAGCATAAACTGGAAATGTAAAGCTTGATGTGTAGCCGTGTGTACCTACCAAAATTATCCCAATTCCATAAAAATTTAGAAATTTTTAACAGGGGTACCATAAGTTATTACTTGTAGACACCCTCTAAACGACAGCCGCCCGCGCGCTTTGAAAAAAAATTAGGGGATTTATTTTTTTTCCTGAAAGTTACCCTATAGACTTTTAGCACGATACTTAACAACATCCTCACGGATCACTGAGGGTTTTTTTTACACATTGTATAACGAAAGAGGAAGGATTTTAAAAAAATTCATTCACTAATAGGGTTAAATAGGGTATGAAAGTTTGTATAGAATTTGGTTTGTCATTTTTTTTCGATGAGAAATCCCATTGAGCACAACGCTTGTATTTTAATAAAAGAGATAACTACCTCATATATTTTTTCATCAAAATAGCCGAAATCATCTATTGGCTTAGCAGTCTGTACCGAACTGGTGTTGCCCTTGACAGATCTGTAAAAATAAAATTATGCTACAATTTTTCCAAAAAATATAAGGCATATTTTAACTTATCAATTCCTGTGTTCTCTGCGGTTGCACTGACGTTTCGTTACAAGTTAGTCTTCTTGGTGACATACCGACATACGGCCAAGGGCGGATCCAGGATTTATTTCTGGGAGGGGCACATGGGCCAGACAGATAAGAAGCGTCTTCCATATCTTGTATTGCACTACGCTGTTTTTGGAATTAATTCTTTTTCAATTAAAATATAGTAGCCAACTTCATCAGCGTTCACTATTGAAGCAATTTCTTGATAGATATGCATTGGCCAGTCCATTTAGACCAGGGATTCCCAAAGTGGTCGATATCGACCCCTTGGGGAAATAGCATTGTTGTAGTACTACCTACTTAAGATTCTTGAAGTACCTAATTTGTAATAATCATTATAAATTAAAGTTGATATTTACTGAATTGTATGTCTTTTTATTTTATTAAATTTTGATGAGAAAATGAAGTCAACTTTACTCACTTAACCAAGTGCAAAGTTTTCCAATTGGTACCTTAGTACCTAGGCATTTTTTATCAATAGGAAAAAACTAAAGATAGGCCCCCTTATTCATAATAGTCTGCTAACTTAAAGCATTGCTAATTCTCACTCTGTCTTCTTTATTGACCTAAGTCAGAATGAAAAATAACACTCTGTAGCAGCTGTTTTAAGTTGGCGGATCATTATGAATGAGGGGGTTGATCTTAAAAGTAGGTAATTTGGCCATGGGGGTCTGAGGTAACAGTTCATTTTGGAAAAGGGGTCACTTGTCCAAAATAGTTTGGGGATCCCTGATTTAGACGATTCGAATTTTGGGGGAGGGCACGTGCCCATGTGCCCCCCCTCCTGGATCGGCATTTGAATACGGTTGAGGATCATATTGTTGTCTTGGGTTCGAATCCCGGACCCCGGGTAAGACAAAAAAACGCTGGGATTTCTGTCAAAAAGTTGTACTAGTAGCTCAGGGCGGTGTTATACTCTCGTGCCTCGGAGAGCGATTAAAGCCATAGGTTCTGCCACTTATCTCTCAAACTCAAAGCATTTATTTCAAATAAACTAATTACAGGCATTTTCGAATTGTCAAGGTGTCGGTCAGTCAGAAAGATGACGCTAGTTGCCCATTCCAAAGCGTAGTAGGTACCTACCTACCTATGGAGAAGAACGGGCAAACGGGAAACTCCAGTCATATCGGATTGTCGTCCCATCGGATTGTGAGTGTTGGGGGAGAGAGTGCACCTGTGTTTGAGCACTATCTCACTACACAATACACGATTACTGACAAATGCGTGCACTGACTGGATAGGTTCGGTTAGGAACCACACAAATCTGTGTGGTTCTTTCCTCAAAAGAAAATTTTTCAGACAGTAGTCTACATGGTCCTCACATGATCTAGCCAAGATTTCACACACCTACATCTGTGTATAGATCTCACATAGCATCATACACATGTTATCCTTGTTCTATTTTAAAACAAAAAAGTTACAGAAAAAAAGAATTAGTACACCCACATTTCGCCAGTTATGTTTAAGTCCCATGTAATAGGGGGCGAGCCTATTGCCATCAACCGGGCACAAATCCAGACTCCGAGCTGCTACTGAGAAATTCCAGATGAACACTGCCCGCCCCGGGCAGCAGTGGCACTTGCGACCAAAGAGGCAGTAGGTAAGACAGAAATAAAATCATTTATCATTTACCTGCGGTTATATGCTGGACCCCTTTTATCACCGTAATTCTGAGGTGCATTTTGAATGGTGAATATTGGCAGCATTACAATTTTTGGTTCGCAGTTTCCTTTATCGTTACAAGTTGGTACTGGAGTCGTAACACCTGTCCTGTGGTTTAGCGGTGGAGATAGGTTTAGAGGTGTAGATAGGTTTGGCGGTTTAGATTCCGGTTTTGGCTCCGTTTTCAAATCCAACACCTGGGTTTTCGAAACTTCTTGTGGCTTCTCCGTCCCTACAAATATACGCAATAAAAACAGTCGATTGCAACTCATTCACAAAGGGCCTCGTGTTCATGCCGTTTTTATAGATAATGGTACGAAACCCTTCGTGCGCGAGTTCGACTCGCACTTGGCCGGTTTTTTTTATTTTATTGATGGCCTTGATAATTTTTTTAAATTATATTTTTCTTTGAGCACTACGCGAAACGATTGAAAAAAAAAAAAAAATTGGCCATGACTTTTGAACCGTAAAAAATTGCACCGAGCGACATTCTCAGGGTTAAAAAGTTTGGAAATGACCTTGCCCACGCTCCTATTCGATTTGATTCATATTTCCAGGGACACCTGCACGCGTAGCATGACCACCGTAGAAACGAGTTTTGTCGACGGAAGAATAGACAAAATGACAGATAAACAATCACAATCTGTCATTTTGTCTATTCTTCCGTCGACAAAACTCGTTTTAATCACTGTCGCTGTCGCTGTCGCTGTATAATCAATCACACTTCTAAGTGCGATTTTAAACTAAAACTTATCTATGTAATTAATGCATTGTGCCATACCATCGTATAGATCGCGCATAACACTCATATATTTTTCATAATTATCATAATACGCATGTGTGGAAGTAGCTGTAAATAAAAAGAATAATTATTAAAAACCTGGCTAATGGGTTTTTCTTAGGGTAAACTTAATAAGAAAAATTGTAACATTATATATTATTACTAGCGGATCTGATAGACGTTGTCCTGTCCGAACAGCGCCACCTACTGAGTCCAATTGTATTTTCAAACCATCCAGAGACCCACTCAAATATACACACAAAATTTCATCCAAATTGGTCTAGCCGTTTAGGAGGACTTAGGTGACAAACACACGTAGAGAAGAATTATATGTGTATATAGAGAAAAGGTAAGTCCGGTACATAAAGCACATATTTGGACAGGGCGATTTGTAACAGAACCATAAACTTCCCGTTGACCTAGAATCATGAAATTTGGCAAGAAGCAAGGTCTCATAGCACAAGTAAAGGAAATGTGCGAAAATCGTTCATTTGTAGTCTTATTACGCAAATAAATATATTTTTGCGATAACAAACTAACATTTGCAGTTGGAGAATTGACCGTGACGTATATCGATGTATCGGAGAACATGTTTTTAAACTACAATGTTAAAAGTTTGTTCTTGGGATAAATTCATCACAACTACGGAACTCTTCATTGTGCGTGGTCAGACACGCACTTGGCCGGTTTTTAAGTGAAAACTTCTTTAAGCGCGTTGGGAATTTTTGAGATGGGAATAAACCATTGATTTCGCGACACTGTAACGACACCTCATTTTTGTAAACGCGATTGTGCTCTTTATTTATATTACGTTACCGATCAATGTTCTATGCAAGTATTTTACTTTAAAGGTTTTGTAAACGCGATTGTGCTCTTTATTTAGATAAGGTTATGGACCAATGTTCTATACGAGTATTTTTCTTTTACCAAGGCGATCTTGTTCAAGTTGTTGTCGGCACTCCTGGAGTGCCACTTTTATTTTATTGTAGGTTTTTGACTTACTTGGCAAACTCATGTTTTTTGTTGTACTAGTTGTAGATTGTTGTTTTGTTGTAAGCTCTGTGCCAGGGCTAGGGACACAAAGACAGTCTTTGTTTTCTCTGAACTTCGGAGGACAGCCGCATCTGGTCCACCCGGTACCCTTGACCGGAGCTGTAGTGTTATAGATGGGAGTACCTGTCCTTGAATAATGTGACATGTAGCAAATAATATGTCCGGACTGGAAAAAAGATAATTAATTGTTTTTTAGGGTTCCGTACTTCAAAAGGAAAAGTAAATAAACGAAACCCTTATAGGATCACTCGTGTGTTTGTCTGTCACAGCCAATTTGCTCCGAATCTAATGGACCGATTAAGTTGAAATTTGGAACACATATAATTTTTTTGTGATCCAAATACGGACGTGTAACGTAAAAAATGAATTTTGAATATGCGGGGCAAATTGAAAATTGAAAAAAAAACGTTTTATAAACTGTACCGTTACATATCAAATGAAAGAGCTTATTGTGAGGATCTCAATTTTTTTTTTATAATTTTAAAATAAACACTTTTAAACATATTTACGAAAATTTATGAAAAATGACTATTTCCCCCCTTATATCCGAAACTAATAAGCCAAAAATTTAGAAAAAAATAAATCTGAATATAGTTCTATACTTATACATAGATTACAGGAAAACCTATAAGAAGTCTATGATCTTTGTGCGTGCAAACTTACATTTGCTGTTGAAATGTTAACTTTGTCCTTAGGACAAATTCATCCCAACTACGGAACAATTCATTGTGCGTGATCCGACACGCTTTTGGCCGGTTTTTTATACAAGGTTATTCGAGGGAAATACTTAGAGAGAGTGTATGTACCTAGGTAGTTCCTAGTCATAAAAATGAATAATTTAATATGGGACCAAATCCGAAATATGGAAATAAAAAAGCGGCCAAGTGCGAGTCGGACTCGCCCATGAAGGGTTCCGTAGCAGCAAGTAACATTGAATGAAAGGTAAACTGCGATTTACGATTTATGAAGTATTAAAAAAAAAACTACTTACTAGATCTCGTTCAAACCAATTTTCGGTGGAAATTTACATGGTAATGTACTTCATATATTTTTTTTAGTTTTATCATTCTCTGATTTTAGAAGTTACAGGGGGGACGACACACATTTTACCACTTAGGAAGTGTCTCTCGCGCAAACTATTCAGATTATAAAAAAATTATATTAGAAACCTCAATATATCCATAGATACACGTACGGGTGTTATGAAAAAAAAAAATTTGAGTTTCAGTTTTAAGTATGGGGAACCACCAAAATTTGTTGTTTTTTTTTCTATTTTTGTGTGAAAATCTTAATGCGGTTCACAGAATACATCTACTTACCAAGTTTCAACAGCATAGCTCTTATAGTTTCGGAAAAAAGTGACTGTGACATACGGACGGATAGACAGACAGACATGACGAATCCATAAGGGTTCCGTTTTTTGCCATTTGGGTACGGGACCCTAAAAACAGCTGTTCCCTACAAAGTGCAATACTTATGCGATCAAAATGTATGGGACTGGAATTTTTTAGAGTTCCTTCACAGACGGACAGCGAAGGCTTAGTAAAAGCTAAGCCTCCGCTGTCCGTCTGTCTGTCAGCGGGCTGTAACCTGCATCTGATGAGCCGTAATAGGTAGACAGTTGAAATTCTCATAGATTGTGTATTTCTATTGCCGCTATGACAAAAAATAATGAAATTAAATATAGTAAAAATTAAAGGGTCATGCAAGATACAAGTATTTTTTCCGCTATTTTTGCAAAATATTGTACGGTGCTACGGAACCCATCGTGTGTGAGTCCGACTCGCACTTGGCCGATTTTTTTACATAGGTTTTACGGTCGGCTCGTTTGCCTTCCATGGACAGTAAAAAAATACTTAAGTAGGTACTTAAAATACAGGTCAACAAAATGGAGACGTAGGTAAAAGTCGGTAAGTACTCACTAATTGTATCTGGTCAAAAACTTCAATTGTCTGGACTCTTATTTCATGTTCATAAACTCCGATCGCGCACCCGACATGTGACACTTTACCCATCACCATCTTGATGTAAAATTGAGATTCTCTTCTGGTCATGTAAGAATGAAAATTGAAAAAACTTTTTACAAATAAAATACAACCGACTTCCAAAAAAACACTACAAAGTAAAAAATAATTTCGGAAGTCGGTGTCATTGGTTTAGAATTTTCGTTTTTTGCCACCGACTTCCGAAATTATTTTTTACTTTGTAGTGTTTTATTGGAAGTCGGTTGTATTTTTTTTTTATTTTTCACTTTTTTTAGTTATGGTACCTACCCCACACAAATTCGAATACCACTACCTGCTATGTAAATAACAGTGAAAGGAACTTATCATATCCTCCACATACTAAGTGGGAAAAAATACGTGGGAAGCTAACTCAAAAACTACCCAAGAGAACTTAATAAAAGTTATATGGGACCACCTCTGAAGTATGAACTACCAAACAAAAAAAGAATCATTAAAATCAATTCATAATTGGCGGAGTAATCGCGTAACAAACATCCAAAAAAAAAACAAAAAAAAAAACATACAGTCGAATTCAGAACCTCCTCCTTTTGGAAGTCGTTTAAAAATATAATGAAATTCAATTCAATACAGGGTAAAATTTTAACCAGTGCGCAAACTTAAACACGGAGTTTACTCATCATTATGAACAACTTTTACTATAGGACCAAAACAAGGACCTAGTAAAAATCACTATTTCCAAGGCTTATTGCCAGTACATGAGCAATCTATGGGTCAATTACACCAAAAGGTCGCTGGATGTCTTGCGCGTCCAGTACAACAATGGTTTCAAGATGTTGTTGGGATTTCCTCGCTACTGCAGCGCTTCGGAAATGTTTGCGCAAGCCCGTACTGACGGTTTCCATGCGATTGTTCGCAAAAAAACTGCTTCACTACTGAGAAGAGTGAGAGACAGTCACAACAGCATCCTGACAACTGTAGCGGAGAGCCAGAAGGCATCACGGCGGACCCCGTAGAAGATGGCGGGCCGAGCTGGACAAAATAAACGACCAGCATGCATAGCATGACGACAATAGAAACGTACAATTTTAACTGGTTAAAATAAAAATAAAAACGACACAAACATTTCCTCATTTCTCTTTCCTACTCCATCACCAGACTCTGTTCACCATCTATCTATAACCTATTTATTGAGACCATTCCAATGAACCCAAATACGATACCTGTGCTGTAAGTTGGTAAGGGAGTTGGGTATCCTGCAAATTCTAGGTGATACTGCAGCATCAGTTCAAGGTTACTATGTTCTTCTAATATCATTGAAGTAACAGAATACCAAATTTTAAATTGATCAGACCTGTGGAAAATACTCACATCCATTCAGCAACTAGAAAAGAGCTGATAATCTTAAAACGGCTAAAAAATTTTGATAAAACATATCTAAGAACCATCGCTAGAAAACCTGCTTTCAAATAAAAAAAACCACATCCAAATCGGTTCACCCGTTTAAGAGCTACGGGGCTACAGACACACACAAATAGCGGTCAAACTTATAACTTTTTGCGGGGTTAAAAATGACAGATAAACAATCATTTGTCTATTTTTTCGTCGACAAAACCCGTTTCTATGGTTGTCATAATACGCGTGCAGTGGTAGAGCTGGAAGTCATGGGGAGAGGCAAAGGCCCAGCAGTGGGATAATGCAGAACTGCAGACTTGGGGCGCGTTCTATTTAAAAGTGATCGTCGCGCTAATACACGATCGGTCGCGTGCATAAGTTACTTTTTGTTGGGAAAACCGGAAAGCGCTCTCTGTCGCAGTGGCGTCGTAGAGGGGGGGGGGGGCGAGGGGGGGGCGGGTCACCCCGGGTGCCAAGCACCAAGGAGTGACAACGACAACGCACTCTTCAAAGAATGCGCACAAAGTCTCTCTCTATAAAGTCATCAATAAATAACTACTTTATCTAACTACCCTAACTTAATTTGCATTTTTTTTTCGAATATAATTTCTAATTCCCTACAAGAATTAATTCATGCTATGCTCGAATATTTTACTAAAATTCAAGTCATTTTTTCAAACTAGACTGAGAATCAGCACTTTTCGAACGTCAAAATTACATAAGACAGTCCCCCAAAAACGACCACCCTTCACCACTTCCTAGTGCCTTTAGCTGGGAGGTGGGTTCCTTCAGTTACCTTGTTGCCGGGGGCCACGATTTCCCTTTCGGCCCGTATTTGCAGCCCCGGCAGGCATTAGCCATAGCGGACCCCGTCAATTCTGCTGACATCTCTTTGAGGCGCGCGTGGAACACAACGCGCCGTCGACCCGGGCTTGGTCCTTATCGGACGGCGAGCTACCCATTGCTCACCGTCCGCAAGCCCGCGCCTACGGTGGCCGGAAATCTGCCTGTGATTCCCGACGCCCAGGGCGTCTCCTCCTGCGGCGTTAAGGGGCGCGAGGGCGCGAAATTTGCCTCTCCCTCACGTGTTCCGCCTCCTCCTTCGCGAGCATTACTGCTTCGCAGAAGGAGGTGACACTGCTGTCGATGTCGGCGCGACCGGGTTCACACACAGTAATCGCGGAGTGGGGCGCGACCTCGTGGATGACAGTATCTGTACAGTTGCCGATACGCGGTCTCCAATCCCAGGACTCGTCTGCTCCACCGGCCATCAGTCCTTCGACAAACATGGCCAGCCCACTGCCACTTCAGCTTGCCCTTCTTTTCCGGACTATAAACTTAACAGAGCATATTAAATATCAGTTTTACTTACCCTTTTAAATCTGGCGAACGGAATATATTATCCCGGGTTATAGGTGCAGCGGCATTCCAACTTGAGAATATGTTGTCAATTATTGCTGTAGCACTAATGGTTGTGTTAGCAAACGTATAAGCCATTAAAGTATTCGAGAAGTTTTCTGAAAAGAAACAATGATTATTATCAGAAAGTCCATAATTAATCGTCTACTTTTACAATGTTTGTAAATATGTGAGCACTATGTACCTATCTATCACATATTAAATTATCTGTCGTTGCTTCATTTTTAATTCTTTTTACCTATTGTGGTATAGTAATTTTATTCTAGGTGCATCGTCTTCACATATAATTATTTAACTAATGTACGTACATATACAAACAATTGTAAAACATTAGAGTAACGGTGGAGTTTCTTGCCCATTCTTATCCATACGAAAACTACCTTTTGGAAGGGGCGACTAGAATCAATTTTATTATTATGTAAATTTTGACGTTCAAAAGTGCCATACATGGACCTATTTGAAATAAATGATTTTGACTTTGACTTTAATTTATAGTTAACGTACAGTCAACTACACGTTTAGAAAGAAATAAAGAAAATACGTTTATTTGCGGTAAACATGATGCAAAGTAAGAACACAAACACGAAAAGAAAAAGGTGGGGAAAATATGCGGTAGGTACATCCACGCAAAACGGCTATCGCTCAGCATAATGCTGCGACCCTATGGTGAAAAAAATAGCAGCATGGAATTAGTAAGTTCTCTATGTCAGTATTCCTGTTCTAAGCTTTGGGCGACCGAGCTCTGCTCGGGTGAAAATACGGAGAAAACGAATTAAAAAAAAAGAGAAAATAATTAAAAAATCGTCGTTGTGTCTTACTAGTAGCAGCGCAAGTGTATCTGTGCTTTGCCAAACACTGATGTAGCATAATTTGTGCGAAAGCCGCCAACTCGCTGTCCCAGAACTGTAATTTTTACAGAACCACATTACGTAAACAAATATAAATCATCAATTCAGTCATTGTAGGTAATTATTTTGACACTAGCTTTTGCCCGCGTGGATGTCGAAAAATATCCCAAGGGAAAGTACTACCGGGATTAAAAGTAGGTACCCTAAGTGAGAGTTAATCCAGGTTATAAACTATCTGCGTGCCAAATTTCATCCGAATCCGTTCAGCGGTTTTTACGCCAATCCGGGACTTACATCCAGACAAACATTTAAAAAACTATATTTTCGGCATCATACTCGTAGCAATTACTTTTTTTTAATATTCAGTGTACAGTTTTGACTTCGTTACTTATTATTTTTCACTCCTCTTGCTCAAAAAGGCCGTCATTGTAGAGTACCAGAGCGGGGAAAAAATAACATTTCTTGCTCTAGGGGAAAAAGTAATTTCTTTTTAATTTTTGTCTGTGGACTTGACTTATTACTGGTTCACAAAAAAAAGAAGAACATTTTATTTTTGAAAATGGAACTATATGCGGCTATCTCTTTGGTAGAATGCGTGCATTGCGTTGCGGCTACAGAAGACATAAAAAAGGCATTGGCGCAAAATCTTTAGAATTTTTCTCTAATTATGAATTGAATTGGTGACCGTAATATAATTTACAACAGTGAAAATGTCATCATCTAGTGAGAACATCTTCACAGAGGACTGAAGTTAAGTTGCCGGAAAAAAACATCTCGTTAAATATCCAGAATTGTACCTATAAATTGTACATTTAAATTAAATAAACTATTTACTATTGTATTGGTTTATTTTATTTTCTCGCAATCGTAGTGAAAAGTAGAGTGTAACACACGGCGCTAAAACCCATTATAAGTCGGTTTCTATTTACTCCCTCGCTAAAGCTCGGGAGTAAAACTACCTCGTTACAATGGGTTATTTTAGCCCCTCGTATAACAATCTACTATTATTATATTATGTAAGTATATAGTTTTAACATTAGGAAAATGATCTCTCCTGAATGAGACGAATGATACTTCAACTGAATGAGACGAAATTCAAATCTTGTATAAAACGCACACTATGTAGGCAGGCATATTATACGTTGGGGGATTACATCACTGATAAAAATGCTTGGCTCAATGCTGGTCCTGCTCCACAACCACAACTAATTGATTAACATTTGCAAATACTGTTGGAGCTGCTGAAGATTGTAAGACCATCTTTGCATTGTATAAACTCAATCTCTTTTGTAATATATAATTGCATAGCACACTATGTGAGCACTATGTACTAAAGAGTTACCATTTACCGGGTAATATGTCTTGCATTGACTTGAATGTGCCCTGGCGGCTGTGAGTATGTCATGCTCACTCAAATGTTTCGCTGATGGTGGCGCGTGTGTTGGATCATTTAGCTCCCTTCAAAATGGTTGAGCTGAATGGTGCTAATCCATGCGTCATGTTCGTGAACGGGCGCCGTCAGTTGGGACTGGTCATCTCTTAGCTGCCAGGGCTTATTTTTAATTTTCATTTTTTTGAATTGTTCTTTTTTATCTTTTTATTACGGACGCTTCTCATGTGCACGTCTTTCTACATTGTTCTCACATGTATAATTTCAACATGAATGATGTAACCAATATTTTGTAACAATTTTTTATTTAAAAGAGTGTCCGTGGAGTTTCTTGCCCGTTCTTCTCCATAGGTACCTACTACGCTTTGGAATGGGCAACTAGCTTCATACCTATTTCTGACTGACCGATTCCTTGACAATTCAAAAGTGCCTGTAAATGGTTTAATTGAAATAAATGATTTGAGTTTGAGTTTTCCTTTAATCGTAAATGGTAAAAAAAAAGAATAACCCGTGCAGCTAATAACCTCTCTGTGCACATCCTACGCCGAAGTGGAATTACGCTTGAATAGTATTTTTTTTTAGTACTTACAACTTTCTTCATTCCATACGCTTGTGGCAACTGACTCTGGCCCATCCCCATGGCCTTACCTTTGGCTACCTGAATCCTCATACTGTAAAGTAAAATTTATTGGAACTCGCAACGAAATTAATCAGGAAAGAACAGCAGAAAGGAATTTCAGGCTAGGTCTCGTAGTAAAAGTTGTTAATTTTCATGAGTACTACACTCCCTTAAGTGTACGAAATGAGTGCACGCTCGACTCGAGCGTCCGGCGAGGCAGGGCGTGCGCCGTTCATGTTAAACACATGCAGACACACATGCAAACACTCGCGAGTGTCCTGAGTGGAGGCGGCCGAGCGGACAGCACGGCGAAGAAGCTTTTGCGGTGAGCGGGGCGTTGCGTGCATGTTCTAGATATGGGCAAAAAATATCGATATTTTTCCATACAATTATTGATATATATCGTCGATATTTTTAATCGCGATATATCGATATTTATTTTAGAGTATCGAATTCGTATCAATTTCGATTTTTTTAGTTTCATGTTTAACCTCTTTGACAGGCGAGCATATCAAACAGAGGGTGCTCCTAATGTCCATATCTGATGACTATGGTTTGATTAAATTGTGTATAATTGTTTAGGCTCGAGCTTTAATAAAAAATACTATTTTCTTCTATTCTTTTTTACGAAGTTTGAATGCTTTGAGAATTTATGTATGAATAATCATGCAAAAACTGACGATATATCGATATTTTTCACTCGATAATTATCGATACTGTTTAAAAATATCGATACGATAAATATCGATATATTTTTTCATTTGCCCATCCCTAGCATGTTCAAATCAGCGTTGACAGAAGCGTGCGCGCCATTTTGTCCGAAGATATTGTTATAGAAATTCAACATAAACTAAGCGTGTACTAAGGCCACTGGGCGAATGCTCTTTCGCCGCTTGCACGCATCGCTGAACGCTCTGCTGGACGCTTTTCACCCAAGTCGTACACTTAGGCCGAGGACACAAAGTCAGCGGGCGCGTGGAGCGGCGTACGACGTACCATCGGGGTAACGCATATCTATCTAAGCTTTTTGAAAACCAAATCCCGTGCATACGACCCTTTTTTTTCGTAGGTAAGCGATACTATCAGAATACCAGCGCTGCGACATTTATTTATTTTTAAGTGTCGCAGCATTATGCTGAGATAGGAGCCTTTTGGCCTCGTACAGGACCTTCTGCTTTTATTTTACTTTGTTTTTTTATTATTTTTATTAATGTTCTTATTGAAGGTGTTTAGTTTTAATTTGTGATTTCCTGTGCGAGTCTCAATAAATACTTTTTCTTTCTTTCTTTCTTGACTATAGCGGCCAAGCGCTGCAAGCAAGAATAGTCCTTACGGTGTACAGATATGCGTTTCTTCGATAGCGCGTCGCCGCGACGCTCACCACGCCGCCGCCGCCGCCCCGCGCCCGCTGAATTCGTGTCCGCGGCCTTAGAGCTAAAACTCACCGGGACGCCATGGCTCCATGGCGACGCAGTTAAGTCGCGTCCCCAACAAAATGTATGGTTGGCGGCGTAAACAAGCGGACACCAGATGAGCCATCGACTATATAGCTGTATACATTTAGTTGGCAGCGCGACCTGGCGACGTCGCCATGGCGTCCCGGTGAGTTACGGCTCTTCTCTAAGAGATGATCAAAAAAAAACTCTCTTTTTATTTTTTACCGCAACGTTGGAAGCTCTTGGCCTGCATCTCATTTTATGGTAAATCATGATCAGGCCGAAGATGTAACTCAACCACAGAGTAACTGGCTATCTTACCTCTAACTGCCGAAACACAACAATGCTGTTAACATTGTTGTTATGGCGACAGACTTAGATAAGATGGTGGTAGCTAGCCAGGCGGACTTAGAGCAAGCCCTACCATTAACCAAACCGAGCAGAAAATTTTGCAACCACTGGGAATCGAACCCGGGACCTCTGAGTCTGAGACAGGTGGTCTTTTTCCAACTATGTTGGGGTCGGCTTTCAGTCGAACCGAACGCAGCTGAATACCAGTATTTTATTGAGCGACTGCCTATCTGACCTCCACAACCCAGTTATAGTTAGACTGGTTATCAGACTTTTGGGCTTCTGACGACCCGTAACGATTGTCAAAGATCTACAAATGACAGCCGGGACCAACGGCTTAACGTGCTTTCCGAGGCACGGAGTATTGATATGTAATGGATGGTCACCCATCAACGAACCAACCGCGGCAAGTGTAGCTTAACCTTCGATCGACCCGTGCAGCTATTATTATTTAGCTAGGAACCTTTTTGTAGGTAGTCAAGACATGGAATTTATACTTGTCTTAAGAGCATTTATTCTAAAAGTTGGTAACGTCGCAAATAGCTGTCAAATATTTCGCTGTTCTGATTAATTTGGCAATATTACTGTATGGAAATAAGAAATGTGGCTAACTAGTGAACTAAAATATTGATTATGAAATGCAACAATTAATATCGTAACACCGAATATTTGGTTTTAGATGTAAAAAAAGTATTTGGAAACAACATCAAATTCAGTGTTATAATTGCAATTCATTAATATTCTAGTTCACTAGTTAGCCATATTTCATATTTCCATACAGGAATATTGCCAAATTAATCAAAACAGGTAAATATTTGACAGCTATTTGCGATGTTGCCAACTTTTTGTATGAACGCTCTTAATAATATGTACCTAGGTATACATACATACCTGTTAATTCGATATAGTATTTCATTCACAATACTTTCATCCAAAGGAAATTCTCTAAACCCGGAGCAAGAGGATCCTGTTTTTCCCTGCAAAAGTAAATAATAAGTGTGGCCTTCTCGCTCTAGCGAATGACGCCTCGAAGTGATAGAAAGAGACAGATATACCGAAAAGATTGTAACTTTCACGATAATTAAAAAAAAATGGTTTTTACCTTATATACCTACATACGCCGTAAATAAGATCTAATTCCTGCGTTCGTAATTCAGTTTCCAAAAATGTAAACAAATGTGTTTTCGGAAAAACAACTCTAATGCTCGTGCAAAAAGTTCAATTTGGACTACAAATTAACAAAAAATACTACTTTTTCAACAGTACACACGGCTACACATTAAGCAAGCTAAGTTGACCTCACACTGTACGGAAATCCTAGACAATGCGAGATCAGCATAAACTGGAAATGTACTGCTTGTTGATAGCCGTGTGTACCACCAGTCATGCTAAAATCAACTTAATTTACTCTCTCCATAAAGTTGATATTCGTTTAAGTGCAGATTATTTTTATTACTTACGTAGTACTCACACACAATGTGTATATAGCTTCCGGTGTGCTCGCACATAGCTCGCTGGTCCGCACAGTAATCAGCCAGTCGGTAGTCGAGCACAGTGACAATATCCGTACAATGCGTTGGTTTTAGAATAAGGAAGAATGCACATAAAACAACGTTTATTAGACCCTGCAAGAGATTTCAAACTGATTATTTCGTGTTTACAGGGTGTCAGTGACTCGCCGCGTCCTCGTGGAGGCGATCGGCGGCGGTCATCTCTCGCGACCGGCCCTGGTTCAGGCCATGGTACGGAGCGAGAGGAAATGGCAGGCCGTCACCTCCTTCTACGAAGCGGTAATGCTCGCGAAGGAGGAGGCGGAACGCGTGAAGGAGAGGCAAATTTCGCGCCCCTAACCGCCGCAGGAGAAGACGCCCGGGGCGGGAATCGCGAGCCGATTTCCGGCCACCGTAGGCGCGGGCTTGCGGACGGTGAGCAATGGGTAGCTCGCCGTCCGATAAGGACCAGGCCCGGGTCGACGGCGCGTTGTGTTCCACGTGCGCCTCAAAGAGATATCAGCAGAATTGACAGGGTCCGCTAGGGCCAATGCCTGCCGGGGCTGCGAATAAGGGCCGAAAGGGACATCGTGGCCCCCGGCAACAGGGCAACCGAAGGAACACGGGTGGGTTTTAGTCAGTAAGAGTCTGACACGTCCTCCCGCTCCACCCAGTGCGGGAGAAGATATTTGATAATTTCCCACCCAAAAAAAGAAAAAAGGTGTCAGGGACATCGACGCGAAAACTTTTTTTAGTTTTTTTTTTTAAGTAGGACATCTCGTAGTTGACCTCTGAGATCATGACTACTTAACCGGGCTTTCCTGTGGGTGCCTTAAGCTACTACACTTAAAACCTCCAGCCAGGGGTTATTCAACTATGCTAATTAAAACTAGGTGAACGCTCACTAAGGGCACCCCCAGTGGGGTAGGAACCTCGGCTTAGGACGTTAACCGGAGTGAGGACATCAAGGATGGGACGGGCTGGATCAGTTTTGATCATGATTATTAGTCGGGGAATTTGAAGCTACGTGCTCAGCTGCAACGACTGCTGGCACCTCGTTATCGAGCAAGGGTCGGGGGGGAACACAAAAACTGTTACCATGGATTCAGTACATGATTCTGAACCCCCCAGGGTTGAATTTTTTTTTTAATCTGCTGTTCCATACGTTTTGACCACCTAGGTATTGCACTTTTCTATGTGCAAAAAAAAATAGGGCAAGCTGGGGTAGGCATATCCCAGATCGGCCACCGACCACCACTGACCGACTAATTCTGATATTTGGCGACAAATTTTTTGTGTTATCAAAATTAAGATCCTTGAAGGTGGCCATGCCAGTGTCAGTCATACGCAGGAATCCGTTGGATAAGGGAAGCACGGAACCGGTCGCAGTGGCGGTGCTTGGGGAAGGCCTATGTCCAGCAGTGGACGTCTTTCGGCCGAAATGATGATGATGATAATAATTATAACATGATTGATAAATAACTCACTTTTAAAACTCTTTTCATGATCCGTTGTTGAAATTGTGTCAACTCTCTATAATAATAATCACAATGATTTTTTTTCCAGCAAAGTTACACGCATTTCCTTTTATATTTTACTGCTAAATAAATTTTGATTTATTACACGTTTACATACACATGTAACTTATAAACTAGCGTCAAACCATAACGGAAATATATTCCGAATAAATTCTTTCAACGGTCGGTAAATAAATAAAACTATGACATATTAAAATAATAAATTTAATATATTACAATAAAATATTTATTATTTGTAACATAAATAAATAATTAAACTACTTGCTAAGGGGACTCTCAGACGAGCGACACTTCGTCTGAGAGATCCCTAATTCGAATACTACTTATTTTGTGTCAATATTGTTACTATGTAATAAATTGTCTAACTACATAAATAATGTTTATTAAATTATACAGGGTCAAATTAAATTAGATAGATAAACAATAAGATAAAACAAAAAAAAAAATTGAAATAAAAAAAAAATTGTGGTCAACGTCCGTATTTAAGAAAGAATGAAAAAGTATACATTGGGTTTCACACAGATCACAAATTAGGTACTTATAACAGATTATTATAATCATATTTATTTTATTGATTTATTGTAATAACTGTTGCCCAACAGTTGGGCAACAGTCTCCACACGGTGGGTGCCTGAGGATGGACGGCGGCGCCGAGGCCGGCCCAGGAAGTGGTGGCGAGACGACCTAGACGCGTACCGCAAGGGTTGGATGGAGGTGGCGTTGGAAAAGGATGCATGGAAGGATTTGGAGGAGGCCTTTGCTCAGCAGTGGGACAGTGTAGGCTAATAAAAAAATTGTAATAACTTGAATTATAAGTTTAAAATATCAGTTGTTTTTTGTGTATACTTCACAGATATGAGTTTCGAATACCGATATCTAAATGTGATAAAATAAAAAATTAAAACTGATTTTCTCAACTGATACTTCAAGTTAACTACACTAAGAGCGGTAATTGACCCAAAAAAATTATTATAAAAACATTTTTTTTTGCTTTATTATGTTTAGATATAAACTGTTGAGTTTTGCTAGCTATTGTAATTTGACCCTGCAATACAACAGCTTTCCATTTCCCCGATTGTACATTTGCCATAAAGTTAAACAGCAATAATTTGTTCACTACTTAACATAAATTTTTGACTATAGCGGTCAAACCATATTGAAAATATTGCATAGTCTTAATTGGTTGAAATATTGCTAGCAAGCTGTAATGTTGCCACACAGCAATAAAAATAATGGCTGTACAGCATAAGATCGAGCGCACTTTGGACACGAATTTGTATCGTACGTAAACGTATGATCGTGGTCGTACGAATTGAGTGCGCAAACTGAATACATTTTTCTCCGTCAAAAAGGCAGTGTTCCGGTGATATCACATTGAACGCACGAAAAATCCCAACAAGTTCGGATTGTTTTCGGACGTCGGAACTATACGTACAACTAACTCGCACCGAAAGAGTCCGCTACGTCCCCGCAAGGGGGTGTGGCGAGCGGGGTCAGGGCGTAGTTCCTTGTCCGCGGAAGTTATACAGTGACCCGCAAATGCGGGCCCCTCAGTATGTTGCCTGAGCGGCGACTAACTCGCACTCAGTCTGCGCGCTCCCTTAATACTTGGAAGGTCGGGATCGTTCGTGCGTGTTCGTACGAGTAAAATTCGTACGAAAACGCGCCCAAAGTGCGCACAGCCTAAGAATAAAAATAACTGAAACTACTTTCAGTGCTTATTCCGTTACGTTTGGTATAACACGATACTATTATTTTATTTAACTCAGTAACCGGGCACTAAAGTAGAAACAAATGAGGTCATAATTTGTGTGTATTTTCTCCGCTGGTAACACTCATGTCCTGGTGACGTGTTGTCTATGGAATATGTCGAGCGCCTCCCACTGCTTCGTGTGTAGAAGGATGTGGGGTCGTCGTGAGCGCATGTACGTCACCGCCTCAGCAGGCGACCAGCCATTTTTCTGTTATAATAAATTATTCAATTAGTGTGTGTAAATAAATATCTTTGACCGTGGTCTACGAAGAGTTCGTTGCAGGAATAAAAACAAAAAAAAAATTGTTGGCTTTGCAGTGTACGTACAGTCAACGTATGAAAACCTTACCCACATTAAGAACCTTGTTCGGTGTTTTCACCGAACACCTTAAGTTAGCAATATCGGCGTGACGCGTTGACCTAATTTTATATTACTTTTTACTTATTATTTTACATTAGTTCAGTGCACATTTGTCTACCGCGTTAGCCGGGTGTATTCATCAACATTTCAACATTCATTAACATAGTAACATTTTAACATTAAGAATAACTTGTGAGTGAGTAAATAAATAGTGTTAAACATAAACATTTGTTTCTCCCCAAAACACCGACACCTTGCTACGTACCCCGACATATTTTTGGTCCTTCGAGCCGGATTGGATCACGCGTCGCGTAATTTCGGAAATTCGGAATTTTGGTGTGCGAGGTCTGAACTATCGTAACAAACAACAGTGTGTGTACGTCGTGGGGCGGTCGGAGCGAACATTGAAGAACAGTGAAGTAGCAGCAAAGGCTGAGTACGAACAGCGGAGGATACAAGTAATAAATTTCCTTATTTTTAGTCAGTAAGGACTTGCAGTTAACATCCTATAACAATGTCGGAACTCATTGAAACGCAATCAATGATCTATGATAGCATCATAAAACTAAGCATTAACTTGAAGAAAGATAGTGCTGATAGGAAAACAATAGATTACTTTAAGCGCAAGCTTAACACTTTGGAGAGTTATTGGAACGATTTCCAAGTTAATCATGAGCGCATTGAGGGGGAGGTAAGTAAAACTGATCCTTATTTTACCGACCGAGAGTACGAGAAAACAAGATCGGTGTATGAGTCAACCAAAGCGTTGATCAACCAACAGTATCAGCTGCGGTTCATGAAAACAGGAAGCCTTTCAACCGGTGAACAAACAACAGCTCGAGACAGATCACCATCGGCATCGAGTATGCGTGCAGAAGAAAAAACAGGTGAGGAGGTGGGTCCAAGTTGCTCAAGACAGCTGAGCGACCGACCAGCTCAGAAGTTGAACATGGAGCCAAACAGTAAGCTAGACGATTTGTTGAAAAAACAGTATGCTAATTTTAAAGCCTTCGTGCGTACAACCGCAAACATAGATGTGGACTCTATCTCAGATAAGTGGGAATTTGAGGACGTATTGAGGTCACTACAGGCTAGATGGTCAGCTATCGACAGACTACATTGGGACATCGAGATTGAACTAGAGGGAGAGAACGAACAATACAACAACATGTACGATAAGTATGAGAAAATATTCAACAACCTGAAAAGGGCTATTAACACAAAAATGTGGTCAGTCGCACACAGGGAAAAATCAACACCGCAACTGGAGATACCGAACTTCAACGGGAACTACAACCAATGGGTATCGTTTAGAGACTTATTTATGGAAGTTGTACACAACAACCCCTCGTTATCAAGCGGCCAAAAGATGCAGTATTTAAAGGGTAAAGTTCGTGGAGAAGCTGAGAAACTTATACAACATTTATCGATAAGCACCGATAACTATTCGGTGTGCTGGAAGATTCTCACCCATCGGTATGACAACAAAAAACTAATATTCTCATCCCATATGAACATTTTGCTAGGCCTGCCAAACATACAACAGCAATCGTTACAGCAGATTAAACGAATGCATGACACCACGCTGGAATGTCTTAATGCCATCAAAAACTTAGGAGTTGACATCACATCGTGGGACCCAATGATCGTACACATTCTGGGTCAAAAGCTCGATACAGAAACATACACAGACTACATAGAGTCGCTGAAAAATTCGAAAGAACTACCGGCTTTGGCAGAGTTCTTAGAATTTTTGGAAACAAAATTTACATCCCTGGAAACAGTTCGCCGCAAGGATAGTGTACCCTTGAAGACTTCTCATCAAAACAATTATCCAAATCAAACATCTAAAAATAATTATAACAATTCTAACAACAAAAGCAACGGAAATAGAGCAATTGCGAAATCGATGCACGTTTCAAACATAAAATGCCCTCTCTGCAATAACCAACACGGCATTTATAATTGCAAAACATATTTAAAAATGAATGACGACCAAAGGCTAAAAACTGCAACCAAATTGCAACTTTGCACAAATTGTTTATTTAGCCATTTCGGCAATCAATGTACGTCGAACTTAACATGCCGAAAATGCCAAAATCAACATAACACCATTTTACATGACGCATTTGCGAAATTAGCGAATGCATCAACTCGGTCGTCAAGCGACAACAACGGGGAAAAACAAACCGCAAAGCGCAATGAACCCGTAACGGGCATCGTGAATGCTTCTCAAGATGAAAAGGCGGAGATATTGCTAGCGACTGCTCTGGTGAAGGTCAAAGGTGTGGATGGAACTTACCAAACCATGCGCGCCTTGATCGATCAAGGGTCCCAGATATCCTTAATAACTGAGGAAGCGGCTCAGATGTTAGGTATCAAGAGACGGCGATGCAAAGGAGTCATCTTCGGAGTGGGGCAAAAGGAAAACAGTTGTAAGGGGATGATAAGTATAGAATGTGCATCTACATATAACAATTTTGAATTCGAGTCTGATGTGCTCATCATGAACGAACTTATCAAAAATCTACCAAACCAAACATTCGCTAAACCAAATTGGACTTACATAAAAAACATTAATTTAGCTGACCCGGAATTCTACAAAAGTCGACCAGTTGACTTGCTTTTCGGGGCAGACGTTTATGCTAACATTATGCTAGGCGGGATTATAAAAGGAGAACAGGCCCAACAGCCGATGGCTCAACAAACACAGCTGGGATGGTTACTATGCGGTAACGTAACAACATACCAATGTAATGTGGTTCTAAATAACATCGAGGAGATACAGAAATTTTGGGAAGTTGAGGAAATTTTAGAAACATCAAACCTGTCGGTAGAAGATCAGGAATGTATGGACTTCTATACAGAAACAACAAGAAGAAACAGTCAGGGTCGCTATGAGGTGAGAGTTCCACTGAAAGAGGAATTGAAACAGCAATTGGGGACTTCCAAACCTATGGCTATTGCTCAGCTGAAGAATTTGGAACGCCGCTTAGAAAAACAACCAACTTTAGCTGAAAAATACAAGGATTTTATGAATGAATATGCTGCATTGAACCACATGAAACCGGAACAGAAAAACAATAACATAACACTCGAATGCTTCTTACCTCACCACGGCGTGCAGAGAGAAGAATCGTCAACAACAAAGCTTCGTGTGGTATTCAACGCATCCGCCAAAACAACCACCAAATACAGCTTGAATGACGTCATGCTGAAAGGGCCCAATCTACAAAAAGATCTACAGGCGTTATTACTTCAATGGAGGCAATATCCCTTTGCCTTCACTGCCGACATCGAGAAGATGTACCGCCAAATCTTAGTTAACCCCATTGATCAACATTTACAGAAAATCGTTTGGCGTGAGTCATCAAAACAACCTATACAAGTGTATCAATTGAACTCGGTAACATACGGGACAAAGGCTGCACCGTTTTTAGCAATTATGACCTTAAAACAGTTGGCAGCGGATGAGCGAGGCAAGTTTCCAGAAGCGGCTACGGTCCTGGAAAACAGTTTTTATATGGATGATCTGTTACATGGTTGCTTTAACATAGAACAAGGTAAACAGTCGATAAATGATTTAATTCAGCTCTTGAAATCAGGAGGCTTTAATCTTCGAAAGTGGTCATCGAACAGTCAGGAATTATTGGAGAACATACTATCAACAAGTCAAGAGGAATTCGTTTACAACTTTAAAAATGATGACATGTTGAAAACATTAGGTTTATGTTGGAACCCAAAAGGAGATCAATTTACATTCCGTTGCGACTTTTCCCAAACAACCTCAAAACCGACTAAAAGGAGCTTACTATCAGAAATATCAAAATTATATGACCCTCGTGGTTGGCTGACACCCCTATCCACGAAACTAAAATTATTATTTCAAAAGTTATGGAAACATGATCTACAGTGGGATGATAAAGTGTCAGATGACATACATAATGAATGGGTCAAGTTGATTACGGAAATTGACAACATCAAACACTGTAAAATTCCTCGATGGATATTATGCAACGGGAATGACGTCATCGAACTGCACGGCTATTGTGACGCGTCCATCGAAGCATATGCGTGCGTGGTATACGCAAGAACAAAACATCAAAAAGAAACAGTAATCGTCGCAGCTAAATCAAAACTTATACCAAATAAAAAGAGCGTAACATTACCACGAATGGAGCTTTGTGGTGCTTATCTACTATCTAAGCTCATCAACAAAATCAAACAGAGTATAAGTTGTCAATTAGAAATCTATGGATGGTGTGATTCTATGGTGGTCATAGGGTGGCTACAAGGCGATTCGGCACGTTGGAAACCTTTCGTGGCTAATAGAGTCAACGCTATAAAACAGATAATGCCGGCAAACTGCTGGCGATATGTGAAATCAGGAGACAACCCGGCCGACTGCGCCAGCCGAGGTTTAACAGCGCCCCAACTATTACACCACCCTTTATGGTGGAAGGGACCAGCATGGCTAGCGTCCTATGACGTAGAAAAGGAACAAAAACAGGCTATCTACCAAACAGAGGAAGAGATGAAAAAGATAAAATTAGTTAACATTATTCAAGACATTAGTAACAGTAATAGTATAATAGATAATTTATTATTACAACACAATTCATTTATAAAAATAACTCGTGTCTTGGCATGGGTAATGAGGGCATTGACGCCAAAGTCGCAACGTAAACATTTACCGAAGTACCTAACATTACTAGAACTGCAAAAAGTCAAATCAGCTATTATAAAACGAGTGCAAAGTACAGCATTTACGTCAGATATTGAAATATTAAACAAAAATGGTAATGTAGCAACAAACAGCAAATTATTGAATTTAAAACCATTCGTCGATAAAAACGGATTTCTCCGAGTGGGAGGACGTTTAAGAAACGCGAACATGAGCGACGAAATGAAACATCCTAAGATAATCCCTAACAAAAGTCGATTGGCGGAGTTACTCATAGAAGAAGCTCATCAGTTAACATTTCATGGAGGTCCTCGACTGACCTTAGCTGCTCTCAGACAACAATACTGGATAACAAGCGGATACAGTACAACCAAGAAACAGTTAAGAAATTGTGTAACTTGCCGGAAGTATGAAGCAAGGAAGCAATATCAATTGATGGGTGACCTTCCCGCAGCAAGAACCAACCCCGCTCCTCCATTCTACCACACTGGGGTGGACTACACAGGTTTTGTGAACATCAAGGCAAACAAGGGGAGAGGCGTGAGAACACTGAAAGGCTACGTGGCTGTATTCATATGCATGGTCACGAAAGCAGTTCACTTGGAATTGGTGTCTGACCTTACCAGTCCAGCATTCTTAGCTGCACTTAAGAGAATGGCAGCCCGGAGAGGAACACCACATAACATGTATAGTGATCAAGGAACCAATTTTATCGGAGCAAATAGGTTGCTGCAGGAGGAGTACAACCAATTACAACAAGTTTTCGGGAATAGTTGCCAGGCAGAAATCGCGGAAATGAACATACAATGGCATTTCAACGCTCCATCTTGGCCGAGCGCTGGCGGACTGTGGGAAAGAGCCGTCCGTAGTCTGAAATTCCACCTGAAAAGAGTGGTTGGTGAACAAAGATTAACGTTCGAAGAGTTCACCACTGTACTGACACAATTGGAAGCGTGTCTGAACTCAAGACCGTTATGTTCACTTACAGAAAACATTGAGGATCTGGATTATTTATCACCGGCACATTTTTTAACAGGCAGATCCGACTTAACAGTGATTGAGACAAAGGAGGATGCGAGAACAAGATGGCATTTAACAACCAACATTTTTAAACAGATTTGGCAAAAATGGAAGAATGAATATTTGAGCCAATTAACAGCGAGAGAAAAGTGGTCTAAGCCTCAGGAAAACTTAAAAATAGGCAATATGGTAGTAGTACATGAAGATAACATTCCAGCTGGACGGTGGATTATGGGCCGAGTTATAGATCTGCATCCCGGTAATGATGGCTATGTCAGAGTGGTGTCATTAAAAACGAAAAACGGCATCATAAAGCGACCAGTAGTGAAACTTTCGTTATTACCAGTAGAAATCAAAACAAACAACAAACAAAACAGTTCAACTGAAACAGATAGCTCAGCTGAACAGGGTTCTAGGACCCAGAATAACATAAAACGAACAAGAAAAACGACACCAGGAACGTTATCGTACGTCGCCATGGCATTAACCTTGTTTATGTCAATCTGCAGCGTTGCAAATTGCAGCTATAACATAACGTCATTAAACAATAACCAATCTTTCTACTTTGACCCAATCTCCAAAATTAGTTTAGTAAAAGACAGTTGGGTCCTAGTTGTATTCTATAATATGTCTCCGTATTGGGAAGGTATGCAGGCGTTTGAAAAAGTAACAGCATATCTCGACAAAACATGCAAAACAACAGGCAGCGAACAGTGTAACATGATAGTCCCTCAGCTGATCCATGAGTGTAATGAACTAAAATACTATAATGAACTTCTGATGACGCAACACGTAAGGGGACACTCCAGACGGCGGCGGGGACTTATCAATGCAGTTGGAAACATTGCAAATTCCCTATTCGGCGTATTAGACGAACAATTCGCGGAAAAATACAGCCGAGACATTAATATGATACAGCAAAATGAAAAACATTTAGCCGGTTTATGGAAGAACCAGACGTCGATTGTCGAATCAGAGTACAATTTGTTGAAAAGAACAGAGGAAATTATGGCAAAACAGCATAAAATAATTAATAAACACCTAATAACGTTGGATAACTTCTCAAACAAATTACAACGAAAGATAAATAACATATCCTTACTTCAAGAATTTACCATGACAGCCCTAACAGCCAGTAATTTACTGCATAACTTAAAAAGAACTCAAGACATTTTACTTGACATCTTAACCAATGTCCACCATGGACAGTTTAACATTCATCTGCTTACCCCTGAACAGCTCCAAAAGGAACTTAACATTATCTCTGGGCACTTATCCAATGATTTAACATTGCCTATTGAACCGCACGATATTCGAAAGCTATATTCTCTGATAAGTATTAAAGCACGAATAACTGAAGAATACTTCCTCTTCCAAATAACATTCCCACTTATCAGTAGAGACCGATATAAGTTGTACAAAATACATTCTGTACCACACCAGATGAACAACACTATGATAGAGTTCATCCCGTCATCAGAATACGTCGCTACGGATCTCAAAAGAGACTCGTACTTAACAATTACGTCGGGTGAACTTTCACTATGTAAACAAGAAGATGATAACTTTATTTGCGATTGGAAAAAGCCGATATACCATCTTAACAACGAGAACAACTTTTGTGATCTCGATCGAGACACAGATAAGTGCAAGGTACGAAGATCTAGATGTGAAAACAAATGGACATCACTAACAAACCCGTCACTATTCTTGTACCATTGCTGCAACATTTATGCCGTCAAAGTAATCTGCGGCGAACAGATAAACAAGATTCAACTAAGCAAAGCTGGTGTCATTTATTTAGAACCAGGTTGCCTGTTGAAGGGTCAGGATTTTACCCTGAATATTCAGAGTCAAAAGAAAAACAGAATTGACATGAGCCCGGACATTTTTATACCTGAGATGGATCAGTTAAACTTCATCATTAACAGCACTATGCCTTTCCAAAACGTACAAGACGTAACAGACTCAGGCGAGATGACATACGCCTTAAAAAAGCTACACAAACGCATCGATGACATGAAAAATACCCAAGTGGAAGTGGGAGAAACATTATCCACACATGACATCCATCAGTATGTAGTAAGCTACATCCTGGTCGGTGCGCTGGCGCTAGCGGCGGGAGCGCTGCTGTACAGAGGGCTGCGGCGCCGAGCGCGCCGCGCCCACATCACGTCGGACATGGAGCTTCAACCCACCAGTGTTAGTGATGTGAACGTTAATAGTGTTAGTGCGCGGCAAAACATGAGTGAACGTCAATCTAGTGCGACACATATTTATGGTGAATTAAACAAGACAATGATGAATAGGGCGTGTCCTCGCGTGCCTAGAAATCCTTTATGAACAATAAGCTCTTAATTTTAAGACAAATCATTTTCCTTTTGTTCTACTAACAGTTTAATCTTAAGTTGGCTTGGTTCACCTTGTAAACATTATCATCATGATCATTACATTTAGTAACTAACATAACATTGTGTCATCTCAGCATCCCTATCTTTCGTGCCCCGGAATATGTTCGGTGTTTTCACCGAACACCTTAAGTTAGCAATATCGGCGTGACGCGTTGACCTAATTTTATATTACTTTTTACTTATTATTTTACATTAGTTCAGTGCACATTTGTCTACCGCGTTAGCCGGGTGTATTCATCAACATTTCAACATTCATTAACATAGTAACATTTTAACATTAAGAATAACTTGTGAGTGAGTAAATAAATAGTGTTAAACATAAACATTTGTTTCTCCCCAAAACACCGACACCTTGCTACGTACCCCGACAAACCTTGTCATATTTTGCATTACGACGTCAAAAATGACGCGACTTAAGAGTTTAACTAGACAAAGTTCAGGGGGCCTACCATCAGCTCAAAAGCAGTATTATTTTAATATTACTTCAGTGGGAGAAAGAGATGGAGCTATACGTCTTGTAGAGCTTCATCTCTTTCCCACACTGAAGTAATATTAAAATAATACTGCTTTATGAGCTGGTGGTAGGCCCCCTGATGTGAACAACGTTTTCGTAAGGTGATTGTATACAGAGCTGCTGTTCAACTGATATGTCACAAGTGATATGTGTCAGGTATGAGAATCTTATGGCGCGTGGCCAAAACCAGACCTAACGCCGCCATTTTGTTTTGATGTGAAACATCTATAGCGGCGAGTCAGACCGACTGTCTCCATATTTATTCCCTGTCGTAAACTATCCTTTTATGCATATTACCTGTACATAATAATTTCGATGTTTCACATCTGCCAGGCGTCCCGCGACGGCTTATTTTTTTTTTTTCAATGAAGGAGATGTCCGCTTTTTGTAGGGACGTTGGTTTTTTATTCCGAGAAAAATCTAACCAGCATCAAAGTACATCTCAATAATAACGAAAAAATATGGAACTAGGAACCACTGAAATAATATTTAAGAGAAAAATTATAAACTATTTATAAGTGCAAATATTTTATTTGTTGATGGCAACTATGAGAAATATGATATAAATTGACACATGGTACTGTCATTACTGTCAATCGATTGACAGAGATGACAGTAACATGTGTCAATTTTGACAAGTTTACTATTTTATGAGGTGTGTTCACTATATTATCCTAGATAATTAGGAAGGTTTGTTCGTTTTAGGAGTAAATTCTTACTAAAATAAAAACGATTTTTCTCAAAATTGGAAGTCTTTAAAAATGTATGATATACTTAGAACCACTAGTTTTTGAGATGTCTATCCAAATATATTTAACTTATCCTGGTCAGAATGATTGAATAATAAAAAACCATTTTAGGAATGTCCTTTCTGTGACTATTTCACAAATGTTTGCCAACAACGCCCTCCTGTCAATGTTATTCAGGAGCCAAAAGATCCTTGTAGCACTGTAGGTACGTACCATCATGAGGTAGCAGCCGACGAGCGTGGCGCTCCGCGTGCGGCCCGCCTTGCAGTGCACGTACACCGAGCCGCTGTTCACTTGGGTGCTGTCTGTCGGCACGCCTGACAGCTTTCGGTCAGTCGGCAGGAACCTGGAAAAAATCATACACTCTAAAGGATGATTTCCACCAAACGACTCGCATCGCATCGGATCGGAACGGATTTTACAATCTTTAAACGATATTAAATCGTGTACACAGTATTTAAAGTCTATATTACCAAGCCGCGCACAGCAGCTTGACCGCGGGCGTCTTCCGCGACACGCGATCGTAGCTGAAAGTATGCTGCGACGTGCGATCGGCTCCGTTCGCCTGTCGTCGTATCCCATCGGATCCTTTCGGCTGTTTTATGATTATTTTCTTCTTTTTCTAATGCAATGGCCAACGATACTACGTCAACTTCAACAATTTTCAAAAATTAGAACACGTCAACACGGCAGGAACTAGGCGCAGAAACGGATACGTTCACAAGCGACTGTACGGAGCCGTACGTATGCCGGACGCGATCGGCTGTCGCCGCATCCGTTCGTATCCTTTCCGATCCGATGCGATGCGATCCGTTTGGTGGAAATCATCCTTTAGCATTATCAGCCTATAATGTTCCTACTGCTGGAACACAGGCCTCTTCTCTTCGAGAGATAGTGGGCTGTAATCTACCACGCGGGCTTAATGCGGGTTGGTAGATGTCACATGTCTTCGAATTTTCGGTTCTAGGACATGCCGGTTTCCTCACGATGTTTTCCTTTACCGTTTTGAGAGCAGTGGTAATGAAATTATTTACACAAAGTAAAGCGCCTGCTTGGGTTCGAACGCACGACCTACAACTCGTAAGTCGGGGTCGTTACCACTGAAATTCAAATGTCATTTATTTAAATTAATCTGACCCTGTGTATCTATTATTTCCTCACCTATTAATAAAAGTGACTCCTTCATAAAGCTTCTCCTGGTCGGGTGCTTCAAATATGTCTGTCGTTGCTAGCTGAAGGAACTCCACGCCCTGCTCTCGCCATTTCTGAAACATATTAAATAAATAATAATCAAAATTAATTTCTATAAAAAGAGAGTGAAATATTTCATTTAATTTATTTACTAGCTGACCCAACAGACGTTGTCTTTGTCCATCATCTTCCTGCACTTGTCCCATGTACGTGGGGTTGGCGCACCATGTTTTTTCTTTCCACTCTCCCCTGTCAATCGTCACGCTATCATTCACTCCCTTCTCTTTCATATCATTCCTCACACAGTCCATCCATCTTTTCCCTCTCCCTCTTCATCCATCGAACATTTATATTCATCACTCTTTAAGTGACATGCGTTGCCTCCCTCCTCATTACATGCCCATAACAAGACGACCTGTCTAAATTTCAATAATTCATACAAAAACGACGTAATTTTTTTCTCGAATTTGAAGATTTTCCGGGAAAGTTTTCCAATTTTTCTTTCCATAAAACTTATTTCGGACTATTACGAACATTTTATTACAAAAAATAACCTAAACGGTCCAGCCGGTCTGCCCTTACTGCCCCATCTCAAAAATCCACTCCGTATAGGCAGTCGACTTTTAAAAAACAGAACTTCCAAAAAAAAAATTCTACAAAGTTAAAAATAACTTTAATTTCGGTGTCTTTACTTTTGAATTTTCGTTTTTTTGCCACCGATTTCCGAAATTAAAGTTATTTTTCATTTTGTAGTGGTTTTTTTGGAAACTGGTTGTTAATTTTTTATAACAAGTTTTTATTTTATACTTTTTAGTTGTGGTACCTACCCCACACAAATTCGAATAGCACTACCTGCCATGTAAATAACAGTGACTCATATCATCCACATACTAAGTGAGAAAAAATACGTATTATTGAAGCTTAAAAACTACCCAAGCGTTAATAAAATTGATATGGGACCAACTCTGAACTGACATGACCTACCAAACAAAAATAGAATCATCAAAATCAATTCATAATTGACGGAGTAATTGCGTAACAAACATATAAAAAAAACGCCGTCGAATTGAGAACCTCCTCTTTTTTAAGACGGTTAAAAAGGCAGATAGCAGTGGGTGCAGTATCATATTTACGACTACTCACATTAACTTTTAGAGGAAAAACTACATCAATCTGTCTAGCCTTTTCCCAACTATGTTGGAGTCGGCTTCCAGTCTAACCGGATGCAGCTGATTAATAATATTTTACATGGAGCGACTGCCTATCTGACTTCCACAACACAATTACTGGGTAACACGAAATCCCTTGGTAAGACTGGTTGTCAGACTTTCGGGCTTCTGAGTACCCGTAACGACTGTCAAAGATCTACGAATGACAGCCGGGACCAACGGCTTAACGTGCTTTTCGAGGCACGGAGGGGACTTGATATGTAATGGATGGTCCCCCATCCACGAATCGACCGCGGCAAGCGTAGCTTAACCTTCGATCGACCTGTGAGGCTGTTATCATTTAGCCACGAGCCCCTTCAAAAAGGTACCTAATTTCCATCTAAACGAATATCAACTTTATGGTGGTGTAAATTAAGTTGAATTCTGCATGACTCGTACCTTTGAAAAAGTTATAAAATGTTTGAAGTTATAGCGGAAACTGAACTTTACGCGTCGATTTTAAAGTTGTTTTTTCTAAAAACTTATTTGTTTGCATGTTTGAAAACTAAATCGCGAACGCAGTATAAATACATACATAAAATTATTATCATTACAATCATTATGTACGTCTTCGTTCAAGTCAAATGCGCAAGGTTGAATATAAGTAATAAATTGTGCACATTTGCTTATGAATTGAATAATTTACCTTCACATCTTACAAAAGGTTTTTTCTTCATAATATTTTAATGCTTCAAGATATTTTTCAGACTTTTTGTGTTAAGAGGATCAATTGGTATTACAAGTTAACATGTTGTTAACAAATTACGGGGCTTAATTACCTGATGATGGAAAAAAAAAAAACGAGTAAGCCTTACAGTAGTCGTATGATGTCTGACATCTGACGTCACACCTTGGTAATAAGCAACATTAAAGGGGCGGGGCCTCGTCAAGGTCGTTTCTGACGGCCAACTCTTGCCGCGTGCGCTCATTGGTCAAATCAAATAGCGCGCTCTTTCGCGGCTTCCTGTGACACACTTCCGTCCCTTTTCACGATTATTTTGATTTTGATTGCAGGAAAGCAAGCGGAAAGATGTTCACATCAAAAACCAAAGAAATTACGTTTATTAGACGTATTTATTTTAACCTCTCACAGAGAGGAGGCCTGTGTGACCAGTCATGTGTGAGTCTCAGTAATAGTAAAGCACAACACACCCAACCATGGCGGGAGCGTGTCGGGCGCGGGTCGGGACGGGAGTACGGCGGGCTTGTATATATTGTAATTCCTTGTATTATATGGATGACAGCACACGAAAAGCGTGCGCGGCTCCCGCTCCCGACCCGCTCCGCGTCCGACCCGCGCACGCGTTTCATCATCGTTCAGTCAGTCAGTTTAAGTCATCGGATCAATCTTTTCAGATTCATGTGTGTATTGTATAATTATCACTTGCTTCATTCTTGAAGCAAAACGTCGTTAGGAAATCGGTATGTGAAGCCAAGTCAGAGGCCCATGGCGGCTTTAAAAATCTATGAAGGAAAACGTCGTTAGGAAATCGGTATGTGAAGCCAAGTCAGAGGCCCATGGCGGCTTTAAAAATCTATGAAGGAAAACGTCGTTAGGAAATCGGTATGTGAAGCCAAGTCAGAGGCCCATGGCGGCTTTAAAAATCTATGAAGGAAAACGTCGTTAGGAAATCGGTATGTGAAGCCAAGTCAGAGGCCCATGGCGGCTTTAAAAATCTGACACCAGGTTAGTCACAAACCACGCGAAAGGAGACGTATACACCGTGACATTTTAGTCGTCTTACAAAAGCAGCCCACTTCATGTATCCAATGACTACAAAACATTCATTAAAAAATAATTAATACACAGGAAAAAAAATTAACCAGTGCGCAAACTTAAACACGTGACTTTACTCATCATTATCCTTAATAATATTATAAATGCGAAAGTAAGTTTGTTTGTTACGCCTTCACGCTAAAACGGCTGAACGGATTTGGATGAAATTTGGCACATATATAGATGATGCCCTGGAAAAGAACATAGGATACTTTTTTTTTTCCACGGGATCGAGACTTATGCGGGTGAAACCGCGGGGCGCAGCTAGTGTGTTCATAATGATGAGTAAAGTCACGTGAATAAGTTCTGTTTTAGTTCCATAGTAGAAGTTGTTATTTTTACTATGGGACTAAAACAGAAATCTCGAAAAAAATCAGCTGTTCCCTACATTTATGTTCGCATAACTTGTCAAAATGTAGAGAAAAGCTGATTTTTTTTGTTTCGCGATTTCTGGTTTGGTCCCATAGTAAAAGTTGTTCATAATGATGAGTAAAGACACGTGTTTAAGTTTGCGCACTGGATAAAAACTTACCATGTATTGTAACAATTTTTTAATTGCTCCTAGCGGTATTTTATGTCGGGTACATTTAGAGGTCCTTTGTAGAACGACTAAAATGTCATGGTGTATATAATTTTTTTTTAAATGAATGTTTAGTAGTTATTGGATACATGAAGTGGGCTGCTTTTGTAAGACGACTTAAATGTCACAGTGTATAAGTCACATGAGTAAAACCGGGGACACAACTTTTAAATAAACAGGAAGGAAATTCTTATTGATTTCTTCATACATGTTTTTTAAAAACAGAGAATTAGCATGACAAACCGAGACCCTTGTACAGATGACCCACTGTTCTCTAGATATGAACACAAAGGAGGCTTGTTTATTCAATGCTTCGAATTCTAAACTGTAGATAACTGATCAATTATCAGTTGTGCGTGTCAAGTACACTGCGGATTCCTATCCTCCATTTATTATAACATTAGAAAAGTAACGGGCAAATAATAACTGCACTTTTTTGAAGTGAAAACTTCCTAAAGCGCTTTGGGCATTTTTGAGATGGGAAAAAACAATTGAACTCGCGACACCGTTACCGACACCTCATTTTTGTAAACGCGATTGTGTTCTTTATTTATATTACTTTACGAATCAATGTTCTATGCAAGTGTTTTTACTTTAAAGGTTTTGGAAGTATTTTTCTTCCACCAAGGCGATCTTGTTCAAGTTTTCACTTCTGTCGGCACTCCAGAGTGCCGCTTTTTAAATGGAAATGTAAAGCGCAGCAGTTTATTATACGTTCCTATCGAAATAACGACAGGGTGATAGCCATTATTTTTTGACCGACTTCCAAAAGGAGGTTCTCAATTCGACTGTTTTTTTTTTGTTTTATGTTTCTTACGCGATTACTCCACCAATTATGAATTGATTTTGATGATTATTATTTTGTTTGGTAGGTTCAGAGGTTGTACCATTTAAATTTTATTAACTATGCTTGGGTAGTTTTTGAGTTAGCTTCAATAATACGTATTTTTTCCCACTTAGTATGTGGATGATAAGTTCCTGTCATTGTTATTTACATAGCAGCCTTCAATAATCCTATAGGTACTCCATTTATTACAACATTAGAAAACTTGTTCCAAAAAAAAAAATAACCGACTTTAAAAAAAACACTACATAGTGAAAAATAACTTAAATTTCGGAAGTCTTTGGTTTTGAATTTTCGTTTTTTGCCACCGACTTCCGAAATTAAAGTTATTTTTCACTTTGTACTGTTTTTTTAAGTAGGTTTTTTTTGTAAAAAGTTTTCTAATTTTATAATAAATGAAGTACCTATAGGATTATTGAAGGCTATAAAATAAGTTACATTTCTGAATCTTAGTTACACTAACAGTGGTACCGATTCCCTTGTTCACAAACTAAACTAAATTTAAGTTCAGTGCATCTTTTTCTTTCTATTTCATTAAGAAAAGGACAGAAGATAAATTTTAGTTTAGTCCTGTCAAATTAATCAGCGTTTGACGTAAATTGACGTAATTTTAGTCGGCAAGTTTTTAATCACGTCTAAACTTGTATGGAGTAGTGACAAGCGCTGATTAATTTGACAGGACTAAACTAAAATTTATTTTCTGTCCTTTTCTTAAGGAAATAGAAAGAAAAAGATGCACTGAACTTAAATTTAGTTTAGTTTCTGAACAAGGGAATCGGCACCAGTGAGTTGCATCAAACTTCAAAACTTTTTCAGGGAATATTATTGATTAAGCAAATTGAATATTGACTATTAGCTCAAATTTTCCATAAATTCAAATCACAAATGTCAGTTTTGACAGTCGTATGAAATGGCTTTAAGGGATCTCGCGAATCCAACCAAATTTAATAGTCACAAAATATAAGGGTTATTGAGTAATAACTGTGACTTTGGACTTTGGTCGGATTCGCGATATAATCACTTTTGGCGTAACTCGGAATGCAGCCCACCAGTGGTCGCACTGTCAGATTCACAATCACAATCTGTCATTTTGTCTATTCTTCAGTTACAAAGCCCGTTTCTATGGTGATCATTTTACGCGTAAGTACAGGTAAACTATAGAAACCTTCTTTCTTATTTTGTATAATGAATTATATAAATAATTATAAATTGTTATATGTATCTATTTATAATTATATATATAAATTATATAAACCCATATTAATCTCCCACTTGGTCGCAACGGCCAACGGCTACGTATCATCCTTACCTCAGCATCATTGGAAAATATTTTCAACTCATATGTCTCGTTCATTGACACCACTCCTTTCATGTTTTCATCATCTTTCAGCTGAAAATTAAATAATTGAGCAGTTTTATTATGACGACCAACAAAAAAAAATAAGGCTGCCTGTCCACTGGAGCGGAGAAATGTGAAAATAAATATTAACCAATAGGAGCGGAGATCTGAAGCGGAGTTTAGATTATATTGGTTAATATTGGCACATGTCTCCGTTCCGCTGCCTTGCTTCGCTCCAGTGGACAGGCAGCCTTAATAATCACATAGAAAAATGTAACTAATATAAAATTTTGATCTCGGATTTTCAAGTCGAAATCTGATTTTAAAATAAATATAGAAAAACGTTGAAATCAGCCATGAGCTAGAACTTTGAAGATAAAAAAAATAAAATAAAATCATAAACCTCTTGGTTCAAAAATAGTTAATATTATACACATGGAAAAGACCGTGTTGTGTTATTCTCTTTGTTAAATCATTTTCCTGAACTGATGCTAAGTTTAGAACAAATTGTCCTAAATAAGTATCTACTCAAAAGTGTCACCAAATGATGTAACATTATAAATGATCGTGACTCTACTAATGGTATTATGATAGGAGTAATTAACCAGAATATGTTAAGGCTTGAAGGCAAATCAATAATTAATTATGTAAATAAACTACTTCCTTTGAAAAAGGTCGACAAAATATACCTATTTATCATAATTTTTAAACTTGAATGTGCTCTTTTATAATTTCTAACATGACAATATTATCGTGGACATCCATTTCCATTAAATGTTTGGAAATATGTGCACAGGATAAAATTATTGTGAACAGAAACTTCGTTCCGCCTAACAGTCAATGAATGTGCATGTTTAGGATTTTAAAATTAATACAAAATTCCTACCCTACCTAGGGTAGGTAGGGGTATGAAAAATAGATTACGACCGATTCTCAGTCCTACCGAATATACATAAAAAAAATCATAAAAATCGATCAAGCCGTTTTGGAGGAGTATGGCAACTAACATTGTGACACGGGAATTTTATATATATATAGAAGATATAGATATATCTCCATACGTCTTACTTCTCTGTGTTATCGTAATGCCGTGGACGTCCACGATATAATCTCCACATTAAAAATTATAAAAACATCAGAAGCAGAAATAATATTTACTAATTCCTACAATAAATAATACTTACATGTTATTATTTATTGTAGGATTAATTTTTGCTAAATATGCAAAGGACTTGTCATGGATGAATGATGCAATAGGGAAAACTTTTGTTTTCCCTATTGCATCATTCATTCATCATTCATTGCAACTAATTGCTTCTGTAATAATTATTATAAATTGGGTACTACGGTCAAGGCCAAAATGTATATCACATAATTCTCTCCCAGAAAAGTTATGCGAAACGTAAACTCCAAAAAATGTGTGGTTAATCAGAAGCTTGTACAAAGGTTGTAATTTTACTATTTGTTTATTAATAAGGGGTAAGTGATTGAAATTACGAGGTATTGGTGCCGATTCCCTTGTTCACAAACTAAACTAAATTTAAGTTCAGTGCATCTTTTTCTTTCTATTTCATTAAGAAAAGGACAGAAGATAAATTTTAGTTTAGTCCTGTCAAATTAATCAGCGCTTGACGTAAATTGACGTAATTTTAGTAGGCAAGTTTTTAATCACGTCTAAACTTGTATGGAGTAGTGACAGGCGCTGATTAATTTGACAGGACTAAACTAAAATTTATCTTCTGTCCTTTTCTTAATAAAATAGAAAGAAAAAAATGCACTGAACTTAAATTTAGTTTAGTTTGTGAACAAGGGAATCGGCACCATTGTGCACAATTATAGCACCTCCACACATACTTTTGAGAATTGCATCACATTTCAACAATTTAACCAATACTCTTTGAGAAGCTCACTGTTGAATTTTGCTAAATGTAATATATTTTTTTCCTTGACTGTACCATGTTCTCTTATCTTATAAAAGTCACAAAGCTAACAAATAATGCAATGTTATTGTAATTTTTGAAGTATTCACTTACTAATTCAAAACAGACTTAATCTAGTGAATTTTTAATGCCATTGTAACAAAACAGTGCTCTAAAATATCTGGTCTGATTGTCCGTTAAAGATCTCTATTTTAGGGATAAGACCGCCCATTCTGTCACCCTATGTAAAAATTTCTACATTTATATTTGTAATTTTTATGGTGTAAATAATAAAGAATATTCTATGTATCTAAGTTCTTTGCAGAGACAATTTAGATTGCCATTTACATACAGGGTGGCAGGGACGTGAAGACTGTTACCATGGATTCAGTACATGATTCTGAACGCTGTTTAAATTTTTCTTCGGTTATAAAAAAAAAGTCGGCTGTTTCATAGAAAAGTGTAATTAATACCTACGCGGTCAAAATGTGCGGAACAGCAGATTTTTTTAAAAATAACCGATGAAAAATTTTAGCGTAGGGGAATTTAGAATCATGTACTGAATCCATGGTAACAGTTTTCGCATCAATGTTCCAGCCACCTGGTTTACATAATAAAATAATAATATGCATATCATAAACGATGGCGAGTTCTATTTGGTGAAGACTGACAGTTGTTGGTATATGAAGAAGCAGTACAACAACTACCAATTAGGAACGTATTACTGTACTAAAAACATATAACTAGTTATTTAAATATAAACTTCAAAGTATAACTAACTACTTACATTTACAAATAGATAAGTACATATTTATCACTATCATCACTTCCTGGAGAGAAATGGAAAAGACAGTTACGAATACAACAAAAAGATATGGCTTTTTCGATCAAGCCATTCTCTAGCTACATGTGGCAATCGATTTTTATTTATCCACTGGCTTGGAGATAGCATTTTTTTTTATGAACTCTTTTTGTTAGGTTACTCTCAGAAATTGTGCACAACGTGTCATGAACAGAATAATATTTTTTATTAACAATAATGTTGATACAACTTATCTATCCTAAACAAATACACAATGTACAGAGTTTAGAGCATTTTAAAGATAGTGTTAACGACAATGTCTGTGCTAGTATTAACTGTGTGACAGACATCGGCGCCTTCCTCCTACAATCATAGTTTGCTATTCGTTTCAATATAATGATACAAAAATAGTCCTTGTACAAATTAAGTTACGCTCATTTTAGAATACTGTCTTGTATGATAATAACTTTTTTTTAAACATACGATTTTAATGAAACAAAGCCTATATTCTGCTCCAAATTAAGCTCTGTCTACACGTGAAAACTACATGAAAATCCGTTCAGTAGTTCCGGAGATGTGCAAAAACAGACAGACAGACACTGGATTCTACTACTGTTTTATTATGTTTAGATATAGATTATTTATTCTTCCAAATTAAGATGAAGAACTTTGCACACATGAATAATAAACATGAAATAACTACCAAGTACACAGTGGGCACACTATTTACTATGCTAATAACCTCAAGGCTACTTAGATTTACCTTTGCCACACTTCATAAACCATGGTTCCATTTAAAAAAAACACACTTGAGACAAACAATTATGGTAACCAAATAACCTACAAATTCGTACCTTATTTGACATACTCTGGAAAGGCAGTGCTCCTAAGATCACAGTGTCGTCCATCCTGTCGTACCAGCGCCTGCTGGTCACCTTCTCCATGACCACATTGTAAAGTAAAGTCGGATAGAAAGATACCCTCGCGAACATTGCGGTGGCCTGGTGAATAAACAGTTAACAGTTAGGTTTAGCGTCAAAGTCGGCCAGCGGTTAGTGTATGGCGCTGCGAAGCAGTGACTCTGGAAGTCGGGTACCATGGTGAAAGCTGAATTCCGTGCCGTGGCCGTGGTGGGGATTGAATTTTAATTTCTGTTTGGATCCTCCTCCCACTTGTGGAACTGGCTGACACTATTGACAGAACTGACAGTGACACTGACAGCACTGACAGCCAGTAACGTCAAACTTGTCACCCGCCAAAGTGCCAATAACCTTTAGTGCTGCCATTTAAATTAATTGTTGAATCATTAATAAGGTAGTATTTATAATAATCATCTTACATGAGTATAATAAAGACTTATTATATGTATACTATAAACTACTGTGGACTTACATAATGTTATCAAAATATTAAAGTCTTTTTTTTTAGCATATTTATTTTTTATTATAACAGATTACTACCTTTTATGACGAATCTTTTAGCGAACATTATAACTACGAGTAGCTAATTATCTACACAAAAAAAAAAAAAAATACAAATGGACACTTAGGCGTCGAAGTAGGTAGGTACTCGTGAATATAATAAATCCTTTTTATTTTTTGTGTTTCATTTTATTTATTCCAACAGTACCGGAAGACGTAACGTTGGAAGGCCTCTCTCAAGATGGACCGATGACCTTATGAAGGCCGCAGGAATCCGTTGGATGTGGGAAGCATAGAATCGGTTGAAGTGGCGTTGCTTGTGGGAGGCCTATGTCCAGCAGTGGACGTCTTTCGGCTGAAATGATGATGATGATGTAGTTGTATGACCTTTGTAATAATCTTACGTGTGAATAACATGCCTAACTCTACAACAGTGCAATCTGTCTTACCGTTACAAAACGTTGCTCAAACAAATTTTGTAGGAGCAGATAACTCAACAAACAAACAAAACAAAATATTATTTGAGAGTTAAACATTTTGAAACTACGGCAATTGTTTATTGGTTTTTTAATTTCTGCAACAGTGTAGCCGAAAATGTTGTCCTAAATTATGGCCCTTTTGAATTCGCCATAAATAGAACAGTAACACGATAAGCATGACATCTATGGTGTAGGTATAATCTTCATCATAGTTTTATATAACTATGTTACAATAATTAATTCATATGCGTACGAATGAGGTCTTTCGTCCCCAAAGATTAATTAACTCTTTTTCTAATAAAACCGTAACGTCCATTATCTAGCTACTGTCAAAATCGGTAATTTTTTACATGTTTAGTTCAGTATGTGGTTTTTTTTTTTAACTTATACAATTTATTAATTTGCTGGCCACGCCGGGTTGCGTTCAAAAGTTGAAAGAGATATCATCGACGTGATGTATAGCCGCCATTTGTAAGCGCTGCGGGGTGCCAGCAGCGCAACGACATTCCCAATTCAAATTAAATTAAAACGCGGTAAAAACAACGTGTTTCCGTTCGGTGCGTCCGCTATTCAAATTCGGGAGATTCTATCTGTGCTAATTTGTCTATGACTCTAAACTATGGCTGGTAAGTACTGAGTACCAAAGATAAGATGCCTAAAATCTAAAATACTATCAAGAGAAGACCATTGACACTCTGAAAGAAATTTCGGCTATAGGTGCTCAAACGAACGCGCACTAGCAACAATGACAGCTGTTTCAAGCAGCGCGCATGAAGAACTGCAAAACATATTGTCTTTTTGCGTTACCAATTTCCATCCACGAGACCGCCGAAGTAGTTGAGCTCAAGATGCTGCCGAGTTTGGGCACATTTCGCGTCTTTCGCGTTAGCAAAATGACTCGCCTTATTCCTTAATTCGTTAAGTTAGGTACATGACCTTGTTGAGCTTCACAGAAAACAAGTTGAAAATAATTATCCAGTTAATGATGGACATTTGTCTGATAAACAAAAGGACTCACTCCAATGCCTTTCTTTGAGCGCATAATAGTTTTGTTATGCAGATTATGTCGACCCAACATTAATAAAATGCAACGTTCTGTCGCGATAAAATACCATTAAATATTGTTTTCAATTACGCATTTTAAATACTTGATATCTTTGCCATTTGCGTTTACTGGCCGTTAAGTAATTACTTACAAGCCAGTAGGTATATGCCCAACTGTGTGGGTTGATAAAATACTGAAAATAGACATCTGCATGTCTGGTGAACGCATGTGTAGACGCACATACGCACGGTAATTGTTTTCGTTTCGACATGAAATAAATAATTTACCCAAATATATTTTTTAACTATCAACAAGCGAACCGCGCGAGCACAGCTCCGCAGCTCGCTACGGAGCGCATTAAGCCGCGATACCCCGCCTCATCTGTCATCATTAATGCCGCGGTATCCTAATAAGTTTGCTACAATAAATAAAATAAGAAATATCAAAGAGTTGCGCCCCGTTTAATGGTTGTAATTGTGGCTAAATGAAATATGGCCGAAGACGATACGGACTCTCTGTCGTGGGTGTCTACCCGCCTTAATATCGACGTTTACACGCTATAAATATTTTAAATGATTATCTTAATGCATTTGAAGTCGTCATTTACATAAGCGCCGATGGAATGAGGTTGAGACGAGCCCGGTGCAGTTAAAACATTCACACCCCGTTCGCAAAATAGCCGCCAAAGTAAACGCGCTTTCATCACGTACGTCTCATAAATAGCGGCGCGGTGCAGCTCGCGTCGGGGCCGAACTAAATCTGACCGTATTATGCGCGTCCTGTCGAACATCAGACGCTTATTTGTGTCCGAAAAGCGCTCGAAAGACTTAAAGCCTTCCCGGTTGATGTATGGCGGCGACACGTGAATGCCGACCTTTATATTCAAATCGGCGGTATTCAAATGCGCTCGTTGTCTATGCGACGGTTGACAATTCGCGGGCACTTTCGAAAAAGGAACGCGGGAAACGTCATATCACCGACGGGGTTCGAAACTCGAATTTTGCTTTTTGGCGCGTCGATACGCATCTGGCTTCTGGGCTGCGTTCAGGCGTCATGTTCCGTTCTTTGCTTTTATTTGAGTTCGATTGTGTCGGACGGAGATATAGTTTGAGATCTGTAGATATTTTGACGTGGGCCGCTGATAAAGTTAGTGTTTCGCGGCGGCCGGTGAGTTAACGAGCGTCTGAGTAATGAGCGATGCTATTGTGATTTGAACAATGGCTGGCGATCGCTATTGTTTATATAATTGAAAATGATATTCGATAACGACGGTTGGGTACGTACGTTTGTGTTTAGATGCGGCACCTGCGTACGATAAATTGTCAGATAAAAGAATTTCTACTTTCATTTGTGGTATTTTTAAGATATTATCTGCAGTATTACTTACTTCTACGTGAATTGTTTTACGGTGTATGGTCACGGAGGTTATAATTAGGTACGAGGGCGGTTTATTTACAAATTTCATGTTCCGAAAGTTGATGCAAATTCTCTTGGAGGACGCGGTCGGATGTCCGCACATCTGCATACAATGCCACGGTGCATCGCTCCAGTTCAGTGGTAATTTACTGCTGATTCCACTGCTTAGATGTCGCCTGAAGATAGCTCGTATCTAATTTAAATCGAAAATAAAAGGTGTATAAAAGTGCCGAACTGTGCTGCTGCTGTTCTACGAATGTGGAGAAAGAATCAGAAAGACTGTAGTTAAACTTAAAAAACATTAACTACCCTACATCAATTCTTTTTTGCATTTCTATCGGCTGAAGGAATAGTTGAAGCAGATGATGTACTAGCAAATAAAAAATGGCAATACCAAGAAGGTATCGCCGGTGAAGGAAAAGCTAAAGTAGTAAGGTCATATTATGATACGGAGTAATGAGGAGCATGTGACAGGAAAAGTGTTAAATATGAATGCGGAATGCCATAAGAGGCCGAATAAAACAAAGATTTATTGTGGCAAGAGATATGATAGGTATACTAAAGAAAAGGTGAATGACTTGTTTCTACAAAAAGATAACAGTGGGGAAGGAAGTTAATTTTGAGATGAAGGCTCGTAGAGAGAGTATGGAAGAAAAAAACGTGAGATGGAAGAATTGTGCGGAAAGAAAGGTGACATGATGTCTAGGAAGGAAATTAACTCTGAGATAACAGCTAAATAAAAGAGAGAGTATGGAAGAAAAACACGAGCCGCGTCAAACCCAAATTAATGGGGACAAAGTAAAGGAATTAAGGACAAATTATTATACTTATTAGGTACTACTTACTTATGTTTCGAAAACCATTTCTTTTATAGATATTTAATTATACTGCAAAAACACGATAAATACTACGATAAACGTCTAGTCATAATGATAATTTAGCTACGTCACTAATCCTACCTAACTACCCACATTTTATTTAGAAAGAGTGTAAAAAATGTCGCTGGGCGTGTCGTATATATTTTAAATAAACAAAGGAGTTTTTTATCATCAGCTGTTCGTTACCAATTAACTGTTGGAACGCCTACCGTTGACAAATTGATGTGAATTTCTGAACGGGACCGCGCCCTTTAAAATTTAACATGGCCGACTTTTTCCAATCTATTTCGTGTCAAATGAAGGGTAATATAGGGCTTAGGAGTTATAGGTTGGTTTACTAAATGAGACAATAATGAATAAATATTGTGTCTATAAATAATAAGTACCTGGTCGACCGAGCTCTGCTCAGGTGAAAATAGCAAATAAACATATCGTTGTATCCCATTCCCGAGGCCGTGAAAATAGAGAAAACTAATTTTCTCGAATGAGACCTAGCTAGATCGATTTTTCGCCCCCGCAAACCCCTACATTGCAACTTTCATCGAAGTCGTTAGAGCCGATTTCGAGAACGTGAGTACAAATATATATTCAAACAAAAATCTATACAAATATTAGCTGACCCCGGCAAACGTTGCTTTGCCAATTATTTGTCTGGGGTGGACAACCCTTATCACTTAGGGGTATGAAAAATAGATAGTAGCCGATTCTCAAACCTACTGAATATGCATATAAAATTTGGTAAAAATCAGTAAAGCCGTTTCGGAGGAGTAAGGTAACTAACATTGTGACACGAGAATTTTATATAGGTATAAGATTTCTCGTTTAATAGTATAGGATGAAGCAGTTGGACTGGGCGATCATTGTGCTATAATAGTTACAGTCAACTGTCTAACAGCTAGGAATGTTAAGGACCAAGACAAGTGCCTCGCCAAACACGAAGAAGCTTTTTAGTCACTGGGTGTAAACACTGTGCTCTTGGACATAGGCTAAATGTTAAGCTCGCTCCATAGCTCTGAAGAAATGAGGAATCTTTTGAATCATCACAACATAAAATACGAATATTATCCATATATGTATATAGGTTTACATATAATTCCACATCCGTGGTCCATCTTAATTACTATAGGTCTTTTAACCATCACAATATAAAAATAAGAGTAATATCCATGTCCGTGGGACCTACAATTCCTGATCCGTGGTCCATCTTCATTACCAGGAGGGCAGGAAACTTGCATTTAATATTCGGAGCCTTCCAGAATCTGTCCACGATTATGACAGATGACTCCGACGCATACCACCGTTAATTTACATTGTGTGTAATTTAACTGCGCGCACGCAGCTTGCGAATGCTCACCTGCAAAGTCCTGCCGCCATTACTCTTTTTAATTGGTAGCTTGTCTTATAAAATAATTTTGTAACAGACTATTAACGTCTCATTATTAGAGTTCAGGAGGTATTAATAAAATCTATGTGTCTGATACGGAATTGTATGGATTTTATTTCCATGTGACGTGAAAGAAAATGGAGTGGGTGTATCTTTAGTTGGCGTAACAATGCGTTCGCACTGGCGAAACATCACAACAAAACATGTTGAAATCTCTAGTGCCTGTCAAACTTTGTATGAAAAAATGACAGAAAATAGAGATTCCAACATGTTTTGTTGTGATGTTTCGCCAGTGCGAACGCATGGTAAGGACTACTGTCTTGTTAAAAAGCGCCATCTTCGTCAGTAACAAATCAGTCAAAAGACGTCGAGAAAGTTCATCTTGAAACTGATCAAACAACAATCCGATACCTACTCCAAGGAATGTAAATGAATGACGTCACTTTAACTACACTTAACTTACCCACATTTCAGTGCCACCGCAGCCATTTAACAACTTCAGCTTGGTATCGCAGTCGTAAAAAAACTAAAGGCACAAAAGCACATGCAAATTGACTTAATTTATCTACATTCATTGAAAAACCTTAGATGTCCAAACAAAAGTTTAGAGGATTCAATTCAAATCCCGCTATTGTTGTCTGCCAAAGTTTCATTTGTTTTTTTCTTTTTAAGTTGATAAACGGTCCGCTGCCGGTAATTCGTTAAGCTGCCGTCCATTAATTATGTTTTAAATCGGCGGGTCTATCATCGATTTTGACGGCGCGTCACTAGAGATGTAGTTTGTCAAAATCATTCCCACGAGTGATTTGATGCCACAATGTTTGGGCTTTTTGAGGTGGGTCAAATTATAGAGCTAAAGATTAATGTTGGTTTGGCAAGCAAGGAAGCCCAAATGGTCTGGTTGAAGTTTTGCTATAATGGAGATCTTTCTGGCAAGATTTGTTGACTTTTGAGTCTAGATTCTCTTGTCAGTTTGAAGTCTTATAATCCTAGTAGGAGTTTAGGAGTCAAATCATGTTGACAACAGTCATAAATCAAATATAACAGCCAGGTTTTTTGTTTAAATCCTCCCCATGATTCGATTTCAGGAATGCCTACATTTTGGTGACCATTGAGTGTGAGACCTACTAATTATTTAGTAGTTAGGAACACTTCACCACCACGGAACCACAGATACTCCACTTCATTTTTACCTGCATTTTTTTATATTTCTGCTACCGGCAATCTTGCGTGTTCGCGCATAACTAATAGACAGTTGGCTGTGGTACTTTGACAGTTTGACTAATGTGAGTCTATAGTCGATGCTCAAGTTTGACAGGTGAATTAAGATGTAGAATGGCAGTGTCGACATCTGGGTTATTAGGGGGAATGGCCCTGTGATGAACTGATGACGTCAAATTGATCTTTTGGAAGTAATAGGTCTGGACTCAATGATTGGTTGCTAAAGAGTTTTTAGTGGAGTCAGTTCTAGGATAATAAGTAAACTATTATAATAAATGTAGTAGGTAAGTAGGTCCATGTCCTACCAATAAAGTATTCGCTATCCAAGATTACAAAAACAGATGATTAAATTCGTGGTTTTGTTACCTAATATCACAAGAATAAATAGGTTCCTACCTACCCTCATTTCGCCAGTCATGTCATAAGAGCCGCATGTTATAGGGGATCAGCCAGAACAAGTACCAGGAAACTAGCATTTAAAAGATGTAGATGTTGCGTCACAAAGGCATCTCAAATCAGTCATGTTCACATCAAAACGACGCAGTTATTCGAAGTTATGAGAGTTATATTCCTAAGAATTGAGACGTACCATCGACAAAGAGGTATGCCGAGTGTTTTTAAATCTACAAACATTTGCTGCACTAACTTTAGTGACAGTTAACCCTTCCGCAGCTGTGGGTATGGTTGAAAGTCGCGTTTGGTTGTTAATTTTAGTCACAGATCAGTGTTTGTTATTGGTCGTCGATCGGTGGGTTCGATTAGACAGCAGATGGGTTATCAGGCTGAGTGTTCCGAGGTTGGAATGTCAACCGGTGTTCTGTCGGGTGTTTGTTTATGTACCTATCAAATGTATTGGTGTATGTTATTGAGTCCACAGTTCTTTTGTCTAAAACGTATTTGTGTTACCCAATGACCCTTTGAATCTTCTACGTATAAAAAAAAATCTAAATCCATTAATTCACAGACAGACAACGCACAGCCTAAACCGCTCGGTCTAGGAGCATGAAATTTTGCACAAGGGTTCCATAATTATAACGAAGGTGAGCACTAAGGATGGATTTTTTAAAATTCATCCCCTAAAAGTTAAATAGGGGATGAAAGATTTTATGGAAGTTTTTAATTTTTGCCGATGGGATAGTACTATAGTTAAATGATTATGCTAGGTGCTATGCTTCATGTTGATAGTAACTCACTTATAAAGAAGTAAAACAAAAGTTACCATTAAACTAAAAAGTCTCTATCAATATCTCCAAGGTCTGAGTTCAGAATAAAAGCACCACAACGGAATGCAACATCTGCCTCACAGTAAGACGTTAGACCGAACTAACAAACAAATACGGCTGCATGCATAAACGCCATTTTCAACCCAGCCTATGATTATAGATTATACACAATTTTTAAACCTTATCAGCATACGTTGTTGAAATAATTTAAAAGAAACGCGCGTTTTAGCCAGTCTTACTTACCGTTCAATTTCGTCTCAAAATAGCATACGTGTGTCCGCTAACGTGCGAAGGGCCTTTGCTAAGGGCTTATTAATCGTCAGCCGGCCAACCCTGGGCAGGGGCGGGGCCCGGGGCGCGGCAATCGCGTGCAATTTGCATCGGTCCGGCCACCGCTACTTGACCGCACGCAAACGCCTGTTAATAACGCGTTAATAGTACGTTAACACATGCAATCGCATCGCAAGGGTTGATTAATTAGTTTCTGTAATGGACTGCCGCAGGTCCAAGTTCTAGAATCTAGGAATTTTAGTTATAACAATGCTAAATTGGCATAAGGCGCTGTGGTTTGTTAGTGAGCTGTGGTAGTTAAATTTATGCTGTTATCTTTAATGGTTTACTTAATAAGTGGATGCCATTGATGCCAGCGGGACCCTTGAGCTTAGAATTAGCATTGTTGCACGTTGTTCGATATTTAAGTTCAGTAGAGAAATGGCAATGAGACATAGGGCCGATTCTCTTGTCACAAATGCCTCTAAACTAAACTAAAAATCACCAAAATTTAGTTTATTCCTGTCAAACGACGATTTCCCATTCTGAAATAGACTAAAGTGACACAACTTAACTATATTTTAGTTTGACAGCACTAAGATGGCACTGAGATATTAGTTTAGTGAAAATGGCAATTTTGCTATTCTGAATTTGACGTTTTTAACCTAAAATTTAGATTTTCTAACTAAATATGACTATTTTAAATCGCGACTAAAAACATGTGGAATAAAGTTGGTTGTCATGAACTAAAATTCACACCAACACCTCAACTTCAGATGAAAAAACAGTACTGAATATTTTTTTTTCTTTTGCTTATATCTCGAAAACGGTGTGTCCAATCGCAAAAAATAATGAAAATTTCGACAGCCTTTATGAAACTCTTAAACCCCTAACACTCTACATGTAAGTAATATTTTTTCTTATTTTCCACACAAAAAGTGAAAAATCCATATAAAACACGTCGAGGCTGCCCCCCCTGCGCGCCTCCGGCTCTAAAAAGATTCACGTGGTTAGGTATCACGTGTGGAGTCGCGGTTGTCAAATTCGATTTAGATGTGTCAAAATTATTTTTAAATTTAGAGAATTTATTTTACAGAATAGCTTTGAGATTCTCATAGTCAAAAGTAAGGAATTTTAGTGATAGTTTAGTTAGTTTAGTTCGGTGTACAAGAGAATCGGCACCATAAACTCAAACTCAGCATTTATTTCAATAAAACCTTTTACGGGCATGGATTGGCAATAATTCGGCTAAAAACGTAGGTAAGTAATAATTTAATATTGTTTGATTAATTGTGCGATTGTTTTCCTAATATTATGTTCGATGCGTATACAGCTGACATCCCCTGAACTTTTCGTAGCCAAGATTTAAGTAGAGAGTTGCTTCCTCTAAATTGGAATACAAGTTAAAATTACTCTTTACTTTGTACGAAGCACTATCCGTGGTGATTCTGGAAGTGAACGCAAAAATATTGCAACTTAGTAAGATTACGTATCTACCTAATTGAAGATTGTGTTGGATAAGAAGCAAAATAAAAAAAAAGGATTGTGTGGTTTTATGAAATCACGGTAAAAGTGAAACTTCTATAGGCGCCGCCATATTGGCCTTGGCTGCTCTGACGAGCGCCTTTCACTTTATCCCTACTCCGCGGCCGACCGTCACGTGACATGCAACACACAGACGAAAAAGTTTGAGACGATGTAATAAAAGTTTCACTTTAATATCTTATTTCTTGAGAGAAAGACGAAGGAAAGAAAGAAAATATATTCATTCAGCACAGACTAAATGGCATTCAACATAGACTACAAAAAAAAAAAATGTAAGGTGCATTGTAAGAAATTTGCAGGAATGGCTCACGGCTGCGCCAAATAGACCCAGTTCAGTAAAAATGCCAGACAGTGCCTGACGCTGTTTGGTGGTTGGTGAGAGCTCAGAGTAGCTTGAGAAGCACATCAACACTACACGATAAGTAGCCTACCAAGATAACTGCACGTTATTTCCTAATCTAAGCTCCTAATGACGTACTTAATTCGTTATTTCGACACGTAGGTTACAGCTGTTGGCATCGCTTCCATGTTTGTTGTCGAAGCGCGCGAAATTATCCAGATTTCGCGGGCAAATCTCCCGCGCGCCCACTTTGTTTATGGCCTGACAACAACACATTTTACCGTTAGCCTTCGTACCCACGGGCGATCTTTTCCCGCGACGATTTTTATCGCACACTGGATTTTCAACTCTTGATGTTGAGCCGACTATTGAGAATCTAACAGAGTGCATCCCAGCGCGTCAAAAAAATACATTATTGGATTTTCAACTCTCGTCACTAAGCAGTGCGTTAAAAATCCAATGCGTCATAAAAAATCGCAGCGGGAAAGAATCGTTCGTGGGTACGAGGGCTTGCAGAAATGATAACTTTATGCAATTTTAAACTGTATCTCATTGAGTTAGGGACTGTTAAAGTGTTACGTGATGTATTTTTCAATGGTTATTTAGTTTAACACGTTGTTTTGTTTACGTGTTGCGTGAAAATGTTTCTGTGCGTTTGGTCGGTGCACGCATTTCGTTTGTTTTGTTATTAATTTAGGATTACAGCAGTTATTGTTATATCTAATGTGTTTATGCATTGAGAGTGCTGAAGTGGGTAGGTATACCTAGAGATTGGGGCATTATTAAGTATGATTTATTCTATGTTTGATTTCTGGAACTATTCATTTCGTTTCAGCCATTTATCTTGCGAAACATATTTAGGATTTATAAGATGGTGTTAAAGTAAATTCGACCTGCTTATAAATATTTTTGTGAAATTGTCATATTTTGGATAATTACAGATAATAGATTATAATATGTGACTTGCGTTTCTATCGGTACTTACCGACTAAGTATTTCACCGAATTTGTCCGATACGGTAAACGATGGTGAACGATTGCCCAGAGGGCCTACCACCAGCTCAAAAGCAGTATTATTTTAATATTACTTCAGTGGGAGAAAGAGATGGAGCTATACGTCCTGTAGAGTTTCATCTTTTTCCGACACTGAAGTAATATTAAAATAATACTGCTTTATGAGCTGGTCGTAGTCCCCCAGTAGCAATCTATTTTCTTCGTGGTTTTTAGAATTCTAGGTTAGATATCGTTTATTACATTACAGATTACACATAATTAAACACACCTGAACATGTCCATCTCTAAATTAAAAGAAAAATCGTCTAACCAGCCTTAACAACTCCGATCCGCGAGAGATATGAGATATTTTTTTTTAAATAAATAAAAAAGGGGCAAAGAAACCGTGGCATTAATCCGTTGGCATGAAAGGAGGCCGAGCGGCCCCCCGTGGGGGGTGGCAGGTGCGTGCGCGCAGCGTAGGCGACCGGGAAAAATGTGGGGACAAGTGTGATCCGCTATTGTATTACTTACAACCTGTTTTAGAACTTTAAGACATTTTTGACCACCATATTCTGACTTAATCGGACCTCAAAGGTAAGTTTGCTCGTCCAAAATAATATAAGAAAAGATGCCTAGTCAGGAAATCCTGTAACAACTTACCCATCAACAGTGAAGATTCATTTGTTTGACCAGGGATCTCTAAAAAGAGTTAAAAATAAAAAGGTCGTATCGCCCGCAGCGCCCCTTGCGGCGAGCAGGCGGAACCAATCGTTCGGTTACGGTGTCACTATTATTTCATGTGTTCAGTCAGACAGGATCACACAGGATTTCTGGATAATTGTTCACATATAGATTACGTGGTTTGAAGGATAGGCAGAGAGTGTGGTCATCTACGCAGTTCAAAAATATCTTGGATAAAGAGTTATAGGTCTATAAATAAAATAATTTCCTTAAAATTATGATTTGAAAAAAAAAAAACTTTTTAAATCCGTGCATAGAGCTGATTCAGGGATTCTGTCAGGGCCTCCAGAATTAATTTATTTTAATATGTATATTCGCATTTTATCTTAATATTATGCTACTTTATGAGTGCAAGTATTTTTTAAGTCGAAGTAAAATAAAACTACATGAGAATACGCTATAAATGTGACTCCTGCGCCGCAGGAGTTCCTAATCGATGCCTGCGATAGTGCTGCACTAAGGTTCATATCGATACTAGCGATAGTGCTGCACCGGGTTTCATATCGATACCGGCACGTCGTTAGTGCTGCACCGAAGTTCATATCGATTGGCTGACGATAGACTATACTGTTAGTTGCGCCGTGGACTCAGTTTAAACACTAGGGTGCGCGCAAGAGAAAACTGCGCGCGACTGGTGGCGTGCTTTTAATTCTATATTGTAATATTTAAAATATAATATGAAATCTATATTAATAATATTATGTACAATATTATTAATATAGATTGAATATTGTACATAATAATATTATTAATTTCGATTTAATATTTGTTATTAAATAAATAAAATTCTATACTTAATTTGAACGACAAGACGGCGGCATACGGTTAGTTACGATTTTAGCCGCGCGCAGACATCTTGTGAGTACTCTAGAAACCGGTAAAGGGTGTTGTCTCTCTTTTACGTTATAAAAATATGTCATTACGACTATATTTCCCGAAAGGGTGGACAGAGGTGTCCAGGGGTGCACTCACAAATCGCAATTGCCATTTACCGGGCACTACCCAGGTTCCGAGCTGCTGCTGAGACATTCATATGGATAAACCAATTTACACTTTGCCTGAATTGGAAATCGAATCTAGAACCCTACGTTCAACAGGTAGTATAAAACAACTAAGTAGCTATTATTTACGACCATTGCCAAATAATATTATTTTTATGTTTCAGGTTGCCGAATAAAACTACATGAGAACAAAAATAAAACTACATGAGACAGCTTAGCTATAATATGCCTGCGCATAAGGATACTGAATAAATGAAATGAAATGAAATGAAATGAAAAGAAACGAAATGAAATGAAATGAAATGAAAAGAAACGAAACGAAATGAAACGAAATGAAATGAAATGAAATTATTTATTCTGTAAATAGGATATCAGAATCACTTTTACACGTCATATAAAATGAAAAAAGATTAGCCAGATGGAGTCGACATTTCCTATCTGACTATCCCTGAGACGAAATGGCGAAACAAACTCAGGGGTCAGTCTCTTTTAAAGTCCAGCCATAATCGTGGTCAGGGGATGCCATGTAGATTTGTGTCTGAAATCGTGTTTTGAAAATAAAAAAAAATTATATAGTCAAAAAGTATCATGAATGAGACATTGGCCTACTGTTTTACCATCGTGTAAGTTAAACAGGTGTTCCTGTTCATCAGCATAGCTTGCCGGCAGAATAAGTATGGTGGTACCGGACCCCCGCGGCCCTGGACCAGCTCCTACACACTCAGACACCTCTAGATAGGTAAATGATAAATGATTTTATTTCTGTAAGTAGGTTTGTACAAACACTTTTACACGTCAATCATATTTTAAAAACTAGATGAGGTCGGCGTTTCCTATCTGACTACTCTGAGAAGAAAGGCCGAAACAAACTCAGAGGTCACAGTCTCTTTTAAAGTCCAGACATAATCTTGGTCAGATCATGTGAAGGCCATGTGGATTGGTGTCTGAAGTGGTCTTTAGAGGAAAGCATCACACAGATTGAGAGGGTCTGTCCAGTCAGTGCACGCATTTGTCAGTTATCGTGTAGCTCAACTCAGAATTTAAGGAGCTCAACGATTCGACGAACAATACCAAAAAAAGGACATTTGTGTAGGCCACATAAATTACTCAAACTGTCAGACCATGATTAAAACTAACTGAGAAAAAATTAAAAACAAAACACAACAAATAAAAAGGTAGTACTTATACTACTCATATTTCCGGAAAGCCCACGGAACTCCTTGTCCAGATTATTATGTAAGTGTGGTATAATGTCAATGGCATAATTATCTTCTCGCGCAACAGGAAGCGCTCACGTTGCTCTCAAGTAATTTCACTTTCTCTAGAGCTTGTACAATCTCAACATCTAGGATAATTTAAGTTTAGTTGCATAATCTATGCATCATACTGTGGTCAATTTTAAGGCTTCTTTTCACAGAAAGCGAATAAGTTAACTGGCGATGTGGAAGCTATAACGTATAGGTGACGACTCAGACTCCGTGTGGTGTGGTAACCTGTACCAGGGTTGTAACGGATGTCATATAACGGATGAGGATGCGGATGAGGATATCGAGATGATCGGGTTTGAGGATGCGGATGAGGATACGGATATTGGAAAATTCCTTATTGAGGATGCGGATGAGGGTGCGGATGTAGTAAAAAAATAGTCCTTATTTTTTAAAGTAGGTACCTATTTATATGTGTATTAAAGGTAATCATTTGGTAGGTTACCGTAGCGTAATTCGCCTGCAAAAATCTTGACATGTGCCACCACAGTCGTGCCACCACTGCCACGTGCAGCCGATCGTCTGTCATAGGACAAGGACATTGCGAATTCAGCCAATAGGACGCGTAATTCACATATCGGCGCGCTCATTTAGCTCGGCGCGAGTTTTAAAAATTCACTATTTATGCGAACAACGTAGGGTCATATCCCCATAGAAATTATGAGGATGCGGATGAGGATGCGGAGCTTTTAAAAACAAAAGTTGAGGATGCGGATGTTTTGCGGATATCAAAATTTATGCGGATGCTCCGCAGTTGCGGATGCGGATACGGATATCCGTTACATCTCTAACCTGTACCTACCAACCCACACGGGGACTGCGTGGTGTATTAAAACCCATTCCCTCAAAGAGAGGAGACCTGCAGAGTCCCAGCAGTGGCAACATTCATCATCTGCCTAGCCTTTTTCCAACTATGTTGGGGTCGGCTTCCAGTCTAACCGGATGCAGCTGAGTACCAGTATTTTACATGGAGCGATTGCCTATCTATTAATGACTAAGGCCTTTGGTAAGACTGGTTGGTTGTCAGACTTTCGGGCTACTGACGACCCGTAACGACTGTCAAAGATCCGCGAATGACAGCCGGGACCAACGGCTTGACGTGCTTTCCGAGGCACGGAGGAATATCGGTGTGAAAAGATGGTCACCCATCCACGGAGTAACCGCGACAAGCGTAGCTTAACCTGATTGATCGACCTGTGCGGCTGTTATTACTTAACCACGAGCATCTCACTTACCCACGAGCCCCTCAGTGGCAACTGGCAACATTATAGGCAAATTTTTATTATGTGTAGCTATGTAGAGAATTGTCGGGTGGTAATGGCACAGGGGGCCTACCACCAGCTCAAAAGCAGTATTATTTTAATATTACTTCAGTGGGAGAAAGAGATGGAGCTATACGCCCTGTAGAGCTTCATCTCTTTCCCACACTGAAGTAATATTAAAATAATACTGCTTTATGAGCTTGTGGTAAGCCCCCTGGTATGTAAAGAGCCTGTAGAGAATATCAGTTTGTCTAAATCTTGGAGCAAACGTTCATGTCCATCTCTGCGTAATAAGTGAGGATACCACCGCTGCACGGTAGCTGCCAGGCCAAACATACCGCTGCCCCCGGCGAATAAAATCGTAATCGTAAAACCAAATTTTATAGGAAAAATAAAAAACTGTTTTTTGTGAAAATTTTATATGCACATCGGAATTGTTCAAATACCAAAAGAAAAGTGATTATTTACATTCATTACAATACACCTTAAAATCTGGTAACTTCTGAAATAACCGTAGGAAAAGAAAGAAAAAAAAAGCGGCCAAGTGCGAGTCGTACTCGCCCATGAAGGGTTCCGTAGCAGCAAGTAACGATAAGTTTACGATTTATGACGTATTAAAAAAAAACTACTTGCTAGATCTCGTTCAAACCAATTTTCGGTGGAAGTTTACATAGTAATGTACATCATATATTTTTTTTAGTTTTATCATTCTCTTATTTTAGAAGTTACAGGGGGGGGGGACACACATTTTACCACTTTGGAAGTGTCTCTCGCACAAACTATTCAGTTTAGAAAAAAATTATATTAGAAACCTCAATATCATTTTTGAAGACCTATCCATAGATACCCCACACGTATGGGATTGATGAAAAAAAAAATTTCGAGTTTCAGTTCTAAGTATGGGGAACTCCAAAATTATTTGTTTTTTTTCTATTTTTGTGTGAAAATCTTAATGCGGTTCACAGAATACATCTACTTACCAAGTTTCAACAGCATAGCTCTTATAGTTTCGGAAAAAAGTGGCTGTGACATACGGACGGACAGACAGACAGACAGACAGACAGACAGACAGACATGACGAATCTATAAGGGTTCCGTTTTTTAACGGAACCCTAAAAATTGACAGAGTGTAATCGGACCTTTAAATATCGGCTGTCGTAACAGCACATTACCATTACATTCGCCGGGGACAGCGAAACATCCATCGCTGCACGGTATAGCCCAAGCCAGGTCAAACATACATCCATCGCGTCGCTGCCGCCTCGCTTTCGATATGGAAGTGGCTCTAGGTACTCTAGCTAAGATAATCATTTAGTGTCTGTGCTAGATTACTAAATAATGAGTGCAGTTAGGCATCTTTCGTCAGTTACGAAGGCTCATGAGCATATCAGGTGAACTGGCAGTCGCTCTATGTATTTAAAATGTTATAACAGGTAGTAGGAAAACCTGGAAAAAGGCTTGGAAGATTTTTTATCTAAGAGTTCCCTCTTCATCATTATATAAGTAGGTGGTTTGAACTTGAATGACCTACTGGCCAATGTTAGGTACCATATTATACTCTTATAGCAGGTCAATATTAGACAAAGAGTAGGGTTTTTGAAGTGAAAACTTCTTTAGACGCGTTGGGCATTTTTGAGATGGGACTAAACCATTGATTTCGCGACACTGTTACGACACCAGCTTTTGACCGTTAAAAAGACATCAACGCGTTGATTACCGCGGTGTCGATTTTTTTTCTAGTTTTGGCAATAGTTTGAAAAATGGCATGCGATTTTGTACCGGCTTATGCGGTCCAATTATTTATAAAATTGTCACCTTGACCTGCTTTACACATTATCTACTCTAGGTAGGTTCCTCAGTATATATTTTTGTTTTTCTGATTAACTAGACCTCGGTTTTCCCTAAGGATATCAGTTCTCTGACCCTCCGTACCTACAACACTATTGCTAGTAGTTACTATTATGATGACCCGCTTTACCTACTATTGGCAAGAGTCATGTCAAGTCATGAGGGTAACTTATGACTTCCAGTTTCTTAGGACCATTCAGCCTTCAGGGTTAACGTAGACATTACTTGTTGTCCAGATCGTCCCGCCCGCCATCTTCTACGTGGTCTCCGCGTATTAAGAGTGCTAGTTTGTTCTTATTTTGCTGGCATATTCTTTTTTTAATTTGTTTTGACTTTTATTCGCATGGTCCTCATTTTAAACAGAATATTTCCTGTATCCACATGCTTATCTTATATTTTTTAATTTACAACCATTAAATCCAACTCCTAAAAATATCCCATGACTCAAGCGTAAACAAAAACAAAATAAACGACACATCGATATTATTTGCGAGCAATCGATTGATGAATCTACTAAATAACTGGCCTCCCACACGCAACATACATTACTGGCTTACAATGATTAAGAGTGGTTGTATGCTATACATGTGGAGCAATGTATGGTGGATGAGGCGAGTCGCTCGTTGAGGAGACTTGAAGTCATTGACCGGAGCCTTGACCGCCGCTCAGTGAAAGTTGGATTGCAGTGATGCCAAACAAGATACTGGCTGAGATATCGATTTACAGTTGAATCGATATGTCATCAGTGTGATATTTAGATAGGAATCATGTTATATTTTAGCATCCATATATTGTTGGGAAGCACAGAGTTACGGAGATTGAAATCCGGAATGTCAAAAATGTACAGGACCCAAATAAGTAATCACACAAAATATAGTTTAAAATCTTTTTTAATGTACAATGTACAACACTTAAAATTAAAAATAATCAACAACAATTACACAATAGTCAACAAAAACGCGATCAACAGCACAGACAACAACATAAATTGTTTCCACACAACAACAATAAATATCACAACATTATTACATAAGTCAACACTGATGGAATTACATCTCCATCAGATCTACGAAATTTGTATTTACACTGGCAACCCCGCTTATAAAAATAAGCTATAGAACCTCTTTGCCCCTTATTTTAAATTTGTTTTTTTTCTTTAGTGCTTGTGGCCTCCTTTGTGGTGGTAGACGTGTTTGTAGACGGGGACATGGACTGGGTAGGGTTTGGGAATGGGGACCTCGACCTTCTTCTCAACCTCAACGGGGTAAGGCTTTTCGACCTCATAGGGGACGGGCTTCTCAACGGTGTAGGGGACTGGCTTCTCCACAATTTTGGTAACGACCTGAAAAAGAGTTTGGGATTAGTCTTGTTTTCTGGTGGGCATGATTTGCGGGCTACGAGGAGGTTGGCTCAACATTTTCATAAGACCTGTTAGCATAGTAATTATAGGTGGAAGAACTTGCTACTTGAATTTTGGGTGTGTAGTATTTTTGTAGAACGTTTCGAATGTATCGGAAACGTTCTCTCATTCCAACTGGTTGCAAACTGTCACAAACGCACTGTTCTTTTTTCAAACGCACGCCTGACTGCCCGCGCTTTTACTTTCTGTCATGGCCGACTGCGTTACGTAACAGTTTGATGCAGCAATGAATGGGTAACGTTATGAGATAATTGCAAAAACGCATCTAGACACAATAACTGTGATATAACACTTACGTTGTACTACTTTATTTGTCGTGTAAAATAATTGTATAGTTTCTCTTTGGCATTAACTTTGTGGTTTAAGTTTAATTGAATTGATGTTAGGAGAATGTCGTTTTGCTTGTAAGTGTAAAACGAATTGGTTCTATGTTTATGGTATGGCCGATGTGAAAGGTGCTTTTAAATGTTTAAAATGGCGATAATTATAGTTTTACAGAGGGCAGACAAAGAAAGGTTGTTTAATGAAACCAATCATGAAAGTCATAAAGAGTTGTGTCCGTTTTATTTGCGTTAAATTCTTTTATTTTTTTTTGTTAAGACGACATAATTGTTTAAAATTAATTTTAGTTAATTACTTTTTTTTACTTCTAGTGGTTCGGAACTACCATCTTTGCTAGGGTATACTAGTGTTGCCAAACAAAAAAACTCAGACAAAGTTAACCCAAGAAGAAAAATGAAAAATCTATGCAAGTTAAGTGCTACAGCTGCAATGATTTAACACGCTTCTGTCATATTGTGGCGTTAATGACTAATTATGACACGATTTATGAGTACAATTACCTACGTGTTACCAGTCACACGATCTGAGTAGTTTTTTTTTTGCGGAGTCAATGAATGTAAAGGGCAAATCAATTGAATCAAGAATGAATCTGAGCTGCAAATTGAGCAGCAATAAATAAAATATCAGTGTACTTAATTGATTCAAATGAAGATGAATTAGGTCTGTGCTCAACACAACGTAAAAAGGCTATTGTTTTTTTATCAAATGCCCTAATTAAATCTGTGTCCAGTGCAATAAAGGATAATAGGGTGTCGGGGCCCATTGAGAAAGAACTCGGTTTACAAGATTTATCTATGGCAAATTGCACTATTATTTTTGTTCCCTATTTGGATAACGAAGTAGTGTAATATATAAAAGCTTTTTTTAATTACTATACCTTAACCGAACATCGGTAATGAACATGCAAGAATCGAGAATCTACTTCTTTTTAATGTTGGTTAAAACTAGCGGAAAACAGCAATCCCTAGACCACCCTAATCTAATTTTATACCTATTCACCAATATTGTGAAAAAAAAAATTAAGCATTCTTAATCATAACCCTAATTAGATACGTAACGCACTTGGAATGATAATCGTAACGCAATGGACATTGTTGAATTGTCATAATGAAATGATGTCAAGTACGTAACGCAATTTGTGTGCTGCATTCAAATAGCTTCCACAAGCGACGTTACTTCTTGTACGGGGTAAACCTTTTTTACTACAACGGGGAAGCTCTTGGCCTGCATCTCACCTGATGGTAAGTCAGGCCGAAGGTGGAAGCGAGCTTCACCCGGAATCCTCAACCAAAGAGTAACTACCCCCCCCCCCCCTACTAGTATCTTACCTCTAACTGCCGAAACACAACAATGCTGTTATTGCGACAGAGTTAGATAAGATGGTGGTAGCTAGCCAGGCGGACTTAGAACAAGCCCTACCGCTAACAAAATCGAGCAGAAAAAAGGCTAGGATGTCAGCCCCGTAACAACCGAAATAGCTTATGTTTGGCAAGATGTCATGAGGTATTGAAGACAGTGCTTGTGTACTCGAGAGAAGGGATTGTCATTTGCCTTAATTTTTTTGTATTTTGAATATTAAGTATCCGGATATTTCCCTAATTTTTTCAGATTTTGCCCTAATTACGCTGATAATCGAATATCAACTGTAACTTTTTTGTTTTCCAAATTTTTCTTCTTTTTTGCTCTTATAAAACAATGTCACTATTTAAAAATTCCTGTAGATGTAAACCTTATATAACAGCAGTACTTAGTCAGAAGCTTACCTTGTAAACTGGCACATGGATGGGCTGTTTCACTACTACGTGAACGGGGTAAGGTTGGGGGATGGGGACCTTCACGTACTGCGGGACCGACACTGCCACGGGATGGGGGACTGGCACCCCAATCTTCTTCACCACCGTGACGTGATACGGCTTTGTGTGTTCTGAGTGGGAGTGACCTTCAGGCTCCCAGTCATCTGAGGGTCGGGCAGCCGCGAAGGCCGCTAGAAGGAGGATGGCTGCTGTTTTCTGGAAGGTAACGTAGTTTTTCTTTAGTAATAGATTGCAACGGCTCCTCGTTTAGGAAAGGCATAAGCGATTTTATTTTAAGAGCAGATTTCCTGTACTTTTAGTCTATTATGTCTATTACTAGTAATATAGAATATAAACTAGCACAATGTAAATTAATACATGATATGAATTAGAAAAAATTACATTCGTTCTTGTCGGATTCGAACCCACAACCTCGCGCTTATGCACCTAACCACTGGTCCATTTTGTACTACAACTTCTACCTTTCGAATCAAGGTTTCGAATGTAATTTACATAATTATGCTTTTGAAAAAGGAAACAGTTCTGATTCTATTTTCAAAATGGAATGTTTTATTTTTAATATGATTACGATTGTCTATGATGTCATTGAACGCAATAGCATAGCACAGTCACCATAGAACAGGTAGTAACAAGGTTATTATGTAACATCACATAATCATTATGTCACAAGCAATCACCAATTTAAATTATGAATAATGTATTATTAATTCTCATTCAGAGCGTGAGAAATGAGTAAACGTAATTTTTTATCAAAAATATTTTGATAGTCCAAAAAGTCGCCATGTTTTAAGATTACACTTTTTTATATTCAACTTCCACGCAAAGGAACCACATTTATACAGCCAGGAAAAACGCCACAATTTTCAGATCCATTTTAATATCGTTGTTACGTCACTTGATATTAAATAATTAAGAAAACACTTACAAAAGCGATCATGTTGAATAGTTTAGATGCTGTTGTCGACTTCTAAGTATTGACTGGTGCAATCTGAGATCCCCACAAGCGTTTTATACTTGGTGAAATGAACAACGCGCCTTTCCATTCAGTGATAGGATCTTTGCACCATGAAGTTATCGAATTTGAGATCGGTCTAAACGATGCTGCTATGTTTCATGTACACTGCGGTTTTACAACAAGATTGCAGATTTGTTTTACGAACTAAAGAAGCAATATATGTGATACATATTCGTTATATACGATAGTATGTTACTCGATAGTGAGTTCGATTGTACTATTCGGGCTTAACAAGGAGAAGTTAATACCAGGTTCTTGATTTGTTTTTTTTTTCTCTACATGTGCTCAATTCTTTTTGAAGTGGTTATTATGGGCGATAGAAAGTATGACAGTTAAATTAAAATTCCGACTAGGTTATAGGAGACAGATTGTTTTATAGTTTTTAATTAATGTCACTGCGTAGGGTAATTACTAATTACATAGACTTGTAATACACTGGGTAAGGCCCTTTGTACACACGTTTTTCTTGCCATGAAAAACTACGGTTTAGCCGTGTGTAGGCACGGTCGTCAGTGTTGTATGGAAGCTTGTTTACGCAGACATGTTTTTTCTACAGCGCGGTTTATACGCCACCGTACCGTAAAAAATCCGTGCGGTGTACAATATGCCTTATAGTTGATTAGCTTCTATCTTTAGGTGGTACTGGCTGGTAAGATGAACTGTGGTTTTTAAGAATGGAACGGAGTCATTTGTCCTGCTAAGCTGTTCCACACATCCACCTTGCAAAGTACAAGGAGAAATATATGCAGTTGATGAATAACCTTCAGTAATTCAAAATCAATAAATCGTAATTTATTCAAATTTCGAACATCAACATTACATAAAAACAAGACATTCCCCCAAAACGCCCGCCCTTCACCACTTCCTAGTGCTTTAGCTGGGAAGAAGAAGTGGCGCAACAAACTCCCCAGCAGCAGCAATTCAAGGAGCATAAGAAAAAGAAGATGTAGACTTGAAAGAGCATGACAGTTGAGAGTATGTCATGCTCACTTAAATGTCTCGCTTATGGTGACGAGTGTGTTGGATCATTCGGTTCCCTACAAAACGGTTGAGCTGGATGGTGCTGATCCATGCGTCATGTTCGTGAACGCCGTCAGTTGAGACTGGACATCTCTTATCTGCCAGGGCTTATTTTTAATCTCATATTTTCAATTGTTTTTGATTATTTTTTGTACATTGTTCTCACATATAGAAGCAACAAGAATAATGTACCCAGAATTTTGTAATATCTATCTTTAAAAGAGTGTCCTTGGAGTTTCTTGCCCGTTCTTCTCCATAGAGATCTACGTTTTGGAATGGGCAACAAGCTTCAACTTTCTGACTAACTGACCGACTCTTTGACAATTCAAAAGTGCCTGTTTTAATTGAAATAAATGCTTTGAGTTCTTAAGAAGACCATGGTCCATAGGTTGCACAATTACTAGGTTATATTATAACAGCTACAAGTGCATTCGCAATTTTATTCTTAAGTTATCAATATATAAGCTAAAACAATCCCGAAACACTTCCATTAGGACTAAAGCCATTAACTTCTTATTTTTTTTAGCAACTAGCTTCTGCCCGCGATTTTGTCCGCGAGCCTATAACCTTCGTCAAGAATTGGGCTATCCAATGCAAAGATAATTTTTCAAATCCGACTGGTAGTTCCGGAGATTACCTCTTTATTATTATTTATTTATTTTTATTTATCAAACAACGTTTATAAAAATCTTTCTCTTCTTTTAAAATTATTTTCTTTTATAATATTATATTATACAATGTGTAAAAAATACCTTGTCCGATCTGTGATCCGTTTTGTTAAGTATCGTATTGAGAGTCTATTTATGAAAAAAATTGACTAAAAAAATAGTCTATTTATGAATTTTGCAGGAAAAAAGAAAAAAAAATAACCCGCATTTTTTTTATGGAGAATTTACCGGCTTAATACCTATATGGGGCAAGACCAGCTGTAATTTAGCGGGTGTCTACAAGTCATAACTTATGTACCCAGTTGAAAATTTGCTCATTTTTAAGCCCTAATTTTGGGACTAAAAATGTGAAATTTAAATAGCAAATATTTTGTGATTTTCAACAATAATAAGATTTTTCATTACTTTTAGGTAATTTTATACCTTACCTACCAGGGTTTTTTTACACATTGTATAGTATAAACAAAAAAATAATTTGTTGTTTGTGATCTTAATTTTTGGACTTGTAACTTCTCAATATAAATTGGTGCTCATTCAAGATCGGTTATGTAAAAACAGACATGCTATTAAAAAAGGTGAATGTAGGGACTACATTCACCTTTTTTGATAGCCGGTTTAGTGAAAGACCAAAAGTAACTTTTATATAAAAGTACATGAATATATATAAGATATATAAGAACATGAATTTGTTTGAGATCCGTATTTTTTTTTAGTTTTCCTGCCCTTTGTGGACTTAATAAAACTCATAGCGAAACTTGGGTTATCTCGAAAATACTGCAGCATTAATTTTTAAATAAATAGGACAAAAACACTACTCCATAAAATATTCTCAATAGAAAAAAAACAAAGTTACTTCCAAACCGAACAATAAACCGCTGATATTAAAAAAATACTTCAAATTAAATACCTAGATAGAACTAAACAACTATAAGGTAGATACCACGTTTTTTTTAAATTGGCTTTCTTTACGCCGTAAAAATAAATTACCTAAACTATTGGCGCCTTAGAGCCTTCTCTCCGACGCTCAGTCTCGCTCTCACTCAGCGAGAGGTATCGTGAGTGCGAGATAGGTAAGGAATGAATTTGAGCTGAGGTTTTATGGACTCTTAATGCTGATCTCTATTTCGAAGCTATTTGGCCCTGCACCCTCATTGAGTGACACAGATGTACAGACGCCAGCACTTCAAGCTACTACAATCTGTCAAATTTATTTAATAGATTTTCAACTTTATCGCTGAAGTATAAGGTTCAAAGTTGATTGGGAAAATTTGACAGTTTCGGGTAGCTTGATGTGCTGGCGTCTGTACACGGAAGGACAATTCCTTTTATTTTGGTTATTCAGCAATATCCACGACGTTAAGAGCGTTTATTCTGAAAGTGGGCAACGTCGCAAATGGATGTCAAATATTCCGCTGTTTTGATTAATTTGACAATATTACTGTATGGAAATAAGAAATGTGGCTAACTAGCGAACTAGAATATTAATAATGAATTGCAATTATAACACTGATTTTGATGTTGTAACCGTTTTACGTGTAAAAAGGCATTTGGAAAGTTTCCAAATACTTTTTTTTTGCATCTAAAACTAAATATTCGGTGTTACGATATTAATTATTGCATTTCATCTAAGTATATTATCTATACTATAATAGAATGTTATACGAGGGGCTAAAATAATCCATTGTAACGAGGTAGTTTTACTCCTGACGAGGGAGTAAATAGAAACCGAGTTATAATGGGTTTTAGCGCCGTGTGTTACACTCTACTTTTCACTACGATTGCGAGAAAATAAAATAATCCAATACAATATGAAATAGTTTATTTTATTTAAATGTACTTACAATTTGTACAATTCTGGATATTTAACGAGATGTTTTTTTCCGGCAACTTAATTTCAATCCTCTGTGAAGATGTTGTCACTAGATGATGACATTTTCACTGTTGTAAATTATATTACGGTCACCAATTCAATTCGTAATTACAGAAAAATTCTAAAGATTTCGCGCCAATGCCTTTTTTATTTCTTCTGTAGCCGCAACGCAATGCACGCATTCTACCGAAGAGATAGCCGCATTTAGTTCCATTTTCAAAAATAAAATGTTCTTTTTTTTTGTGAACCAGTAATAAGTCGAGTCCATAATAATGATTATTCTACATAAGAATAAAGACTTTTTCGTTTTTCAAGGCTCGTTGGAAAAGGCAAAAATAAAAATACTTTTTCCCCTAGAGCAAGAAATGCTATTTTTCCCCGCACTGGTACTCTACAATGATGGCCTTTTTGAGCAAGAGGAGTGAAAATAATATTATAAAGAGGAAAGATTTGTATTGTTGTATGTAACGAATAAACTTAAAAACTACTGGATCAATTTGAAAAATTATTTCAGCTATGGATAGCTACATTATCAGCGAGTAACATAGGCTATATTTTATCCCCGTAATCCCACGGGAACGGGAACTACGCGGGTGAAACCGCGTGACGTCCGCTAGTAATCAATATTTTAATTCCCTAGTTAGCCACATTTCTTAATTCCATACAATAATATTGCCAAATTAATCAAAATAGGTAAATATTTGACAGCTATTTACGACGTTGCCATATTTTAGGATAAACCCTCTTAGCAAACCTTTAAACAATTGATTTTTTCAGTCTTATGTAGCATCTAATAGGGTTTTTTATCACCCACTTGAGAAGAACTTTCGTAAAACCTCTAATTCTTGTGGAAACCCAGCTAAACAATACCGTTATGTGCTGTAATATAAGAAATTAACGTAATAAAGAAGAGAACAATGCCCCTTGGGCTACATCTTACTTAAAAACAGTTAATTCGCGCCAAAAATGCGGAGTAATTGCAAAAATATGCAAATGCACGGCCATTAAATAATTGATCGTACGCGAATGTAGATTGTTACAGTTGTGCATTTATCACTAAACAGAAATGGTGCAAAAGGTTCAGAATAACAAACTTCGATATGGAAAATAGGAAATGATGGCGCCATCTACTTTTTAACCGACTTCCAAAAGGAGGAGGTTCTCAATTCGTCTGTATGTTGTTTTTTTTTTTTTTGTATGTTTGTTACGCGATTACTCCGTCAATTATGAATTGATTTTGATGGTTCTTTTTTTGTTTGGTAGATCATACTTCAGAGGTGGTCCCATATAAATTTTATTAACTTTGCTTGGGTAGTTTTTGAGTTAGCTTCAATAATACGTATTTTTTCCTCACTTAGTATGTGGATGATATTATGATAACTTCCTGTCACTGTTATTTACATAGCAAGTAGTGGTATTCGAATTTGTGTGGGGTAGGTATCACAATTAAAAAGTGAAAAATAAAAACTTTTTACAAAAAAAAAAAAAAACCGACTTCAAAAAAAACACTACAAAGTGAAAAATAACTTTAATTTCGGAAGTCGGTGACAAAGAACGAAAATTAAAAACCAAAGACACCGACTTCCGAAATTAAAGTTATTTTTCACTTTGTAGTGTTTTTTTTTAAGTCGGTTTTTTTACCCTACTATACGGCAAAGCTATAAGGAAGGGTTTTGATTTTATTCAAAATTAAAATATTAAAAAAAAAAACACATAAACCTACATGGGCACTAATGAAACGTCAAAAGCTAGGTGCACAGGTATTTAATATACTCAAACATTGGTACCAATTCCCTTGTTCACAAACTAAACTAAATTTAAGTTCAGTGCATCTTTTTCTTTCTATTTCATTAAGAAAAGGACAGAAGATAAATTTTAGTTTCATCATCATCATCAGCCTATAATGTTCCCACTGCTGGGACACAGGCCTCCTCTCTGTGAGAGGGAGTGGGCCGTAATCTACCACGCGGGCTCAGTGCGGGTTGGTAGATGTCACATGTCTTCGAATTTTCGGTTCTAGGACATGCCGGTTTCCTCACAATGTTTTCCTTCAACGTTTTAAGAGCAGTGGTGATGAAATAATTTACACAAAGTAAAGCGCCTGTCTGGGTTCGAACCTACGACCTACAACTCGTAAGTCGCGGCCGTTACAACTGGGCCACCACTGCTCTGCAAATTTTAGTTTAGTCCTGTCAAATTAATCAGCGCTTGACGTAAATTGACGTAATTTTAGTCGGCAAGTTTTTAATCACGTCTAAACTTGTATGGAGAGTGACAGGCGCTGATTAATTTGACAGGACTAAACTAAAATTAATCCTCTGTCCTTTTCTTAATGAAATAGAAAGAAAAAGATGCACTGAACTTAAATTTAGTTTAGTTTGTGAACAAGGGAATCTGCACCAATGTCGTGTAAAAAGATAAACTTTCCGAAAACACTTGCACTTTTCACATTTACTTTTAACAGCGACGCGGGCGAATTTTTGGTTGCCCTATGATTCTTTCCCCTCTTTTTTTATATACCTACTTGTACATATTATTATTACTATTTTAAGTCGGTATGCTTATATATTACGTAAATATTATCATGTTATCATTACGACACGACACTTTATACATTTTATTTAGATTTTACCAACTGTGCCTTTATCTTATGGCCCCAGTGATGCTACTGATTTTACCAAGTTGTCTAAGTTGTACTACTGATTTTACCAAGTGGTCCTAGTTTTGGTACTGATTTTACCAAATTGTCTTTGATGTGCTCTTGATTCTACCAAGTTGTCCCAGTTGTGCTACTGGTTTTATCATGTTGTCCTAGTTGTGCTTCTGATTTTACCAACTTGTCTTTGATGTGCTCTTGATTTTATCAAGTTGTCCTAGTTGTGCTGATTTTACCAAGTTGTTTAAGTTGTACTATTGATTTTACCTAGTGGTCCCAGTTGTGCTACTGATTTTACCAAGTTGTCTTTGATGTTCTACTAATTTTAGCAACTGGTATTACATCTAGTTGTTCAACTGATTTTTCCTAATTTTGCTAATGAATTTACCAAATTGTTTTAATTGTGCTACGGATTTTACCAAATTGTCCTAGTTGAGTTACTGTTTTACCACCTGGTCCTATAGTTGTTATTATTGATATTTTGTCGATCGTATACCTATAAAGCTTGTGATAAGTAATTCATGCTGTCAGCTGTAGATGCACATGAAGTTCTAATGGCTGATATGAAGGCTGATTCAGCGCTAATTCAGTTTATTAGCGCTGCAACTTTTGGTCAAGCAAATTTTTTTATTATAATTTTGGCCTGACACACGCTAAGCAGCAGATAAGTGATTCATGTTTTCAATGTAGTGGACATTCTGAAACTTTACTTTTTAATGACTATAATGCTGACGTAATTCGTACTCGGAGTCTCGGACAAAAACACGTGTCCGTCTGTCCGTCGCGCGGTCCGAGTTGATAGAAAGTAGTTCTTGTTTATTTTTGTTTTTTATTTTTTTGTACCTAGCTATAAGTAGACTTGTTACTTTTAGGTTATGTAGGTGAACGTAAATGTTTGGTTGATGAATCAGAAGATATTAATTAGGCATTTTTTTTGGATTTATTAAAGAATAAAATAAATAAATGAAATCCGCTTCACACCTTTACTCCAATTGCGTAACGCTCACGGAATGGCAAACCCTTTTACTATAACATTACAACAGTATCCATTGCGTTATATTTGCTGTAGAGCTAACGATTTCTTTAACAAATGAGGCAATGGGTTTTATTCTACAGTCAAAGTGAAAGGGTTATACAGTTCCTTCCTGATTCCGAGTGCCTCAATCAGGGTACTGGAGATCCGCTGATCCCGCGCTCGATCACTGCTCTTGCAAACATAGACACTAAAACGAAACAAGCCAGAAAAAAACACAAAACGTTCTAATTTTGAAAAAAAAAGAACTGTCAAACTGCCCGCGCTATATCGGACCCCACCCGACGCCACAGCGCGGCAGCGCGGTAACACGCCATCTTCCGGAGAGTTGTTTCCGCATGCATTGTTTACTTATCTGCTTTTTATTGTACTTACGTACTATATGTGGCAACTAACTACTGCCTTCGTAAAGGTTTTTATTTTTAAAAGCTGTCGTAAGCCCAGTCTTTTACATAATAAATGATTGTGCGTTGTAATATGTATCGGACGGAGTGTTATTAGGTATTTATAAACCTTTCAAAGCAAAGTTCGCTCCTCATACTGAGAAGGAACGAGCATTGGTCTGCACGCAAGCTTCTGGGTTGTTAGTAAGTATTTCAGAGTACCTATTTCTGAAACATCCACTAAAGTTAAGAGGGCGCCATAATAATATGCCCCTTTCAACAACCTCGTAGGTGCATAACACCGGCCTATTTACCTTTATTTATGTAAAATGAAGGCAGCTATTAGGAGCGTTCAGTTCATAGAATTTTTCTTTATTATCAAAATTTTTCGTCGGTTATAAAAAAAAATGCTGTTTCATAGAAAAATGCAATACTTACCTATGCGGTCAGGGAAATCCACGCGAAAACTGTTACCATGGATTCAGTACATGATTCTGAACCCCGGAGAGCTGAAATTGTTCGTCGGTTATTAAAACTACTGTTCTGTACATTTTGACCGAATTGCACTTTTCTATGAAACAACAATTTTTTTTTTAAACCCTACCGTAGCGGGATTCAGAATCATGTACTTACTTAATCCATGGTAATAGTTTTCGCGTTGATGGCCCTGCCATCCTGTATACTGATAATAAATTTGAAGAGTTTGTTTTTTTGTTTGAACTGGCAAATCTCTGGAACTACCAGTCGGATTTGAAATAGTAGTTTATGAAACTGTTGCATAATGAGGGGTATTAAAACATGAGTGTGTTTAAAAACCGAGCCGTAGGCGAGGTTTTTAATAGTATCACACGAATGTTCTAATATATAGTTATGTGCAGTTTAATACACTACTTTATCTACTCGCATACATTGGGATTGAACCAAATACTAAATAAAAGATCAAAGTTAAAGATCAAGAATTAATTTAAAAATTCCACGAAATTCAGTACAACAAAACAAATGAATGTGGCCTGCACCAGCACATCACCGCACATGCGCTACAGCGGGTGCTGCTGTCCCCCGTTTAAACGTTCCAATGCAAAAATTGATGGAAACTCCTTGGTTATATTAACTTCTTGGAATAGCCCTGTATCGTCATAGAAAAAAAATTGTTTTATAGCATTATTTTGTTGGAGAAAAAATGTAATAATATGATTCTATTTTTAAATTTCGGTATTGTGTTTATAAAGTATGTCAATATAAACTCGTTTTGAATTTTATAATTCGAATATTACGCTATGAGAGTAGATAAAGTTATTTATCTAATCTCATAGCGTAATATTCGAATTATGAATTTCAAAACGAGTTTATATTGACATACTTTATAAACAGAATACCGAAATTTAAAAATAGAATCGTATTATAACACTTTCTCTAACAAAATAATACAATAAAACAATTTTTTTTCTGTTACGATACAGCGCCAATCCAAGAAGTTAATATCACCAAAGAGTTTCCAACAACTTTTGGCGGGGGACAGCAGCACCCGCTGTAGCGCATGTGCGGTGATGTGCTGGTGCAGGCGACATTCATTTGTTTTGTAGTACCTACTTATTGAATTTTGTGGGATTTTTACATTTATTCTTGATCTTTAACTTTGATCTTTTATTTAGTATTTGTTTCAATCCCAATGTTTGAGAGTAGATAAAGTAGTGTATGAAACTGCACATAACTAGATATTAAAACATTCGTGTGATACTATTAAAAACCTCGCCTACGGCTCGGTTTTTAAATACACACTCATGTTTTAATACCCCTTATTATGCAACAGTTTCATAAACTACTATTTTGCATTTGATAACCCAATTCTTGAGGTAGGCTATAGGCTATTTAACATCACGCTACCACACGATCAAGAAAAAGTCAAAATGAACGGTAAACGAAAACGAAGTAAAAGCGCGGGCGGGCGATAGGATGCGACAAGGTGTGTCCCTGGCTGAAATTTCATGCGGTCGAAGTCGGGGCAAGAGGCTATTATAATTATTTATAATACATATATTTAGACTGTGAGTCACCATTTAACTCTTAATTCATGGATGTAGAATACGCAAACATTATTATGGCACAAGGAGTTTCAGAAAAAGTTCTACTTCGTAGAGCACTGTCTATGCAACTAGCGTTACTATCTCTAAAAGTCAGAAAACCGGACTTACCCGCTAAAAAAGCCGAACTTTTTTTAACGGACGCCAAAAAAAAAGGATTTTTGACTAAAAGTTCAAATGTAACTCATATTTTATTATATGAAAGTTTTAATCGGTATTGTCATTTTCATTTACTTATTTTTTTTTTGGTAGAAACGTGCTTTAAAAGCTCAACCTCCTTAGTTATTTTATCAACATTTTGCAAGCTACATGTCTTAAATTAAATTCCATAATTAACATTTTTGCAATAGTTTCCGATTTTAAAATGTGTCTTTGTTTCGTCTATTGCTGGCCTATTGAGAAGCCAAATTTTTCGAACGAAGCAATGGATTAGCCATATCCTTCAAAATCATTCAGATTGTAATTGAAAAGTGTGTTACGCAATTAGGTTGCAGGTTTAGGTTGTGTGTTGATCAAAATATGATTCGTGACACTAAAAACTTTACGTACATATTCGGTAAGTACTCATTAAAATCATCAACACAGCTCTCTAAGTAAAGGTACCATTCCGTACCCGACCGCAGAAGACAACTGCAGGCGATGTGTCGCCGCGACACGACTGGTTTCTATGAAATACTTTCCGTAGCTAGCGACACGTGTTGGCAGCTACGGGCGAATGACAGGCGACACGTGCAGCCTAAACGCAGACCAGCACGCTTAGCATGACCACTGTAGAAAGAGGTTTTGTCGACGGAAGAATAGACAAAATGACAGATAAACAATCACAATTTGTCATTTTGTCTATTCTTCCGTCGACAAAAACCGTTTCTACGTTGGTCATGCTACGCGTGCTGTAGTGCCGCCAACGCTCGAGCGATACCTAGTCATATTTTTCTTTCTTCTATCTACCGACTGGAATACGGCACCTTAAGTGTTGGTCTCAAAATGTCAGGATTTCATGGAATAGACATTCAATAGTTTGAAGTTACTTCAACCCTAGTGTTACTTTAATATTAAACGAACACTTGGGCCGAACTAACTTTGAAAATTCGAACTATCGTTTGCTAACCGTATCAGCATTTAATCAGGAATTTGCAAAATGCCATTAGACACAATAGTTAGTTGCAACATTTGAAACTGTTCAGGGGTAGTCCACCTGCACTGCATAGTTGCATTACCTGCAGCGAATGCAACTGTTTGCCGATGGAACTGATACGGTTGAATTACTTGAATTAACTACGGAGTAACTGACGTTGTGATTGTAATCATTTTTTTAAGATTTTAATTAGATTTGTTTAATGGAGCTCGTGGCTAGTATCTACTAACAGCCGCACGGGTCGATCCATCAGGTTAAGCTACGCTTGCCGGGGTTGGCACGTGGATGGGTGACCATTTCTACATACCAAGACTCCTCCGTGCCTCGGAAAGTACGTTAAGCCGTTGGTCTCGGATCTCATTCGTGGATCTTTGACAGTCGTTACGAGTCGTCAGAAGCCCGAAAGTCTGACAACCAGTCTTACGAAGGGGTATCGTATCTATTACACAGTTACCTACTGGGTTGTGGACGTCAGATAGGCAGTCACTTCATGTAAAATACTGGTATTCAGCTGCATCCGATTAGACTGGAAGCCGACCCTAACATAGTTGGGAAAAGGCTAGGCAGATTGAATTAGATTTGTTTAATGAATGAATGAATGCGCCATGTTATAATTATTACGTAACCAGTACTGAGTAGGTACATGTAATAATTAGCCAATAAGTCAAAACGTCAAGCAAATATTTTTTGACAGCTTCGCGCACAGATTGTACCTAATAAGTATGCGGCGCGTGAGTCGCCGACGGCACGTAATGTTGCCATTTTAAATATTATATTTGTATAAAAATTTAGGACTAGTATTGTATTTATCTTATTTTTGATTTGTTATTTCACTATATGCTGCACCGGTTGACGTCATCACGTCAGCGCCGGCTATCGCTGAAAACCAGCGCTGGGGCTCTGTCTCGCATGGGGTCGCAGCTTTATGCTGAGCGATGGCCGTTTTGCGTGGATGTGACGCATATTTTCCCCAAATTTGTTATTTACGTGTTTTTTATCTTTCTTTGCGTCATGTTTACCGCAAATAAACGAATTTTCTATATTTCTTTCCTTCTAATGAAACAAAAATTATTATAACTCGAACTCAGCTTACACTCCAATATTTCACCTGTTATTTTAAACTTCCCTGTACGCAATATGAGTTGCGAATAATAACTAAAATTAATAGGATCGCAACCTATTAATTTCAGTCATTATTTCCGTAGAGTTGTGAAGGTCAGATCTATAGGCAAAGTCAAAAGTAAAATCATTTATTTCAAATAGGCCCTTATAAGGTACTTTTGAACTTCAAAATTTACAAAAAAAAATATATAATTGATTCTAGTCGCTTCTTCCAAAAGGTAGTTTTCGTATGGAGAAGAATGGGCAAGAAACTCCACCGTTACTCTTTTAAAATTGAGACAGTCGCTCTATGTATAATACTGGTATTCAGTTGCATTCGGTTAGCCTGGAAGCTGACCCCAACATAGTTAGGCTGATGATGATGATTTCAGTAGACAATAAGTGTTGGCAACCTGCAACCAACTTTTTTTGTATTCACGTTTTTGTTCCTTTTTTATTTAATACTTCTTATGTTTTTTAGTATTAATGTCAGTGTGTGTGAAAAAGAAACGTCTTAATATACACTAAAGAAAACTTTGTGTTTCCATTGAATACTTAAGGCCATCCTCATCTTCAACATTGGTGTCAGAAGTGAACGGCTACATTGGAAATGCCCACCACAAGATCACAGACGAAGGCCGCCATGGCGGAAACCGGTACAGCAGGTATCGTTCCAACAGGTGCTCCTCAGGAGGGCGGTGCCTCCACTCACGGCGCCATCGCGCCGGCTCCGCCCTGCACCAACCCTAACGAGACCTTACCACCCGCCAGCAGGACCTCGTCAAGCATCGTGCCACAGAGCGCACGGTCAGACCGCTCTAGCAGCACGTTAAAAGCACAAATCCTGACCGCTAAGGCGGAGCACGCTCGTCGGCTCGCAAATGTCCAGGCGGAGCGTAACCGTGCCCAGGCGGAGCGTGACCGTGCCCAGGCGGAGCGTGATCATGCCCAAGCGGAGCGTGAAAACGCCGTTGCGGAGTTGGAATTACAGGCGAAACTGGCGACTATCCAGGCCGAATCCTTACATGGAGGATCTCGCCACTCCGGCAACTCCCATGACTCCAGATCTCAACACAGAGTTGAAGACTGGTTAGCTCAATCATTTAATAGGTTTCCTAAACGAGATAATAAAGCGCATTCATTTGTCGACAGGGGAGTAAACGAGCCGAGATTTTCTAGCGTTGTGCCACAGGCCCTGCCACGTTCGACGCCCGCCACGGCTTACGGAGATGGTCCAGTGACACATCCTGTCCTTGACGTTCTGCACCATGCCCCTACGTGCGCAGTCCCCGCCTCTGCCTCGACGCGACCTGTCCTCACCTGTGCGCCACCGCGCCAGGTTCCTACTCACCCGCCGACGTATCCGGCCCCCGCCGGCACGTCGACGCACCCTGTCCCCTGTGTCTGTACGCTTCCTGTGGGCGCGTACTCATCAGTTGAGCCGGCTGGACACACACCACACGCACTAGGTTTAGGCACACTTGCTAAAGATAACAATTGTTGCTACAAAAATAAAAATCATAGCCCAGATCTAGGTACATCATTTAATCAGCTGGTCGACGCAATTACAGGCACAGGGAAGAAGACAACAAAGGTTTGTGATATCACTAAGTTCGACGGTCACGTCTCCGATTGGTTCCACTTCAAGAAATCATACGAACAATCCAAGGTGCACTTTTCCTCTAGCGACAACATCACGCGACTTGGCGTGGCGCTGCACGGTGCTGCCAGAGAGGCAGTCTCCATCAGACTGATAGCAGCTGACGACCCGGAGCAGATTATCGAAGCGCTGGAAACTAGGTTCGCTCAGCCGGAAGTCATCGTACTACATCAGATCTCCACGGTAAAAGCGCTTCCCAAAATAAGCATGTACGAGTCTGCGCGAGAGCTGAACATCTTTGCTTGTCGCATCCGCAACTGCGTCGAAATCATCCGCTTGCTGGATTTGCCCGAGCACCTCGCTTCACCGGACCTTCTTAACATCATAATAAGCAAATTGACTCCGCTCCTCAGGTCTAAATGGAGAGACTTTGCTTCGCCGAGGGTAGGCTCTGGTAAGTTTAAATTAGAAATTTTGGCAGATTTCCTCGAAATTGAGGCAAAATTACAAATTAAATTTGATGTCATAGTGCCAGAGCCGACACTTGTCAAAGGTCAATGTCAACCCGTGAAAACATCCAGAGACAAAATTTACGCAATTGCGACAACGTCAAACACGTCAAAGCTGAAAAGTTTTTATGTATGCCAGTACTGTCATGACGGTAAACACGAGGTTAGCGATTGTGAAGGTTTTAAATCTCTGTCTCTGGACGATCGGTGGCAATGGGTGATGGAGAACAAGGCCTGCCGTAGATGCCTAAGAAAAGGCTCGCACCAATATCGCCACTGTAAGAAGAGGTGCGAGTTCGAAGGCTGCCCGGTTGTGAAGCGGCACCACACCCTCCTGCATAGAGCCCGACCTGTGACGACAGCCCATGTTGACGTACACTCGGACGCGGAAATCACCGACCCCAAGGTACCAAAGCCAAGTACGTCGAAGGACGAGCAGCGATCAGTCACCGTGGCCCATAACTCTGCTCCACTTAACTCACCCTGCCTCAAGCCACTACTAAAGGTTGTAGCAGTCACTATTTCTGGACCCCTGGGAAGCGTTAACACGCATGCCCTACTTGACGATGGGAGTTCCGTGACTCTGTTGGACCAATCCGTGGCGGACTTGGTGGGAGCCGAGGGCCCTAAGTGTAGGCTGAATATTGACTGCATTGGTGGATTGAGTACGCAGGCTGACGTGAGTTATGTTGATATCAAAGTAAAGGGTCGACACGGTTCGGACAGTTTTGACATCAGAGCGCGATCCATTCCCAACTTGGGCATCAATAGGCAGTCCGCACGTTTAGGCGACGTCACCAGGTACGATTATCTATCTGATTTAGTGGACGTCGTGTGTTATGATGATGCGAAGCCCATGTTGCTGATAGGGGCGGACAATTGGCACGTGTCGCTTCCTTCTGCCGTCCGCCACGGCACACGTGAACAACCCGCGGCCGCTCGCACCGCGCTAGGGTGGGTCCTCTTCGGATATATTTCCGGGAGATCTAACGCTGCTACATCCGTTAACCATATCTCCGTCGCTGACGACGACGATTCTTCGCTAGACAACCTCATCAAGGAATACTTTCGACTAGACTCTATAGGCATAACGAAGGTAGACCATCGTAGTACTAGCGAACAACGTGCTTTAAAGATTCTAGAGGAGACTACTAAGCGCCTAGATTCTGGCAGGTATGAAGCGGGCCTATTATGGCGCGATAATATCACTACTATCCCTAAGAGCCGCGACCTAGCATTATCTAGATTCACTAATCTCGAGCGCAAGATGGCTAAGGATAGTGCGTATGCCGATGCCTACAAGAATAATATTCAAGGTATGATCAGCAAAGGGTACGCTGAACTATGTTCGGATCCACCGTCCGGCCAGGTACCGTGGTATCTTCCACATTTTGGAGTTATCCACCCACACAAAAAGAAGCTGCGAGTTGTCCACGACGCAGCGGCGAAGTGCGCAGGTGTGAGCCTCAATTCACTTCTGCTGACTGGACCCGATCTTCTCCAGCCGCTTCTTAGCATCGCCATGAGGTTTAGGGAAGGCCCCGTTGCCCTGACGGGAGATATCAGGGAGATGTTCCCGCAAATTAAAATTAGACCCGAAGATAGGGACTCTCAACGTTTTTTGTGGAGAGATAGTCCAGATTTGCCACTTCAGGAATTCCGAATGTCCTCGATGATATTCGGTGCAGCGTCCAGCCCGTGTACCGCGCTTTGGGTGAAAAACAAAAACGCTAGTCAATTTCAGTCACGATACCCGGACGCCGTGCAGTGTATCGTCGAAGACCATTATATGGATGACTTTTTAGGGAGTTTCGACAGCATCAGCGAAGCGGCACAGCGAGCTTTTGAAGTATGGTCCATACATAAAGCGGCCTGCTTCGAGATGTGCTCTTGGGTTTCGAATTGCAAGGAAGCCCTAGCCTTAATACCTGCCGACTTACATGCGACAGATGCTATTACCGAGGTGAGCTTAGGCCCGACGTCCCCCTCACAAATTCGCGTACTAGGTCTTACGTGGAACGTGAACGACGACAAGCTTCATTTCGTCAAGACTCTTCCAAAGGTCCCTATTAAGTATACAAAACGTTCAGTCTTGTCCCTACTGATGTCTGTTTACGATTCCTCAGGTTTTTTAACTCCCATTATTATGAAGGGTCGCGCACTATTCCAGAAAACCTGGAAGTTGGGCATTGACTGGGATCAGACTCTGCCAGCTAACTTGATTGAAGACTGGAAAAGTTGGTTGCTCGAAATCCAAAATTTAAACAACAGTTCCATCCCCCGATGCTACTTTCGCGGCACCGGGCGCATTAAGGATGCCCAACTTCACGTCTTTGCCGACGCCAGTGAACGCGCGTACGCCTGCGTGGCCTACTGGCGCTTCACAGGCGACGACGACAACGTAAGCTTATCCCTGATAGGGGGAAAGGGTAGGCTGGCGCCCCTGAAACCTGTTTCAATCCCGAGGTTGGAGCTCCAGGCCGCCCTGATCGCTTCGCGCTTCAGCGCCTATGTGACTGAAGCGCACAGACGAAAACCCAATCAAGTTTACTTTTGGACGGATTCGCTAACCGTTTTGAAGTGGCTTCGTAGCGACGCCTGCACATTTAAAGCCTTCGTCTCGTTCCGGGTGGGAGAGATAGCTGAGATAACGAACATTCAGAGTTGGAAATATGTCCCCACGGCTTTAAACGTCGCAGACGACGCTACGCGTGACATTCACAATTTCACAACTTCATCACGTTGGTTCACAGGTCCCACATTTCTCCTGTCCCCACCCTCTGACTGGCCATGTGAACCGACGTGTGCTGTCCCTCCGGTGACCGAAGAACTGAAAAGAGACTCGGAATCGGTGGGATTGATAGTTGCTCCACCGCGACAGCTACCTTTACCGGTAGTTGCGGATCACCAACGCTTTAGCAGTTGGACTCGGTTGCTTCGTGCCACAGCGCGAACTCATCAGTGCTTAAATAAATTTCGATCAGTTTTGCGCCCAAATTCAATTTTTTCTCTAAATACACTTCGTGATGATCGCAACCTTTATACCCTTTCTGTTGCAGACCTCAACGTTGCAGAGGTCCATTTGTTTCGTAAAGTTCAACGCGATTCCTTCCCCAAGGATTTGACGCGCGTTCTAACAGCACGTCCCGTTTCGAGTGATAGTAGGCTTCGGAACCTTTCGCTTTTGCTCGGTGAAGACGGGCTCCTTCGTCTTTCTGGTCGCACTGCCGTTGCAGAGCATGTAGAGTCACGCCCGATTATCCTAGACGGCCGACATCCTATCGTCAAGCTTCTGATATGCTCCTATCACACCAGGTACGCCCACGGATATAACGAACTAGTGGTTAATGAACTGCGCCAGCGATTCTACATACTAAGCCTCAGGCCAACCATCAGAGGAATTTCGCAGAGATGCCAGTTTTGCCGCAATCGGAAGGCTAAGCCAAAATCACCACCAGAGGGAGATTTGCCGGATGCCAGGTTAGCACATCATCAGCGCCCCTTCACCCACGTGGGTTTGGATTACTTCGGCCCCCTGAGCGTCTCTATTGGCAGACGCACCGCCAAGAGATGGATTGCACTTTTTACATGCATGACGGTGCGAGCCGTGCATTTGGAGATCGTAGAAACCCTATCGTCTGACTCCGCCTTGATGGCACTCAGACGGTTCATCGCTAGAAGGGGATGCCCGACAAGAATTTATTCCGATAACGGGACCGCATTCGTCGGCGCGGCAAGGATGCTGCCAGAGCTCTTCGACTTCTGCACAAATAGAAAGATAGATTGGAGATTCATTCCCCCATCCGCGCCATTTATGGGGGGCTGTTGGGAACGGCTAGTCCGCTCGGTGAAGAATGCCATCGCCGTGACCCTGAAGGAAAGGACGCCCAAGGAGGAGGTGCTAAGCACCCTGCTCCTGGAGGCAGAGTCAATCATCAATTCAAGACCCCTGACACACGTCTCAGTGGACGCGGACGCGGAGTGCGCCCTAACTCCTTTCACCTTTTTAATTGGAAACTCAAGCGGTGAGCCTGAAATTAATGTGTTTGACGACGCGGACTTGATCCGACGTGTTAACTGGCGAAAGGCACAGAGGCTAGCAGACCACTTCTGGCAGCGCTTTGTACGAGAGTACCTGCCCACGCTCACACCTAGGAGGCGGCTGGATGAGGCTCGTCCGTTTAGCGTGGGCGATCTAGTTTTTATCGCAGATGGCACGCTGCCCAGGAACCAATGGCCCCGAGGGCGGATTACGGCAGTGCACCCGGGGAACGACGGGGTAGTAAGAGTAGTGGACGTCGCAACGAAAGGGGGCGTGCTGCGTCGACCCACTCGCAAGGTGGTGTTGCTGGTTGCCGGCCAGTAAATTGGTGCCTTCACACCGTCGGGGGCCATGTTGGCAACCTGCAACCAACCTTTTTTGTATTCACGTTTTTGTTCCTTTTTTATTTAATACTTCTTATGTTTTTTAGTATTAATGTCAGTGTGTGTGAAAAAGAAACGTCTTAATATACACTAAAGAAAACTTTGTGTTTCCATTGAATACTTAAGGCCATCCTCATCTTCAACAATAAGGTAGGTAAGGTAATATGCAAAATCATCATCTGCCTAGCCTTTTCCCAACTATGTTGGGGTCGGCTTCCAGTCTAACCGGATGCAGCTGAATACCAGTATTTTACATGGAGCGACTGCCTATCTGACCTCCACAACCCAGTTAGGTACTGGGTAACACGATATCCCGTGGTAAGACTGGTTGTCAGACTTTCGGGCTTCTGACGACCCGTAACAACTGTCAAAGATCTACAAATGACAGCTGGGACCAACGGCTTAACGTGCTTTCCGAGGCACGGAGGAGTCTCGGTATGTAAAGATGGTCACCCATCCATAGACCAACCCCGGCAAGCGTAGCTTAACCTATTGGATCGACCCATGCGGCTGTTATTACTTAGCCACGAGCTCCTCCAAATATGCAAAATGGCGACAGTTAATTTATTAATTACTAGCGACCCGCCCCGGCTTCGCACGGGTATAAACCGGGTTATTATACATATAAACCTTCCTCTTCAATCACTCTATCTATTAAAAAAAACCGCATCAAAATCCGTTGCGTAGTTTTAAAGATTTAAGCATACATAGGGACATAGGGACAGAGAAAGCGACTTTGTTTTATACTATGTAGTGATATCTATCACTCAAAGTTATCTCAAGAACTGATGGAATGGAACCAAGGACTCCAAAGTTCAGCAGTATCTGCTTACGAGGTAGAATTACCGGTGTGTATTTTAAAGTTAGTAGAAAATATTAGTATAGTAGCAATAGGCTTCTACGCCAAGGAAAGCCTTGTTAAGAGGACCCTTCGATACATTTCTGTAGGCTTCACCTGTGAGGTCGTTTGTGATTCAAAATTTTGTTTTTAATAATTTTATAATTGCATGGCTTTTATCGCGGGCTTTGAGCGCGGCGACCGAATCAAGAAATTCCGTAACGTAACGAAAATAAAACCTAACACCCCCCACTCCGCATACCATGTAATGACGGTTCCCATGACAACGTGATGTTGTCATGGAGGTTACAAATGCTATGCAATAGCTTTACCGCGGCAGTCCCCGAGTGCCACACGTTTTTTTTTTCTGCAACAGCTCAGCTCTACCTGATCCGAATTTTCTCTCAGGCGCCATGTTGACAATTAATGTTTATTAAATAAACTATTAAAAATACGATACATTTCTAGCTATGCACAACCATTCGATACGCTTCCATGCCGAATCGAGCATCATCATTAATTATGTTATCAAAGGAGTACGTACTCTAAAGGCTGTTTTCAAATCCAAAACCCGAACATGTTGTTAGTTATCAAATAGACAACCGCTTTTCTCCCGACAGCCATTTGTTATCAGTAATTCTTCTTCTTTTTGTGTGGTTACTGACTAACCTGGTATCAGAGTTTTAAAGCCGCCCATGGGCCTCTGACTTGGGTTCACATGCCGTCGAGAAATATCTCTCAGGAATGCCGGTTTCCTCACGATGTTTTCCTTCACCGTTTTTGAAGCAAGTGATAATTATACAATACGCACATGAATCCGAAAAGTCAGAGGTGCGTGCCTTGGGTTCGAAAAAGAGACTTGGCAGTCTGACGGTCACACCACTAGGCTATCACTGCTTTGATGCACAAAATCGGTAATCGGCACCATTTTGGTGCCGATTCCCTTGTTCACAAACTAAACTAAATTTAAGTTCAGTGCACCTTTTTCTTTTTATTTCATTAAGAAAAGGACAGAAGATAAATTTTAGTTTAGTCCTGTCAAATTAATCAGCGCTTGACGTAAATTGACGTAATTTTAGTTGGCAAGTTTTTAATCTAAACTTGTATGGAGTAGTGACAGGCGCTGATTAATTTGACAGGACTAAACTAAAATTTATCTTCTGTCCTTTTCTTAATGAAATAGAAAGAAAAAGATGCATTGAATTTTAGTTTAGTTTGTGAACAAGGGAATCGACACCAATGTGCAATTTTCAACACGACGACAGCCTGTCGAATGTTTGTGAATAGCGCAGCAGGTGGGCTACATAAAGTGTCTTTGCCTAGGTACGCAAATACACTCCCTGTGTCACTTTTAGTGGAAAACCTGTGTGGAAATAAGACAGACTGTCACAACACCCCTGATAAAAAAAATCTGCTACCTATGCCCAACGCATAGCAGATTTTTTAACGTTTCTAAAATACTTAGTTCAAATTAAAAACTGCGTTCTATCTCAAAATCTGTTTTCAACTTTTTATCAATATTTTGGGTAAAATTGTCATTTCTATTCAAGTGCGAGACCACACAAGAGAATACTGTGCCACCGATCTAAGATGGCGTCTTGTGCTGTCAAAATGGGGTGAAACGGATTGATTTATGTTAATACCTTCTGTTTAAACGCTGTAGGTGGTAACGTAACATGTGCTGTAACTGTTTATAAATAGTTTGTTTACATTCTAAAGCTTTTCGAATCTGCAATTTTTTTTCTTGTTTGCATAACGAACGGCCATTTTTTTTGCAATTTAGTACTAGAAAAACGAATAGATTCATAACTTTTTTACTGAATAACATAGGTCTTATTGGATAGATTTGCGATAAAGAGTTACAAGTAGATAGGTAGATACCTACGCTTGTTACATTACAACCATCAGTAGGGACTGGTCATCTCTTAGCTGCTACGGTTTATTTTATTTTAATTTTTGAATTGTTTTTATATTTTTATTACGGACGCTTTTAACGTGCAGTTCTTTCTGCATTGTTCTCACATGTATAATTTGATGATGTAACCAATATTTTGTATTGTATTGTGTAATATTTTGTATTTTGTTTGGAGGGGTTTGTGGCAAAGTAATAACAGCCGCACGGGTCGATCGATCAGGTTAAGCTACGTTTGCCGCGGTTGGCCCGTGGATGGGTGACCATCATTACATACCGAGACATCTCCGTGCCTCGGAAAGCACGTTAAGCCGTTGGTCCCGGCTGTCATTTGTAGATTTTTGACAGTCGTTACGGGTAGTTAGAAGCCCAAAAGTCTGACAACCAGCTTTACCAAGGGGTATCGTGTTACCTAGTAACTAGGTTGTGGAGGTCAGATAGGCAATCGCTCCATATAAAATACACCTATTCAGCTGCATCCGGTTAGACTGGAAGCCGACCCCAACATAATTGGGAAAAGGCTAGGCAGATGATGAACCAATATTTTGTAACAAAGAGTGTCCGTGGAGTTTCATGCCCGTTCTTCTCCATAGGTACCTATCTACTACGCTTTGGAATGGGCAACAAACTTCATCTTTCTGACTGACCGACCCCTTGACAATTCACAAGTACCTGTAATTGGTTTATTTGAAATAAATGCTTTGAGTTTGAGTTTGAGACAACCTTCCATGCTTTATACAGGAATTCTAGCAGTCATTACAATGAAACCATTCAGCTTGGTTAGAATTTTCCAGACACTAGTCAACTACAGCAAAAAAGATACTGGGCAATCATCGAAATGAATTAGATTTGCCTGGAAATGAATATTGTTAAATTGTCAAAATGGAACAGATTGTCATCGTGTGTGTTAAGACGCAGATATATGCCAGTGACCTTGAGTGGTTAGCTTGCGTGTTCTGTACTGAGCTCACGCAACGCGTCGTACGTCCAGCCAGTAATATGACTCGTCTATCAAGGAGCGCTGTCCCAAATTAGAGGCATTAATAATTTATTATACATAAAACAAAAGGTATTTTAATAAAACACGTGTACTAAAAGATCAATAATTAAATTATCTTTAAATTGGTGAAGGTTTCAGAAAAAATACGCTTGATAGATTTTGCGTGATTCTCAGTTTTTTATTCGCGTTAGACATAACTTTACAAATTAATTTCACTAAGTTATATAAATGTAATCTAAAATACTCCCATATTAAGTTATTAAGAAAATGCTCTAATTTAACATATATTTTTTCCAAATCATTAACACTACTCGTTTATACGTGATCTTCATTATAAAATCATTGAAAGTCGGTTATCGTCGCCTAAGTACGTATTTTGTGTGCAAAAGTTCGCGCTACCACTAAAGTCCATTTGATGCGGCGCTAGTGTCTACGTCATTGCATCAAATTGCATTTAAAAAATGTAGTTTCACGATTTTCTGCCGAACTTACTTAAGTTCGGCAGAAAATCGTGGAACTACATTTTATTTAATTATTTTTTTTCTTTTTTTTTTTAGCTTTGATTCAACCAAAGCTTTTTGGATATTTACCTAGAGTTCGGCCGTCGAGAGTATCTATGCGTTTTTGACACCTGTCAATTTGTGTTGTTTCGCGAGTTTGATCCAGTAGTAGGTATACTATTCTATACTACTCAAGGAGCATTCTATATTTTCACCAGAGCAGAGCTCGGTCGCCCAGGTACTATTCAATAAATGAAAGGAAATCTGCATTAGGTACACAAATAAAATTTTTAGAAGATATCCGGGCTTGTAGCTGAGTCATAATAGCTACACGAGTGAACTGATCAGGTTAAGCTATATGCACTTGCCGCGGTTGGTCCGTAGATGGGTGACCATCTTTACATACCGAGACTCCTCCGTGCCTCGGAAAGCACGTTAAGCCACTGGCCTCGGCTGTCATTCGTGGATCTTTGGCAGTCGTTACGGGTCGTCAGAAGCCCGAAAGTCTGACGACCAGTCTTACCAAGGGGTGGATTACTCAGTTACTGGGTTGTGGAGGTCAGATAGGCAGTCGCTCCATGTGAAATACTGGTATTCAGCTGTATCTAGTTAGACTGGAAGTCGACCCCAACATAGTTAGGAAAAGGCTAGGTAGATTGATTGATTGAGTTTGATCCAAAATGTTACTAGAAATTGTCCAAATGTCAGGAACGCATGTCGACGGCTGGACTGTAGTATGAAGTTCTCAAGAGCATCTTGGAGCAGGAATTAAATTATACAAAAATTAAGGTACATTTAAATGACATGTCCAGTTTCTGCCCTCTGGAGGCCTACCACAAGCTCATAAAGCAGTATTATTTTAATATTACTTCAGTATGGGAAACAGATGAAGCTCTACAGGACGTATAGCTCCATCTCTTTCTCCCACTGAAGTAATATTAAAATAATACTGCTTTCTAGCTGGTGGTAGGCCCCCTGGTCGTGGTCTGAAACGATAATGTTCATGATTTAAGGTTTTACAGTAAGATTTAAAATTTAAATTATTATGGATTTATAAATTCAGTAGAGGTTGCGTGACATAATTTTCAAAAAAACAGTACTCATAGTATATAACTTCCGCCTCGCCATTTTTAACGGGAAGTACTAAAAATGTTTTTGACGTTCCATTTTGTCCCGTAATTACCTTTAAAGAGTGTGTCATACCGTTAAATAAGGGTTACTGAAATATTTCGATAGGTACCGTTCTTTTTTTCAGAGCGGAAATTTGAGGTTGGAAATGCATACCGGTAAATTTCGGTAGCAGTATCTTAACCTTTATAAATGTATCGGTAGCAGTACCTAACCCTTAATAAATAGGGGTTTTCTTTGACGCACTGCCGCTACACTCTGTCTGTCGTTCACTTGCTGATTGTAATAATAGGTGATAGGTAATACGGGCTGGTATCCGCAACTCCACGTCAAAGCGCGTATTTTGCGTACGGGTGGGAAAATCGATTATTCGATCCACCCCAGCTCCTCAAAGAAGGCCAGCAACGCCTTGGTGTCACTGACAATCTCACGTAGGGTACCTGGGTTACCGAAGTACTTTGCCCTGTATGTGGCGACCACCGGGCAGTTTAACAGCACATGAGCTGCTGTCTCGTCGTCCTCCATGCAGGCTCTGCACAGCAGAACTGTCTGTGACTCCTATGACAAAGAGGTGTTTATTAAATGACCCATGGCCAGTTACAGCTGCTGTAACTATACGCAGCTGCTGTTTTGTTAGTCGGAGAACCTGTTTCGTGAAGCGGCCGTCGATTGTAGGGAGTGCCTCCTTGGCCTGCCTGCACTCACCGTGGTCCACCCGATGTTCTTGCTGATTGTAACTAAGTATTGGTTTTTAGTTCCGATCGAAAGGACACGACTGTGTAAGCACCAGCACCGCGTGTCTCGCATGTTTTTCGGTACCGAAATCGTGTAAAGGTTAAATAACGGTTTAGCCCAACCATTATTTTAAACCGGTACCGGTATTTTTTTGAGGTATCTTAACTTTTAACCGTAACCGCTTTCAGTTCCTGTCTTGGAGTTTGTATTTGGCCCCGATTAGCAAAAGGTCCGCATTCTAAAGGTACAGTACCTCTGCCTATCCTTTCGATCAAAACAAGCTACATGTTATGCTATGCTAATTTATAAAAATAGCTCCCACTAACAAGTCTAACACATCTGCCGACGTTGGCCGGTAATGTGGGACACCTCGACGTGTGAATTAATCTAATGCGTCGATGTTATCAACTGCCGTTGTTCGGACAAATGGTCATTGGACTGGCTGTAAAAATGCGATGTGACCGCTCGTGATGAATCGTTAGTAGCTTTGGTGTCAACGGTAATGGGGTTTGGAACCTATGACAAATTCCAATTCTAATATCTTGCACGGTTTCTACAGACGGTTCACTCCGCAAAATCATTGAAATAAAAAGCGACTCTTGCAACGACACAATAGAGTGCAATTCAGCACGCGTAGCGTGACAACCACAGAAATGTATTTTGTCGACGGAAGAATAGACAAAATGACAGATTTGTCTATTCTTCCGTCGACAAAACTCATTTCTATTGTGGTTATGCTAAAGCGTGCAGGTCTCACAGCGCTAATTACCTACAGTTATATTCACCTAGAAGTTGCCTCTATTTTTATCGCGTAACTCATATCTTCTGACTACGTTACGCTCACTGAATTAGCCCGACAAGTCGATCCCACCGCGTACTTGTAGCTTCATACCTAAAATGCGAAGTGAACCATCTGTTACTATTCTGTGACGGTTTTTAAATTCTACACAAAGGTATAATTGCACCACAAATCAAGAAATACGTTTATCGCAAACTAATTTAATATATCGTTCTGTTTCTTTTAATTGTTTGAAAACAGTGGCGGGGCAAGATCAAACTTTGATGTGGGCGAGGTACCTACATTTCGCGAGGCCCTCTAGTAGCGCAAGAAGACGAAAAAACAAAAAAAAAAACAGCTGAACAGTTGTCAAATTTTTAGGTATAGGTCAAGTTATAGGATAGGCCGTTCAAAAATATTGTTGGTCTGTGAAAACCATTTTTCTATTCAGGGATCCGTTTGCGTAATATTAAGCTTTAAAACACGTTCAGTGCCGGGAACCCCTCCTGGAGGGCTCGTGTCAATATATTTATCGTTTTTGGGACGAGTCAAATTTTTTCGACGCTTTCACGGCTTTTAAGTAATGCATAAACCTGCGAGGAGTGAAGCCCCTCAGACCGCGAGGCCGTCACCCACGCCTTACGCCGCCTCTGTTTGAAGATGATGGAGACAGAATGATGTTTTAATATGTAAAATGGAACTCGTCACCACCATCATCCAAAAATTTGCTGAAGCCCACGAACACAAACTCCACCGACATGTGAATGTCGAGGCAATTCAGCTGCTAGACAACGCGGACATAGTGCGTAGGCTAAAGAGAACTAAACCATTTGAGTTAGTGTAGTGTGTAAATAGTGAATAAATAAATAGTAACAATGCTGTGCTATACATATAACACAAGAACAAAGTGTTTTATCAATTATCAGACCCTAAGAAAGTGCTACGAAATTGACCTTGTGTAAAAGTGCAAATTGACACTATTCTTAGATATAACATAATCTATCTCGTAATATATTAAGTTAGAATTAAATTACTTATTAGTCTATTAAGCTAGATTGTAATCAATTACTAAGAACGTCAATTCTTATTAATACAGAAAAAAAAAATGTTTAGTGCTAAATGTATTTAGTGATTGCTGGTGCAAGCTGGCCTAAAGGACAATCACTTATATTTTCATCACTTACGGGATTATTTTTCTTATAGAAAAGAAGAAGAATAAGACTTACGGGATAATCACCTGCCGAACGTTTTCCCAACTGTATTTTACATGGAGAGACTGCCTATCTGATCTCCACAATCCAGTAACTGGGTGATACCTCTTGCTAAGACTGGTTGTCAGAGTTTTGGGTCTCTGACGACCCGTGACGACTGTCAAAGATCCACGAATGACAGCCGGGACCAACAGCTTAATGTGCTTTCCGAGGCAAGGAGGGGTCTTGGTATGTGAAGATGGTTACCCCATCTACGGATCAACCGCGGCAAGCGTAGCTTAATCTGATCGGCCGACCCGTGCAGCTGTTATTACTTAGCCACAAGCCTGGATATCTTCGAGAAATTTCATTTATGTACCTAATGCAGATTTCCTTTCATTTATTGAATAGTACCTGGGCGACCGAGCTCTGCTCTGGTGAAAATAGAAAATGCTCATTGAATAGTATAGGATAGTACCTACTAGTTCCATACTGCCATGATAGTAGGTACTGTGAGGTTTTATCATGAGATGCAACCTCATGCTGTACAGGCTGGCAAGACAGCTGTACGTCATCCGAACAATCTGACAGGATGTATTCAAATTAGGATTTGTAATCGTTTTCTCTTGTCGATAAAAAAATGATAGTCTATTAGCCCCGGCCGCCGCTCGCGTAAATCTCTTTATTATAATACTAGCGGACCTGACAGACGTTGTCCTGACCGAATACCGCCACCTATCGGGTCCGATTGTGAATCTAAACCATTCCCAGATCCCCTTGAACACACACAAAAATTTTCATCAAAATCGGTCCAGTCGTTTGAGAGAAGTTCAGTGACATACACACTCACAGAAGAATTATATATATAAAGATTGTATTAATGGTTTAAATATAATCTCGGTCTTCAAAAGTTCTTTGATTTACACACTGTCCCGGGTACCGCAGCCAAGCTGGTGCTTACAGTACTTACTAATTCCATGCTGGCATGATCATTATTCTAATGTCAATAATGTCTTGTCATTATTCATTATCTTGTTCTAAACTTGAGGCGACCGAGCTCTGCTAGGGTGACAATACGGTAAAAACAAATCTTCCCAGATATGAGATGTAGCTAGATCGATTTTCGCCCCCGTAAACTCCTATATTGCAACTTTCATCGACATCTTTAGAGCTGATTTCGAGAACGTGAGTAGAAATCTATATGCAAACAAATAATTATGTAAATAAATATTGCTCGTTTTATAGTATAGGATATCAGAACGTCCTTAGAGTGTCAGTATTCTATATCAAACAGTTTTTACCTTAATGTGATGTTATTCCAGATCCTAGGTAAATGATTGCCAGATGGATTAGCATTTGCAGTATAATCCATCCCATTTTATCCACCATATGCTCACGGCTAGAAAAAGGGGTTGCCATAATCTTTGTCGGGAATCGCACTTACTAAAGCCTATTAGTAAAGCCAGTGATAAACTACCTAGTTAAGTTAGGTAAGCAGTGATAAATTACAGTAGCACGAAGCAATTATTGCTATGACATTTTTATCAGGCTTTTGCTAAATGTTGCTTTATTTGTAATAAGACAGATAATTGTGGAGCCCAGAGTGTTTTTGAGCAAGCATATAAATCTGCCTAACCTTTTCCTATGTTGGGGTTGGCTTCCAGTCTAAGCGGATGCAGCTGAATACCAGTATTTTACATGGAGCGACTGTCTATCTGACCTCCACAACCCAGTAACTGGGTAATACGATACCCCTTGGTAAGTCTGGTTGTCAGACTTTCGGGCTTCTGACGACCCGTAACGACTGTCAACGATCCACGAATGAGAGCCGAGACCAACGGCTTAACGTGCTTTCCGAGGCACGGAGGAGTCTCGGTATGTAAATATGGTCACCCATCCAAGGACCAACCCCGGCAAGCGTAGCTTAACCTGATGGATTGATTCGTGCGGCTGTTGTTACTTAGCCACGAGCTCATCACGAGCTCCTTTTTAGCAAGCATATGCAAGGTGAAAGGTTGATAGCTGAGTAGGTGCGGCATGACGAGAGACCATCGTAAATGTATTTGAAAAGTTTCAGATAGGAGCCCCGTGGTCAGGTGTCTGTCATAAGTTTCACAATAGGTAATTACAGTACAAATATGTTCTTAATGTCCCTCGGCAAACCTCGTATTTCGTCAGTCGTCGGATTTCTATCAGTTGCCCTTTGCACTTGGTGCAGACTTGATGCTCTCAATCGACTTGGAAGTCGTATAGTATTCTTAATAAGTACTCTTTTAATTATTCGTATGCCAAATACGCGCTTTGACGTGGAGTTGCGGATATCAGCCCGTATTACCTATCACTTACTATTTTAATAAATGTAATTTATTTAAAAATGGTAGGAAAGCTGCTAAAGTCGCAGGCACGACAGATAGGAAAATAGTTTTACAGCTCTATCAAAACAAAACAACGATAAAGTACTTAGTTCTGAATTCAAATTATTATTCAAGAAAAATCTAATAATTGATGGACATGGAAATTAGCATTCGTTGGTATTCGGAAATGCGATGATTCCCGAGGGATATTAAGAAAGTATAAATACTGTATAATAAGCCCTTTTTTATTCTGAACATCTTAGCGTTGTATGAGGTCCTTGGTTCGATTCCTGGGTCGGGCAAAGTTTTATTGGGTTATTCCTTAAAGAATTTCTCAGTAGCAGATCGGAGTCTGGATTTGTGCCCGGTTGATGGCAATAGGCTCGCCCCCTATTACATGGGACTTAAACATAACTGGCGAAATGTGGGTGTGCTTATGTGTAGGTATATCTCTACCTAACTCTTCGGGAAATAAGGCATGATGTTATGAGTAGTATTATGTTAGCCTCAAAGTTCACGTTGTTGTGGAGTTCAACCAGTTTTGCGAAACTGGTTTTAAATGAGAATTAATCATGTAGGCTGTATTGCTTAACTTCTTCACTTTTTAATTTTATAGGAAGTTTGCTTATCTTTTTGACTTCGGGCATTTTTATTTTGTTGGAAATTAAATTATTTTATTGATTCAATGATAGGTAGTTAGATTCAGGCGTGACCTTGCGGAAATCCATTATAAAATACAATCTATGTGGATATATTTAGTAACCTGTTCCGCTTAGCTATTTCTAAAGAGCCATAAAAAACTCATGAAAGAAATTCTTCAGATTTCTTTCAGTTTTTTATGGCTCTGAAATATGGTTACTAAAAATAACACACATAACATAACATCAAGCCTTGTTTCCCCGAAGGGTTGGACAGAGGTGCTCCTGTAGCAGGTACACCCACATTTCGCCAGTTATATTTAAGTCCCATGTAATTAGGGGGCGAGCATATTGCCATCAACCGGACACAAATCCATGCGGCGGTTATTGAATATATCCACGTTTATTGTATTTTTTTAATCAATGATGTAAGGAATATTGTTATGGTATGGATTTGAGGTTACCTACAGTCTTGTATCGCAGACACGAGGATACGGATTCGAACCCGGCAAGTCGAAACTTGAAGCTTTTGGAGAATTCAAAAGCAGCAGTGTTTTATCTATTTAATAAAACCTAGATATCTGGATTATTATGAGCATGAAATCACCTTTCTTCCTGTCCTTTTAATTGAGGAACATAATAGGACTTACTGGCAAAAAAAAAACCGGCCAAATGCTATTTAGACTCGCACACGAAGGTTTCCATACCTACCATCGTACAATATCTTACTTACTTATAATATCCTTCCTTAATATTATAAATGCGAAAGTAAGTTTGTTTGTTACGCCTTCACGCTAAAACGGCTGAACGGATTTGGATGAAATTTGGCACATATATAGATGATGCCCTGGAAAAGAACATAGGATACTTTTTTTTTTCCCACGGGATCGAGACTTATGCGGGTGAAACCGCGGGGCGCAGCTAGTAATATTATAAATGTGAAAGTTTGTGAGAATGAATGGATGAATGTTTGTTACTCTTTCACGCAAAAACTACTGAACAGATTTGGATGAAATTAGGCACACAGATAAGGTTATACTTAATCAGGAATCATAGAATACTTTTATACTTACCGATATTCCCACGGGATCGAGACTAAAGCCGGATTCATATTACTGTTTTGTGTCGTGTCGTGACGCCTTCTGACGCAGTGTTAGCCAATCAAAATTCCTTGTGATTTGACGTAGTCCTGAACAGATTCTTTCGATAGGTGTCTCCCGCGTCACGACACAACACGACACAGTAATGTGTCGAGGGCTTAATGCTAATGACTATTGTAGGTAAATAAAAAACACGTTTTTGTATGGGGAATTGGGGATCTTTTAATAATGTTTAAATTTTTCACCGAGCTCTACCATTTTCCTTCTTCGTATCGCTCTTAACAGAGCGGTCGTGGTCACAATGAACTGTGTCCAATCGCAGGTGTAGTCGTTGCCCGCCTCACGATCTCCCTCCATCTGGTTCTGTAACATGACAGTCTGGCGCATTCATTAACAGGCCCTCCAACCGCGGATTTTATTAAAATTTGATCGAGCACCTTATCGGTGACCTCGCTTGACGATGCTCTACCATTAGGTATCTACCTATACCTACTCAATCTGCCCAGCCTTTTCCTAACTATATTGGGGTCGACTTCCAATCTAACCGGATGCAGCTGAATACCAGTATTTTACATGGAGCGACTGCCTATCTGACCTCTACAACCCAGTAACTGGATAATACGATACCCCTTGGTAAGACTGGTTGTTAGACTTTCGGGCTTCTGACGACCCGTAATATCTGTCAAAGATCCACGAATGACAGCCGGGACCAACGGCTTAACGTGCTTTCCGAGGCACGGAGGAGTCTCGGTATGTAAAGATCGTCATCCATCAACAGACCAACCTTGGCAAGCGTAGCTTAACCTTATGGATCGACTCGTGCGGTTGTTATTACTTAGCTATGAGTTCCTCCTCTATCATCAGGAATACTAAAATTCTTATATTTTTAGCTGCTTCTGCTAAATATTATCGGACGTCGAAGTGCGTCGAATACTCAAAGAAAATGATCGCTTCTTGTACGATGCAACGTCTGTCCTGACATTAGTCATAGATGCAAACGACAACTCTAGGTACTGTGAGGACTTATCATTGGAATTCAACCTCACACATTATGCAGGCTGGCAAGAACACTCTATGGTATCCGAACATTCGAACATTTTATATTTAAATTAAGATTTTCGTATGGTGTGCATTTGTTGTAAGAAAAACTAGTTGAGCCCCTGGCGTCGGTCGCGTAATATTGTCCTTTGCTTTATACTGTTGGTTTAATTATAGTCTGTTTTTCCAAAAGTTTCTTTAATTTCTCACACTATACACGATCCCGAGTGCCGCAGCCAAACGAGTTGCTCACAGTACTGTATTTAATGTTACAGTTAAGTAATTTGTGCTTTGGCAATACTTAGGCACCGAAAATCGAATTTACAGTAAAAATACGGAGGGAAACTCAAGTACCTACTTAGGACGCCCGGTCTCGCTGAAAACCAGCACTGTAACTCTGTCTCGCATGGGGTCGCAGCATTATACTGAGCAATGGCCGTTTTGCGTGGATGTGACGTATATTTTACCCCAAATTGTTATTTTCGTGTTTTTGTTCTTTCTTTGCGTCATTTACCGTAAGTATTTTCTTTCTTTCTTACTGTGATCTGGCGGAGAAAAGCTTTCTTAAAAGCTTTCTCTAGGATCATTCTTTAAAGTCATTTGAAGAAACAAATCTGATAACACGATGATCGGAGATGATCAATATAAGTAGTTTAAGTAGCTACACAGAACTCAAGTTAAAAAAAATCCAGCGACAGGCGACTTGGGATCCTGCCGGGGCCTACGGTTTTGTCCGAAAGGGTTACCGTAGCCCCTGGCAATTCAGGCAACTGAAGGAACACGGGTGGGTTTTAGTCAGTAAGAGTCTGACACGTCCTCCCGCTCCATCTAGAGCGGAAGAAGTTATTTGATAATTTCAAACTCAAAAAACAAAAAAAGGCGACTTGGAATGAGAGGGTTAGATGTGTACCTACCTACTCGTTTTCTTTTTTTTAATAAAAAAAAAAAAAAATTGAATATTTTTTTTTTTTATTCATTATGAAAGGGCTTTGTCGCACATGCGATTATGCCGCCCTGGTTAGGTTAACTAAATCATACCAATTTCCACTTAACAAAATCTTAGCATAGCTAATTTGTAAAGTACTTTAGCTGCATCAGACAATGGCACAGCTAAAGCACTATTACAGTAACCTACCTCTCTAATTCTACCATCCAAACTACTCGTTTTCTGAAAGACATTTGTCTTGAACAGATTGTCAAACTTATGTTAACTGTTGTGATGACTGAAATAAATATCTTTAACAGCTTATCAAATTACTTGACAATTTGTCAGCAGCCTGATGTTCACTGCCACTGTAGAGGCATAGCCCCGGGAATTGTGCAGACTAAATCGTCTGCTACACAGTCCCCACAGAGGTGACCTTGGTGGTTTACAACCGTGTAGATGGTGGTTTACGATCAAATTTCAAACAGTTCTGCCTATCGTCAACCAAGGTCACCTCTATCGGGGACGTGGCTGGCAGCCGTGTAGCAGGCACTTTAGTTTACGGAAAAGGTTTCTACTTATCGTTCCGTTTTTATTATGTCTTAAAAAGCTCCAAAGTAGGTAATCGAAATTTGTGCTAATTTACCTAAATAAGTTACTTCCGTAAAGTAAGTAATTTACAGCAGCTACTTAAAATAGGAGAGAGAAAAAAATGAAAAATATGAGAGTTGCCGAGAATCGAGCTGAATGGCGTGCAATTGGAGAGGCCTATGTCCAGCAGTGGACTGCTATAGGCTGATGATGATGATGATGACTTAAAATAGGCAAGTTATCTATCATAACATGGCATCCTGTCGGTTAGAAACTATAGGTTATCATCCGCATATTAACACTTCCGAACTAATAACAAGTTGGAGGTTTCTGTCTTACAAAGCAAGTTATAAGGCATGTAAGAACCATCGGGGTAACGCATATCTAAGCAATTTGAAAACAAAATCCTGTGCACACGACCCTTTTTTTCGTAGGTAAAAGCGATACTATAGCGGCCGAGCGCTGCAAGCAAAAATAGTCCTTACAGTGTACAGATATGAATTTCTTCGATAGTACCTACCTATGTAGGAACCATATTATGACGTAATAAACGACATGAGGCAGAAAATAAGTACTAGGAAGGCAGACTATCAGTGGCAACAAAATGAAAATGATTGATACGAATTGAAAATGGTGGATCTGAGTCAATTTATTATAACTTCATCATCTGCCTAGCCTTTTCCCAATTATGTTGGGGTCGGCTTCCAGTCTAACCAGATGCAGCTGAATACCAGTATTTTACATGGAGCGACTGCCTATCTAACCTCCACAACCTAGTTACTAGGTAACATGATACCCCTTGGTAAGTCTGGTTGTCAGACTTTTGGGCTTCTAACTACCCGTAATGACTGTCAAAGATCTACAAATGACAGCCGAGACCAACGGCTTAACGTGCTTTCCGAGGCACGGAGGGGTCTCGGTATGTAAAGATGGTCACCCATCCACGGACCAACCGCGGCAAGCGTAGCTTAACCTGATCGATCGACCCGTGCGGGTGTTATTACTTTGCCACGAGCCCCTCAATTTATTATAACTTAAATAAAACAAATAAGACCTAAGTATATTTGTAAAAAAAATGTGTGATTTATCGGTTAAAATTACGTAGTTATTAAATGTCTGGGATGTTACCCAGACATTTAATAACTACGTAATTTTAACATCACGATTACATTAAACTTGTCGATGGATTTTGTCAAAACCTCATCGAGAAAACTCAGGTGACGTACACTTAAAGTTACCTGTCAATAAGGTGTCAATCTCTATCATCAGGGAATGACAGGTTACTGCAAGCTCACTTCATCGTTATCACAGAGAGATTTTTACAGACAGAACCTTTCCCCAAAGCTATCTAGGCAGAAATTAAAAGAACACCTTCGATTCGTACTGACTCAGGTTGGCAAAAGGCTAACCACAATTACCTACAAGGAATTCAAAAGAAAAAATCACAAAACTCCTGACAGTCTCAGAAAAAAAGATAAATCGTACGGAAAATTGCGAAAGAAAATTACAATACCAAGAAAACATACCTACTACGCGAGTGAACAAAGATGCGTGCGAAGCCCAATCTCGGAATTAATCCTTAATTGACGTATTAACTAAATCAGTCATAACTCAACACATTGAATGCGCATTTAAATTACTTATACTAATTAAGCGTGCCATTGCAGGAGCGCAGGCAAACGGCTTTTCTCGCCGCCCCCCACATTTCCCCTCGCGGCTTTCCCGGAGGAGGCGCGCGCTCCGCCAATCAACACGACCGCCATATTGTTAACGGGGCGGAGTCAACAACACAACTCCGTCTATCTCGCTCTATGTTTTAGTTTTCCCGCTCGCACGCAACGCTCGCTCATTGGCGGGGCTGCAATTAAGCGCGGGAATCCGAATTCTATTTTTGAAGTAAATGTTTTTTCAGCGGCAGTTAGGTCGCCAGTTTTGATGACACCCTGTCGAGGAAGGTTCGTATCGATCATAGGGCCATCAAAATTTGGCCGGGTTACATAAAGTAAATCTTGGGAGATTTATGTTTGTGAATTAACACGTGAGGATGTCTGTCTTGATTGATTTATTTGATGTTTTGTTACAAATTGATCGATAAATCTGTTGTATTCGAGGTGGGCGGCTGCTACCCCCTGGTTCATGTTAAACATTTTCATACGTTGATAGCTTGATAGTTATCTAAGACATGCTAATGTTTTAGAACATTGCGTAATGCTGCGTGCATTTAATGGTACTAAATTCGCAGTAATTCTTAGGTATGTTTCCGAATACACTGAGCAATTTTGCTGATTTAGTGCTAATTATTTTTAAGATTCATTTATAATGCCACTACTAAGATTATCTACAGAGTTCAAGGAGTTAGAAAATTGCTATGATCACCATGCTTAGCACGGTGCAATGCAAGTGTCAAATTGATTGACATTTATAGAAGATATAGGCGCTGTCTACATTAACTATACTTTTATTTTTAATCTTTTATTCACGGATAGAGAGGAAGTAGACTCGTTTCTATTTATTTCTTGAAGTAATATTTCTCATACCCTTTTCCCAATTTATTTAGGATCAACGTAGCATGTCTTCTGAAAAGATTTGTATTTTTGTTTTTAATGAAAATAAACTTAAAAACTATACCTGTAGGAACGATTTAAAAATTCTTTCACCAGTAGTAGGTATGCTATATTATATTATTATCACAGAGTAACATAGGCTATAATTTTTAGAGTTATCACGCGGGCGAAGCCGCTGTCGGAAGCTATAGTCTTACATACATCTCATCAGCCGTAATTTCAAAGTAAGTATAGTCTGTTGTGAACCCCATTCTAGCCATTAATATCATCTTCACACAATCCATTCATCGTTCTTGGTCTTTCCCTACAGGTCCCTAACAGTCAACAAAATTCATACCCCAAACTTTCCTCTCAACATGTCCCTAATTTCCGTAAATCACATGTCCATAGGTACCATGTATGACAACCGATCTAGTTTGAAAATGGAAAACAACTGAAAAGTTTTTTTTTATTTCTTATACCTACTCGGAAAGTAGTGTTTGTTTGATCTGAGTAACGGGTGGAAGACGCTGCTCCTCATCTTTGGGTGGGATAGACTCATTGTGAAAATAGTGGTTAGGTTAGGTTTTGAAAAATATTACATAGAAAAATATTGATTTAAATTAAAAAAAAAAATGCTGCGATTTTGTGAGTGTTAAACAGCCAGTGTGAATTTAAAAAAAACACCTCTTATGCGGGAGAGTGCGGGACGGCCCGCGGCGGTGACGTGGTGTGTTCCATATATGATATAAAAATATCACAAATTGTTAAAATTTTAAATGGGTACTACTCATGTTATTATAATCATTAAATATTTTAGAAAACTACTATTTTTTACTTTCCATAAAATCGAAATGAAAAGTAGTGTGTATACAGGTGAAACTCATCGATTCTTTTAGACCCTTGTATAACAATCTACTACTTTTTCTTATGACATCTCTATGGTTCTTTTATTTGTTACAGGTTGAAGAACAGATCAACGACTCACTTAGAGCAAATTCAAGTCAAGTCGAGAACACCAAGGAGAATTCGGGAAGAAAACTCTTGGGACAGAAAAAGTTGGAAAGTCTCAATGTCTATAATATATGTTTTCATCAGTAATGCTCCCCAGTACTTGGTTATAAGTATCTACTTATATATTTTCCGAGATGAACTCATATTTATGGGCGATAACTGAGTCCCACAAAAGTACCTATTCAGAAAAAAAACCCGGCTAAGTGTGTGTCGGACCACCCATCACAGTGAAGGGTTCCGTAGTTCAGATGAATTTATACCTCCCTAGGTTAACGGAAAGTAGGTTTTGATTTTTTTGCGAGCATCAAAATATTTCGCATAATTGGCCGTATTTTTTGCTTGACTTTTTAGAGCTCCAAGGAGTCGTAGATCTACGTACTTATTTGATATTAATTTTCAACTTTTGACAGACTGACAGACAGAAATTTGGACAGACATACCTACAGACGGAAAACGAAGTGAGGGTACCGTTTTTTCCTTTTGACGTACGGAACCCTAAAAATGGCAACGGACCGACCTAGCCCCGATGTCACCTTGCTAACATTTTTACTTCGTTCGGCATAAGCAATATTCAAATAGGTTAGTTTGTGCCGATAAAAGAGAAAACACTAGGTATTTTTTACTCCCTCTTACAGAAAAGAGGCCTGCACTCCAATTGCATTAAACGCTGAGCAATTCTTCCGTGAAAAACTGAAGGATTTTGAAGGAAATTCACTATCCATTGCTTCATATTATGTTTGAAAAGTAATTACCTCGCCAATTTTGTTTTACAATTTGGGCGTGGGTTACGTCATCAGGTTCTTTAATCCAAATTCAAATTCAAAATATTTCACATAAACAAGGGCACTTATGAAACGTCAGAAGCTAGGTGCACGGTTCCAATTGTTCGCTTCCTATGGAGAAGAGCCGGCAAGAAACTCCACGGTTACTCTTTTAAAAATAATTAGCTTTTACAATACTTTCAAATAACAGTGTTACTATGTAGGACAGTGTAGGTCTTTCAATAAGTACCAGGTACTTAACTCTATTACCAACAAACAGTACCTGAGCAAGGGTGATGAATGTCGTGATCAATTTCTGTATGAGAAGAAGTTTTGGACCTGCAGGGTGACAGCATAACCAGCCTTATGGCCCTACTGCTGGCAGAAGGAGTAATCCACCACGCGGGTCCAGTGCGGGTTGGTAGATGTCACATGTCTTCGAATTTTCGGTTCTAGGACATGCCGGTTTCCTCACGATGTACGATGACTTACAACTCGTAAGTCACGGTCGTTATCACGGGCCACCACTGATCCACTGAGGAGTGACAGTTGTGACAGGAGTGTTTTAATTTATTATATTTCCGACAAAGTATAAATAGTGTGCCCTTTTTAAATGTATTCAATGGCATTCAAATAAATTAAAACGTAGTACTTAGGCAACCATTACAACTGCAGCTGTAGTGGCAATCATGTCATTTGGTTTAAATAGGTCCTTATTTTTATTATTTTATTTATCTTTTATATAGATTCTTTTCTTTTAGATTTTGTGAATGTGAGAACGTTGTAGCTTGTACAATTGTGGACCATTTTCTATTTTACTAAGTACCTCGTACTTGTTGATAGGCCTACACTGTCCTCCCATACCTATTAACACTGTAATTTGAAAACATTGTAGAAACAATTTATTTTTAAAAGAGTAACCGTGGAGTTTCTTGCCGGGTCTTCTCCATAGGAAGCGGCCAATTGGAACCGTGCACCTAGCTTCTGACGTTTCATAAGTGCCCATGTAGGTTTATTTGAAATAAAAAAAAGAATTTGTATTTGAACTGCATGTCATAGAAATGTAATACATACTGGCATAAACTTATGCCAGTTCAGCACGCGTAGCATGACCACCGTAGAAACGAGTTTTGTCGACGGAAGAATAGACAAAATGACAGATTGTGATTGTTTATCTGTCATTTTGTCTATTCTTCCGTCGACAAAACTCGTTTCTACGGTGGTCATTCTACGCGTGCTGTCCCCCATTGGGTAGAAATTACAGAGCGATAACTACTACGATTCTTACATATTTTCTTTTGCTTCGTTCACGTTCAAACATCAAGTATCTACTATGCAAATGAGCTTTTTGATGGCCTTCAGATACATGAATATATCAAACAAATGTGCGACATGACATTAGATCGGCTGGTCGTTAGTGGAACTGTACCCTAACTCATTGTCGTAAACTTTGTTTCATTTTGACAGTTAAACAACATTCATTGCGTTATTTACGTTGTTGAGCAGATTTTTTTTTCAACTTATGAAGCAATGGATTAGCAATCTGTTTCAAATCGAAACAAATTGTGATTGATCGTGTATTGCGCAATTAGGGTACTGGTCATCTATGATCCATTAATACTGTCGCGAGCAGGGCTTGGAACTGGTACCAAAAGTACAGGTTTGTCGTATCGGTTCTTGCCATTTCGGTACCTGAGTACCGGTTCCTGATGGATACCGGTTTCAGACGGTACTGGTACTTACTAAATTCAGGTACGTGGCGCTTACTACAAATCTCATATTTGTACGAGGAACCTCGTACGGTTGGCAAACTTGGAGTAATTTTTCTAATACCTACCTATTACCTAGCTATCCTTTTCTATTATACATCTGTTTTCTCACTCTAACTTACGGAAATATTTAATTGGTACCGCTTTTGCTATCTGTACAGTACCGATACTGATTAGAAATGCTAATAGTACTTACAAGTACCTACTACGTCTGGTACCGGTAGTAATAGTACAGGCTACGTCTGGTACCGGTATCACACCAACGCCAATGGTACTGGTTCCCAAAAACACCGGTATTTCAAGACCAGTACCCTAATTGCGTAATACAACACAATCACAATTTGTTTCGATTTGAAACAGATTTCTAATCCATTGCTTTATAAGTTGAAAAAAAAAATCTGTTTAACAACGTAAATAACGCAATGAATGTTGTTGAAATATCAAAATGAAACAAATTTCGCGAAATTGTTTACGAAAATAAGTTACGCAATTAGGCGATTAACACACTGTCACGCACCACGCAGCGTAGCGCGTGAATGCGTTGCTTGTAAGTATCTCCGTTTGTATAGAAAACACGCACAGTCCAACACACAGAAAATGCATCCACGCGCAGATTGTTTTCTATGGCCGCCCCGCACCACGCTGCGTGATGCGGTGCAGTGTGCGAATCGCCTTAGGGTACGGGTCGCAAGTCACGACACAAAGATGAATTCTAAAATTTATAAATAGGATTACAGCCAAAGAATTTGAAAATATCCCGAAGTCTCTGTGTACTTACGTCTTTTATTTGTCGATAACCAAATTATCATAGCTTTTTCTTAATATCCCTCGGGAATCATCGCATTTCCGAAAACAAACGAATGCTAATTTCCATGTCCATCAATTATTAGATTTATCGTGTATAATAATTTGAATTAAGAACTAAGTACTTACTTTATTGTTGTTTTGATTTCCGTGTGAACTATATAGAGCTGTAAAACTATTTTCCTATCTGTCGTGCCTGCGACTTTAGCGGCTTTCCTCCCATTTTTTTAATAAATTACATTAAGTCAAAAGAGTATTAACAACTCTAAATACTTCCAAGTCGATTGAGAGCGTCCGGTCTGCACCAAGTGCAAAGGGCAACTGATAGAAATCCGACAACTGACGAAACACGAAGTTTGCAAAAATAGAAATACAGTACTTAGTTGTTAAGCCGCGAGCCCACCCAAGAACCTTCGTAAGAACATTTTCTTAATTGAAATCGTCATCATCCTTTTGCTCTCATTTCAAGTCATTTATGATCAGTGCAGAATATTCTTATACATACCAACCTTCTCTCATTCACTTTCTTCCTAAACATGTTTTACACAATGCGTCTATTTTAAAGTTATTGCATAGCTTTTATCGCGGGCTTTGAGCGCGGTGACCGAATCAAGAAATTCCGTAACGGAAATAAAACCTAACACCCCCCACTCCGCCTACCATGTAATGACGGTTCCCATGACAACGTGATGTTGTCATGGGAACGTAATTTTTGTTTTATGTCATCACGTCATCATCCCAAGTGTAGCGTTGACAAATAGGAAGTATGGAGGTTACAAATGTTATGCAATAGCTTTACCGCGGCAGTCCCCGAGTGCCACACGTTTTTTTTTTTGTTTTTTTATAGTCCTGTGTTTATTTGTATGTCTATTTTTCTTTGATCTCACTCTTTTCTTATAACCATTCGTATTCACCTATGATTTTATTTTTGTCACACAGTTGCTCCTCGTTCCTCCTTATCACATCCGACAATTGATAACTCTTCAACTTTCCTGTTACAGGCTCTACTTTCAAACTCCCTCTTATTACGTATTCCATTATTAGGTATTAATTTTTTTTCAATCGTCTTGATCAATAATAATTTATAAAAAAAAATTACATGCTTTTTATTAACTTGCTTCTTTGCTTGTTCGTTTGTGTTGCCAGTTACAAATTAGTACCTAATCTTTTTTTATATCATAATTTATATTATCCTGTTATATGTAGGTATTTATAAAGACTAAATTTGTTTCTTATCCGTCGTCGTCGTGTCTGTTTCTTTTTTTTTTCTTTTTTTGTTTCTTTTTCTGTAGTTTCTGCTAGTGATGTGCCGGATATCCGTATCCGCGGATATCTTGCGTACGTAATTAAATGTATTAATATGAAAGATCCGTTCAAGATCCGCCAAAAAGAAACGGATACAGATTTTTTTTCTCCCTCGGATGTCCGCGGATATCTGCGGATACGGATATCCTGCACATCACTAGTTTCTGCCTACCTCGATGGAAAGAAGGTGTGAGTTTATGTACCTCCGTATGTAATCTTCTTATCGAGTCAATAGAATTAGCTTAGACCGTGTTCAGAAAACTAAATATGTATCCAGTACAAACTTATGTATTCTTGTGAGTCTATTCCAATCTTTAAGCCAACCGCAAATCCATGTGGTTGGTTAAAAGATTGGAATCGACTTCCCCGATTATAGGGAACTAATTAAGTACTTACAGCCGCACGGGTCTATCCATCAGGTTAAGCTACGCTTGCCGGGGCTGGTTCGTGGAGTGACCATTTCTACATACCGAGACTCTTCCGTGCCTCGAAAACCACATTAAGCCGTTGGTCCCGGCTGTCATTAGCGGATCTTTCACAGTCGTTACGGGTTGTCAGAAGCCCGAAAATCTTACAACCAGTCTTACCAAGGGGTATCGTATTACCTTGTAACTAAAAGGTCGCTCCATGTAAAATACTGTTATTCAGCTGCATTTGGTTAGACTGGAAGCCGACCCCAACGTATCTGGGAAAAGGCTAGGCAGGCAGATTTATTAAGTAAGTATCTATACAAATAACAAAACTGACGAAATGTATGCATCATATTCATAACCTTTCAGGAAATGCAGCCAATTACACACTCAGGACGTTATATTGTGGTAATATGTGATATATTAATTTAGAACTCGAGATCTCCCACAGTGAATCATGAATAATTTTTAAAAGCCTTCTTCATAGGTCAACTATTACAAACAGACCACCATGATGCATTATCATATCAGTGCTTTTAGCGACGTGTTGACATCTGTGAGTACTGTTTGACACATGTTACGCTGACCAGTGGCACACTCGAACTGGCCTGAGTGCCGGCTGGCGGAAACTACGTACAGAGTGTTTTAAAAAAAAAAACAATTCAAAAGTGTTCTCAAAAAATAAAAAATAAGTATTCAACTATAGACAATAATAAATTATGTAAACGATTATTGCCTATGCTTTGGTTTCTTAGTACTTAGAATGATTTATATTACCTAAGTACTTAGGTTTTACGTTTCTTGTGGGGCAGTTGGTTATACCTAGTATTACCTATATTGGTTTTGTTCAACTGTAAAAAGTATGGTATTTTAGTTTATTTTATTAGCTGTGTCGATTTACAAAGTTAGCAAGTAAATTAATATTATCAGATACCACCAAGTATCGCATCTTCATTGATATTCTGTTGATGTTGTGTTGAAAATGCATAAGTAATGAAAACTTGGCAGCATTATTACCCTTTTTACAATGAATTATTTAGACGATTTGTTTTGATATCTGCCTATTCCACTTCATGTTTTTATTTGCGTAAAATATAAATAAATAACGCAACGGAAGACACTACGAAACCGATACACAGTAAATTGTTTTAACGCGGCCATATAAAAAATATTCAACCAGTAATGCCTAGTATTAATAACTGGCCAGTTTACCGCATATAAATTATAACGTTAATTTAAAACATTTCTAATGCGTTAAATGGAAAATACGAACTAAAAACGTTAAAAAAATTATGTAAATCTTGCAAAAACCTTGCATTTAATCTAGAAACGTATTGCATGCCGACACGCAATGATGCCATTAAGAAAAAAAACTATACTTATTTATGGTTTTGTAAACCGCACGATTATAAGTGTTCTGGACGTCCGGGAACGCCATTCGTCTGTCAAAACGTCCCACATTAAGCCATATTGTCAACATAATTGTTTCATTCTCGTTATTAATCTCGTTTAAAATTTAATCGGACGCGCGAGAAATACTTGGGCGACGGAGCCGAACGCGGCGGTAAGTTTGCGCGCGAAACTAAACGTCACATTGACATATTAACGCGCGAAAACTTTAATGGCCACGCACTTTCACAGCTAATTTCACTTATTTCCCTATCACCCGTTAACTAAATCACAGGCTTCGTTTCTTATGTCTTGTAATAAAACGTAATTTACATAGCTGTACGTACGTTTTCGTTTAAGGCTAATACCAGTTTCTCGCTGTCGTTTACGCGCGCTGTGACGTGTGATTGACAGGTGAAAGGGCGCGAAATTAGCCGGCCGGTCGGAGACCGAATGATTCCTTAAGACGCTCCCATTGTTCGTTCATTACATTCACGGTTCATTGATACAGATTAATAATATTTTCGCAACAAAAAGCACACGCTGTGTGTTAGTGTTTTAACGTTTGCATAAACGATTTGGATTTTAGGGAAATGTTTGAATTATAATAACTCCATTAGGCGTTTAGTGAACATATGTTGTAGAGTGGGTACGATAAGATAGAGCCGTATGTCATGTAACAGCTACCGTTTGGCATACGCCAACAAACCGAGGATGTGAGGATTAGTTGGCAAACAATGTGATGTTGTTATTAAAACGAAAACTCTTTAGATAAAGACATGAAACAACAGGCCTGAGGAGATTTGAGATAGCGGGCTGAGCAAGCGTCGGGTCGTCGGGAGACATTATCTCTTGCGCCGGCGCAGCGTGCCGCGCGCGCCGACCTCGCACATAAACAAACATGCACATTTTGGTATCAAGTTATTGTTTTATTACGGTTTCATTTCGTTGCTGTCAAATTAAAAGTAGCATTTAACCTACCATTTTTTTAGGAGCATTTTTTATTCAATAAGACTGCGTGGATAGCTTTATTATAAAAGTATTCATTCAGATTTCTGTATCGAAGTGTAACTTATGTAGATATTTGTTGTACGGACATACCGATCATCGGGTTGTTATATTTGCAGACATTTTGCAAATTTTGTTACGCAAAGTTGACTAATTTTTAGTTTTTATCCATTGCCAGTACTTTTTTGAGTAGCTAGAAAATTTTATTGGCTAAAATTCATGTGCCTATACATAGTTATCATTTTATTTTATTACTCTCCAGGAAAAGCAAACATGTGCAAGCGCACAAATTCCTGATTGTACTTAACAATTAAACCCTACTTAAAATAACAATAAGAAATACCTGTTATAAATTAAATAATATTTTTTAAATTAAATTACAAAATCTGCAAAACATGGGATTGAAACTGTTTGATAACGAACCCATTCATTTACGGATAACGGTCAATATAAAATATTTAGTCATCTAGCCTAGTCATTCCTAAAATTACCATTTTTTAGCTGGACTGGTCATAAAACTACCCTAAAGGCACTAAGGAAGCTAACCGAAAAATAGTCAAACGATAAATCATGAAGGCATAAGTCAGGGATAGGTGAAAATGTCACTTCTCATACCTCTAACATTTACATTCGCAAATACTTTTTCGCAATAATAAAAATACACAAGCCAACTACTTTCAGAATGGTATTACTAAACACGGAAATGAATTCTAAACGTAAGTATTTATTTGAAATAGATAGCTCAAAATGATCTTGATGAAGACAATTACGATGGGATTAAAAACTGAAAGCTCGTCATAGGTGGCAGCACTGTTCCCCGTCCAAAGACGCAATTGTTTTGTTTATGTTACTTTCGTGTCGGTCACAAATTAAACGAAAACTAGATAAAATGTATGCGATTAGGTTTGTAGCACTATTAAAAGACGAGCTAAGGGAAAAGGAAGCGTCTAAGACTGGTAAAAAAGCACCTGTAAAAGTAAATAAAATATGAACATTTTATCATTTAAACCTAGATTATTTTGAGAGCAGAGGTGGCCCAGTGGTCCGACTTATGAGTTGTATGTCGTGGGTTAGAACCCAGGCAGGCGCTTTACTTTGTGTAAATAATTTCAAAATCACTGCTCTCAAAACGGTGAAGGAAAACATCGTGAGGAACCAGCATGTCCTAGAATAAAAAAAAAATCGAATACATGTGACTTCTACCAACCCGCACTGGTAGATTACAGCCCACTCCCTCTCGAAGAGAGGAGGCCAGTGCCCCAGCAGTGGGAACATATAGGCTGATTATAATGAGGTTATTTAGTGTTTGTTGACTTCTTTTATTGAAGACTGGAGGTGTACGACAGGAATAACCTGATCGGAGTTGAAAACCATCTCGAGGATCTTCCTGACTGAAAAACTTCAAAGATGTTAGTTCTACCACTGATTTAATATGATAATATAAACACACACAAATCTGAACTTTACATAATTTTCAAAAATATCACACCACAAGTGCCTGTAGCCATTGAAAACAGACTTAGTTCTCTTGGGAGCATCACTTGTGTACGAATTTCTTCCATAAAAGTCTTCAGGTTTAAAAAGCACTTACGAAATATCGGGTTTCTAAGTTTTTTTCGGAGAGTTTTCTTACATTGTTTTTGTCTTTTGGAATCTTTGGCAAACGCATGGGTCGCCGTATTTTTGCAGTCAACAGCTGCGCAACGGGGCAAATTAATTAATTATGCATAAAAGCAATCGCTTGTTTACAAAAAAAATATGGATACAGTGACAGCTAGCTGTCAAATTCTTGGACACGGGATAGTAGCGACATCTGAATTGAGCAAGTGTTTTTATCCCCATTTCCACGACATTCATTAAGGAATGTTAAGAACGAATGTGTATTTAATCAACAATCTCATTCACTCGTAAGTCATAATGAAGACATGTTCGCTTTTAAATTATTCACCGAATGACATGTTTGGCGGAGTATCGATTATAAATGAATGAAATATCTATGTTTTGCGGAAATAAATTATAATTCTTTCTTTTTTCCGCGTTCACCTTTTTGTTATATTAAGTATTTTCACACCGGGTCTGTAAGACGACGGGTGAACTGATAAAAAGGTTTACCTTTATCGTTAATGAATGTTTTTTTTCTGACATTAATTAACTCATTCATGCATGGGTAGTTTGTGTTGGCATAATAAGGGTCCTTAATGAGATTGCATGACTGATTTAGTCGTAAAATGTCAAATACTGAACCACACGAACTGATGGCGAGGTTCCACAGAAACAGAAAATAAACATATTTCATCACTTTGTTTTGACAACCTGAGAGCAAATTCCCGTATTTTTTAAGAACGTTTGCATTTCAATCTCGGTCGCAATCCGTCAAAATAACCTGTAAATTACAAACAATTCTGTCACATTTTTGACATTCATTGTCGTTGAAACGAGATTGTGATTTGAATTTTAACGGTTTTTAAGTACGAGAATTGGCCTTCTGCCCTGATGATATATGAAAATTACTTCGAAATTCGAATGGGTTCGAGATGTGAATCCGCGATGATATTTACTTTAAAAATAAATGAGAAGAATCGTGTCATGTCCGCTGCCACATAAGCGGTTCAAAATCGAAGTTACCTTTACAGACTAGCCCCACAGTACTACAATAACCAAGCAAATGTTTCTTGCTCAGTTATACTAATTTCCTGTAAGAACACAATTAGTAATAACAGTAAAAGGAGATTTAAAGATCCATTGTGTCAAATGAAGACGTCTCTCTACCATTTTGAGAGACGCACAAAATGGCCGACTTTCGTCTGGCGGGAAAAGAATGGTGATTGTGTTTACCTAGTTTTTGAGTTTTACCATTAAGCAAGGGAAACATGGTTTATCTTTTGATCAATCCTGGAGATTTGCGATCCTGTATGACTTAATTTGAAACAGGGAATAGTACATTATTGCAAAGGCCGTGAAATAGGCAATTGCAGGTCGAGTATGAGTTTGAATGCCGAGCCGTAGGCGAGGACTTCACTAATACGAAACAGGCAATTGCCATTTCTGCCGAGGCATATATAGTGCTATTCTCATAAAAATGCAGGGAAATAAAAAATACTTTTTATATTATACATTTAATTTAATTAAGTAGGTAATATTAAAAGTTACATTAGTCATATTGGGGCAGTTAATAAAAGAAAATATTATTAATTTCCTCGGTACTGTTTATTAAGTATGTAAATTTCAGCTTTGCCGCCAATTTTCTATTTATCATCTGTGCCGAAAGGCAAACGCATTTATCGCTATACAGCCACGTGAACGCAATTTGTACTAAGCAAAGAGACTTACTTTGGTATGCCAAGAATGATAAAAGAGATCCAATCAAAGAGTATTTAATAAACCCAGCACGCCGTTTCAGCGCTTTTTGAATTTGGAACATTATAACGCTCCAGCAATGTTTTGCTGGAGCGTTGTAATGTTCCAAATTCAAAAAACGCTCCTGCAATAGATTTGATTTTTTTTTACCGTAAATTCGATACTTCGCGTGTTCTTTTTTCGAAAACAATGACAATATTTCCATGCATGTTTGAGAAAAATATTTTTCCTCCTTTCTAGGAGGAATGAAAAATGTATCTATATTGAGACCGACATAATAGCAAATGAAAGAGAAAAATTATACTGTGCCAACCTCAAATAAATTGCGAGAAAGACAGGAGAATGGTGTCCGTATGGATTGAGTCGATCCGTTTATAAATATGAGATGGTTCATCTCATATTTATAAACGGATACTACTGATATTTAGGAGTAAATTAGCCGATTTGTATGCCTGGTCTTGGATCCGAAATTTGCAGCAAAATCCTTTAAAAAAATTCTCAATTCAAACGTCTGAAATGAGCACCTTAGAACTCAAAAATTTGCCGATGGATATTTCTGATGTGTGACAGAGTTGAGATGTCTCCAGCACGCTTAGATGACCACAATAGAAACGGGTTTTGTCGACGGAAGAATAGACAAAATGACAGATAAACAATCACAATCTGTCATTTTGTCTATTCTTCCGTCGACAAAACCCGTAGAAAACCCGTTTCTATGGATGTCATGCTACACGTGCTCAACAGCGATACTAATTAATAATTAAAATCCATCTTCATTACCTAATTCAGTCACCATTACCATCAAATTATTTTCTAATTATAGACACAATTAACGTCACAGAAAACAGTGCCATGCGATCACATAAATCATGATCATGACCAAGGTAAAATATTAAAAGTAGTGTGAATACAATGAAAATAATAATTATTTGAATATCCTTTATTACATTTTTGTACTTACATATAAAAAAATATAAAATAAATAGTGGCCCATCGGCATCAGGAACAGGGTCTCCGCTGCCGGTGGTCAGGGCTCTAGAGAGAGGAACCTCCTCACGATGCGTGCCGTGTCTAAGAGTAATCCTTTCTGAATCAAGCCCTTGACCCAGCCGCGCAATGAGAGTCTCCTGAGGTGTCGAGGCTCTCCGCTATTAGGCCGTTAACCGTTACGATTATCAGTACAATGATTGCAGAGTACAATAAAATATAATTATTATCCTGCAAATCTTTCCTCTCACTTTCCTGCAATCTGTGGGAGTGATTTCGTGAAAAGGGACGAAAGTATAATTTGATTTGACCAATGAGCGCGCGCAGTGCTAGAGTTGGCAGTCAGAAACGACCTTGACGAGGCCCCGCCCCTTTAATGTTGTTTAATACCAAGGTGAGATGTCAGATGTTACACATCATTTATGCGACTACTGTAAGGCTCGCTCGTTTTTTAGGGTTCCGTAAACAAGGAACCCTTATAGTTTCGTCATGTCCGTCTGTCTGTCTGTCTGTCCGCGGTCTAGCTCCGAGACCATTAGTACTAGAAAACTGTAATTTGGCATAGATATATACATTAATTACGCCGACAAAGTGGTAAAATAAAATTATGAAAAACATTTTTTTTAGGGTACCTCTGATACACGTAAAGTGGTGATGTTATTTTTTTTCTTTTTTTAACCCATAGTGAGAGATATCATTGGAAAGGTCCTTTAAAAACATTGTGAGTTTTTCAAAACCATTTTTGGATTCAGGGATTCGTTTGCGAAATATTACGCTTTAAAGTGCTAATTTTTGTTAGATTTAAGTGTCCCCCCCCTGCCGGCTAAATGGTTGGTTTTGGGTGTGTGAAAAAAATCACAATAGTAGTTTATATAACGAAATTAAAAGGAAAACTATCACAGCTAAGTAGGCTTTACAAGTTAACGAGTAATAATCGACCAACTTAACTTTGCAGTTGCAAAAACATGTTTTCCCATACATTCCGTATGGGAGAACATATTTTTCAACTACAAAGTTAAGTTTGTTTTTGGGATAAATTCATCCCAACTACGGAACCCTTCATTGTGCGTGGTCCGACACGCACTTGGCCGGTTTTTTTTATAATTTCTAATCGATTCGATTACTCATCGAATGATTTAGAATTCGATAAAAAAGTCGAGAGGTGTTGTGGGACACTAGTTAGAACGAATCTTCTTTTGCTGTATATTATGTATTAAACAGTCACAATGAAATAAATTAACAACGTAGGAGAGTAACTAAATGAAAAAAAAAAAAGTTTAATAAAAAACTGTAACCCGACTACGGGAAAATAAAAATGATCTAAAAAGTACGAAATAAGCAAATATTTCAGACAGAAATCAAGACATAGGTACAAAAATGGTCAAGGTAAAGCCGTGGTCGCGTGCCTGTATACCATGTTGGTGCCAAGAACACCTACAAAATTATAATGGCATGCGACGACGGCTTTACCTGGACCATTTTCGTACCTATGTCTTGATTTCTCTCTGAAATATTTGCTTGTTTCGTACTTTTTAGGTTATTTTTATTTTCCCGTAGTCAGGTTACAGTTTTTTATTAAACTTTATTTTTTTATTTTATACTTTTCCGTTTTTACACTTGATAAACGTAAATAAGAGTAATACAATAGTTCAGTAATTAACCTATTTTAAATTCCAATAGCAGTGCATAGTGCTTTGGACAAAACCATAGAACGATTTATTTCGACGCCAACACCATATATCGATATCGAGCTTTGAAGAAATCCAAAATATAAATATTTCGTTGTACTTGTTTTTCTTCATAAGAGTGGAATAAATTACAAATCGTTATTATTTATTAAGATTTGATTAACTGCACGTTGGTAACATCTTGCGATACTACGTAGCGCAGTCTCACTTTTGCTCGTTTTTAACGATTTAAACATATTTATTTACTTTAAAAATATAATATTATATAGATATTTGTAATGTGCTCGTCCAGACCTTTCTTTTGATACCAAACATGTCATGATTATCCCATTTTAATTTTTTTCGAGGTTAGAAATTTACGTGTAAAGTCCACCAAATTAAATTTAGGGAAAAATTATATAAACTATGTCACCCGGACCATTATTACGAATCTATTGATACCTCATTCATCAAAATCGGTTTAGCAGTTTAGGCGCTACGGTAGAACACACGTAAAAGCAAACATACATACATACAAACATACATACATACAAACATACATACATAGACTGCTAAAATCATAACCCTTCCTTTTGGCTTTGCCGTAGTCGGGTAAAAAATGAAAAGCGGACTCGTTCACGAAGGGTTCCGTGACACCGTACCAATATTTTCTACGTTTCTTGTATGGGGACCGCTCTTAAATTAGTACCTACCGGTTTAATTATTATTAGGGAACCTCTGGCAACCCTAAAAAGAAACGCACATATAGCAAAAGTGTCGTGACAGCCAAAAATGTTAGGTACACAATCGTATAGCCACAGAAGCTGTATCAATAAAAGTAGATAAATAAGTATTTCATTATTCATAACTACTATTTCTGCTTCATATTACATTCGTAAAAAGGTGTTATATTAGACATAACTTCTACAGGTGGAATGGTGGCCACCTGTATTATTTTATGAGCCATAAAAAAGCTTACAAAGGCTATCTCTGATCCGCTATGGTCGTATATTAAAAAACTATTTATTCATGACAATAATGTGTGTGTGTTTGGGTGCGAGTAACTTGAATACGTCTGAACGAATTCTGATGGGGCTTGACAAGTCGTTTATACTTAGTTACTGTAGAAATAAAAATAAAACGCGTTTTCTTTGGTATTTAAAAGTTATTAAGGGGTTAATTTAAAAGTAGGTTAAATAGCCAGGACATTGTAGACAAGAAAAAACTTAATTTGAAGCAATTATTTTTAATCAATGCAATGTGCTTCACCTTTGCATTGTAACTAATTTCTAACATATTATGCGCATTCAGGATCTACGATAAAACATGAAAAAACTACACAATTATGTAAAAGTAAATTCGTTGACAAAACAAAATGCTAATTCAGTCAAAAAGGTGTCTGTTACGACCGCAATATGTCCAAAAACGAGATCGAATAGATAAAAGTCAACAAAATTAATGTGAATTCGTTATTTTGACGGTAACATTTCGTCAAATTGACGCGGGGAAACAAATGAAAAAATCCACGGACCCGCCATCTTTGAATTTCAAATTTGACATTGGAATGTGCATGGTAGCATTTCTTGGCTCGTTACAAGCGATCAAATCGCTTTCGTTCATTGATTTTCATTCCATTGCCTTCTTTAATCGTTTATCTTACAGGGATACAGAAGAAACAACGCATTGTAAATTCCCTTATTTAATTTACCTATATGCTAAATCGCCCAACTTCAGCACATTATCCTTTTTCAAAAAAGAAAACTTAAATGATGCTTTATAATTTTTATTTGTACAACAAACAAAAGGCAGTTAGTGTCTTTCAATTAGTTTTCGACGTCTGAAAGAGCAATTTAAATATTAATTTACGCGGTAGTATTTTAACAAAATGGCGGCAGGTTAAAATGGCCGATGGTTTAGTTAATTAGCATGGCGTTGTTATTGCGTTATTGTTGTATTAACCAAGGTAGATTGGTTGCTTTGTTTCTGATCCGTAAACTTAAGTTAATGTCTGAATTTAGAAAGTTTTCCTTCAAGTTATATTCCGTTTATGTACGCTCGTTCGCTGGAGATATTATGGGCTTTCTAAATGAAGGAGGTTAGATAGATTCACAACCGTTTTTCGAAGTTTTAAATTGATGTTTGTATTGTCTATGGCGGAGAGAATACCAGCTTATCTTTGCCGATGGCGTATCCTGTATTACTATTACGACGAACTGACGAAGAGAAATTAAGTTAAAGTGGCCATTGAGTAAAATCTATATGGTATTGTTTCTAAAACTGCAAACAGTTGATGTCAATGATCGTAAGGTATCTTGATTAGCTCTCGTTAAGAAAAGGAAACAATATTTTTTATCAATGATATTGGGTTAACTTAAAAACTTAAGCATCAAGTTCCGTAATTATCAATGACCACTATATTGAACAATCGGCCATAGGCAGTAATTATCACGCTTGGGTCAGCCAATGAAAGTCCGTCTTAGTATCTCTGATGATTATTATCAGCAGTGTCACACAAACAAGACAAAAGACTTCGGAATAGTTCTGCCTGTCTGACAGATGACACACAACCACTGAAAATAATAGAAATTATATCCAGTCTTGCCAGAGTACAGTAGTATTCCAAGCTACATCAATTTCTCTCCCATTTTCCGAAGTAAATTCTAAAGATTTTGGAAAGTGCCTACCTGTATGCTTAAATACTAAAATTAATCAGTAAAAAATTTCAAGCAAAAGCCAGTTCTGCAGGTAAGATATACAGGTTGGCAGGGACATCGACGCGAAAACTTTTACCATGGATTCAGTACATGATTCTGAACCCCCCTGCGTTGAAATTTTTCGTCGGTTATTTAAAATAAAATCTGAGTCTGAATCTGAATTAGATTTCAAAGCCCCTAGATAACAAATATTAGTGAAACTAAAAAGTAATTAGGAAGGTAACTCAATCTGCTTACCGTTTTCCCAACCATGCAGTCGGCGTCGGCTTACAGTCTAACCGGATGCAGCTGAATACCACAAACCAGTTACTGGGTAACACAATACGCCTTGGTAAGACTGCATGGTTGTCAGACTTTTGGTTTTCTGACTAGCCGTTACGACTGTCAAAGATCTACGAATGACAGCCGAGAAGAAGTAGTAGATTGTTTGCCTAGAGAGCAAACAACCATTTTAAAGGCGAGAGTGTATCTTTGAATCGAGACTGCCGCGAGGGATTCAAACTACATCACTCGAGCTTAAAATAGTGTTGCTCCCGAGGTGGACACTTTACTTTTTATCACCCTTTATGAGAAAGTAAGTGTAACTTATGAATAAGAATAGTACCTACGTTTATTTATTTTATTCTCACTACTTGAGGAAGACACACAATTTTTTTATAAAACGTGAAATTCTAATTTGCGTTGTTTACTAAAATTAGAATTTCAAATTCACATCCAAATTCAAATCACTTTTAATCCCTCGGGATTAAAAAGCACTTTTAGTCCCTGTTAATGAAGAATAAACTAGCTCTTTTTGAATAGATGTGATAAAATAGTAGATTGTTATATGAGGAGTAAATAACCCATTCTGTCGAGGTAGTTTTCGCTAAAGCTCGGGAGTAAATAGAAACCGAGTTATAATAGGTTTTAGTGCCGTGTGTTACACTCTACTTTTCACTACGATTGCGAGAAAATAAAATAATCCAATACAATAAATATCAAATAGTTTATTTTATTTAAAAAAATATACAATTTGTTCAGTCTGAATTTTTAAGGAAACTTTTTATCTCGGTATGCGGTAGTAAAAAGCTAGTTTTACATAAGAATAAAGACTTTTTCGTTTTTGTAGGCTCGATGGTTACAGAAAAAAAAACTTTTTCCCCTAGAGCAAGATGTGCTAATTTTTCCCCGCTTTGGTACGCAACAATGACGGACTTTTTGAACAAGAGGAGTGAAAAAGTAATTAAATACATAAGTATAAAGTACTTAATAAAATTCGACTCATCTCATTCTTATTTACTCAGTAGATGGGTATAAACGTCGTATGTAAGTACGAGGTTCTTTGCGATAGCTATCTTCGTGAGACAATGTGGCAAAAACTACACAAAATGTTTAGTCTATCTCTTGATAAATGGTTGAAGAAAAGTAGGTAATGGTACCGAAGAAAGATAATTACTGCATTGATATGGAAACAAAGGAAAATATGGCTTTTGTACAATCTGAAATTTTCTACCATGGCAACATTATGGCGAGCGTGAACTAAACAGTGCTATAGTTAGACCGGTATCGAGGGGCTTGTGGCTAAGTAACAACAGCTGCACGGGTCGATTGATCAGGTTAAGCTACGCTTGCCGCGGTTGGTCTGTGGATGGGTGACCATCTTTACATACCAAGACCTCTCCGTGCCTCGGAAAGCACGTTAAGCCGTGGGTCCCGGCTGTCATTTGTAGATCTTTGACAGTCGTTACGGGTAGTTAGAAGCCCAAAAAGTCTAACAACCAGTCTTACCAAGGGGTATCGTGTTACCTAGTAACTAGGTTGTGGAGGTTAGATAGGCAGTCGCTCCATGTAAAATACTGGTATTCAGCTGCATCCGGTTAGATTGGAAGCCGGCCCCAACATAGTTGGGAAAAGGCTAGGCAGATGATGAGTTAGACCGGTATCACACTCACACTGACGATTTACCAGCGTGTTTCCAGTGAGGCGATTTGTGAACGTGCTCTCCGCGGGTGCGAAGCGAGATAACCGCGACTGCGCGACGATATTCGCCGCATTTTCACAATATTGTACATTCGCTTTCTCTTGTACACTCACGTCAATCGCTGTTATTACGCAAATGCGGCGGGCACGTTGCGCATACGTGGCGTGCTTGCTACGCACACGCAGCGAGCGCGTTGAACAATCGCCTCGCTGATAACTCGCTTGCAAATCGTTAGTGTGATAATGCCCTTGCTGTTAAAGTGTTGCCATTGATTTTTGAATATTTGGCATCGTGACCTTATTGGTGATGTTCTTCAGAAAGGTCAGGTGCGTAGTACTCGCAACCGGCGTGCGTGTATGACCAGATGTATGAACGTAAACGAAGCAAAAGGAGTATGTAAGGATCGTAACAGGTGGCGTACTGTTGTTTCTGTCTACCCCGTTGGGAAGAAGGTGTGAGTTTATGTATGTATGTGTGAAATCGTAGCAGTAAGTACTGTCGCAGACATGCATATTTGAATACCGTAAGGACTATTTTTGCTTGTAGCGCTCGGCCGCTATAGTAACGCTTTCTTACGTAAAAAAGGGTCGTGTGCACGGGATTTTGTTTTCAAAGTGGTTAGTGCGTGTCCACGATGGTACATATTTAATTTTGTAACGTACAGTATTTACCTGATTGTGGGAAAATACTGGTATTCAGCTGCATCCGGTTAGACTGGAAGCCGACCCCAACACCGTTGGGAAAAGGCTAGGAAAATGATGTCAAGTATTTAGGTAATTGTAGCTGTCCCTATTAAGATTCCATGACTTGTACTTATTTTAGTTTACTAGTTAGCCATATTTCTTATTTCTAAAAAGTAATATTGCCAAATTAAATCAAAATAGCGAAATATTTGACTTTGACGTTGCCCATTTTATTTATTTATTTAACAGTTTATGTACACACATATAAACAGACAAGAAGAAAGGAACAGAAAAATACGTACAAAGGTGATGCTTATTTCTATAGAAATCTCTTTCTTTCTCATTTTCAGTATAAACGCTCTTAGGAAATTGTGCTTTTAATTGAAAACCACGCGGTTATCAATCCTCGTACATACCTTCACTGTAAGAGTGCTGTGGTACAATATTGTCAATAATACACTGCGAAATTATTATATTTGGTGACAACTGGAATGAATCGCTTTTTGCTGCTGGGGAGTTTGTTGCGCCACTTCTTCTTCCCAGCTTTAAGCACTAGGAAGTGGTGAAGGGCGGGCGTGCTGCCCTACTGTCTTATGTAATGTTGACGTTCAAAAAGTACTGATTCTCAGCCTAATTTTCGTAAATGACTTTTAATTTTTAAAACACCCATGGACAATCTTATTGCCTAGAACTCAGACCAAATAAAAAACCAAGACAGCGCTGTCAACAGTGACGTGAGGCCGGTTTTGTAAACATGTGTGCACTTAGAGAGGTGTAGTTTGATTGTTCGTGGCTGTAAATGTGTGTATGAGCGTGTATGCACAGAGCGGAGGTGTAGTTTTGGCGTGCTTCACTGTATTGTTCGCAGAGCTATGTCTTTTAAGCTATTGCATAGCTTTTATCGCGGGCTTTGAGCGCGGCGACCGCATCAAGAAATTCCGTAACGTAACGAAAATAAAAACTAACACTCCGCCTACCATGTAATGACGATTCCCATGACAACGTGATGTTGTCATGGGAACGTAATTTTTGTTTTATGTCATCACGTCATCATCCCAAGTGTAGCGTTGACAAATAGGAAGTTTGGAGGTTACAAATGCTATGCAATAGCTTTACCGCGGCAGTCCCCGAGTGCCACACGTTTTTTTTTATTTGGTGTGAGGCCTAGAATAATACGGAACTCAGGAATTCCTATCTCCGATACAAAGCAGATGAAAAGTGGCATTCCAACCAAAATAAATTCAAGAAAAGCTAAGTATGTAATTATATATCAGCAGAAGTAAATATCACATCAAAATGGACATTAAAACAAGCAGAACATCGCTTTAAATAAGCCATTGACTGCGTACGCGCCTAATATAAAGTATTCATGAATGAAAGAATTTTGAATCTGTGTAGTTTTAGGTTTTTCATTATTTATTTAAAATGGTAGGTAATTAACTAGCTTTTTGCCGCGGCTTCGACCGCGTGGATGTCGGAAAATATCTCACGGGAACGACTACCGGGATTAAAAGTACATATATAGGTTATGCTCAAACTATTCGTGTGCCAATCAACCTAATCCGTTCAGCCGTTTTTGCTTCAATCCGAAATATACATCCAGACAAACTCAAAACTCTACTAAATTCAAAAAACTATATTTTCGGCATCAGACTATTTCCCACACACCACGTATATATTTTTTTAAGTGAAAACTTCTTTAGGCGCGTTGGGCATTTTTAAGATGGGAAATTACAATTGAACTCGCGACACCGTTACAGACACCTTATTTTTGTAAACACGATTGTGCTTTTTATTTATGTTACGTTACGCATCTATGTTCTATGCAAGTATTTTTACTTTAATGGTTTTGGAAGTATTTTTTTAAATTGTTCAAGTTTTCACTTCTGTCGGCACTCCCGAAGTGCCACTGTTTTTTTTTTCAAAAACATTCTATATACGGTTTTGACTTCGTTACTATTTTAATATAATTATGTATAAGATATTCCAACTTATTAAAAAACAGTTATTCAAAACAGAGAGCAGTGGTGGCCCAGTGGTAACGGCCGCGACTTACGAGTTGTAGGTCGTAGGTTCGAACCCAGACAGGCAGGCGCTTTACTTTGTGTAAATTATTTCATCACCACTGCTCTCAAAACGGTGAAGGAAAACATCGTGAGGAAACCGGCATGTCCTAGAACCAAAAATTCGAAGACATGTGACATCTACCAACCCACACTGGGCCGCGTGGTGGATTACGGCCCACTCCCTCTCACAGAGAGGAGGCCTGTGTCCCAGCAGTGGGAACATTTATAGGCTGATGATGATGATGATGATGATTAAAAACAGAGAAAATAATTTTTATGACTTAAAGAGTAGGTTGGCCATCACGTTAATTAAATGTTTACTAAATGTGCATAGAGACCTCAGACCAAATAAAAAACCCAAGACATAGCGCTGTCAAGAGTGACGTGAAGTTGGTTTCGTGAACATGTGTGCTAAGGTGTAGTTTGATTGTAGTAAATGTGTGCGTGTGAGCGTGTATGCACAGAGCGGAGGTGTAGTTTTGGCATGCCTTGGTTTATATTTATTTGGTGTGAGATAGAGATAATGTGTAACACAAAGATTTGCCTGAGGATGGACGGCGGTCTCCACCGGCTCTCTCCACAGGCCAGCCCAGGAAGAGATGCCGAGGCGACCCTGGAAAAGGATGCTTGGAAGAATTCGAGGGAGTCCTTTGCTCATAATACTTAGTAAAAAATCAAAATCAATCTGCCGAGCCTTTTCCCAATTACATTGGGGTCGGCTTCCAGTTTAACCGGCTGCAGCTGTATACCAGTTTTTTACATGGAGCGACCGCCTATTTGACCTCCACAACCCAGTATATATAAAACAGCCGCACGGATCAAACAATCAGTTAAAGCTACGCTTGCCGGGGTTGGTCTTTGGATGGGTGACCATCTTTACATACCGAGACTCCTCCGTGCCTCGGAAAGCACGTTAGGCCGTTGGTCCCGGCTGTCATTCGTGGATCTTTGACAGTCGTTACGGGTCGTCAGAAGCCCGAAAGTCTGACAACCAGTCTTACCAAGGGGTATCGTATTACTGGGTTGTGGAGGTCAGATAGGCAGTCGCTTGTCCATGTAAAAAACTGATATACAGCTGCAGCCGGTTAGACTGGAAGCCGACCCCAATGTAGTTGGGAAAAGGCTAGGCAGATTGATTTTGAGCATTCTAATCTGTCGAAAAACTTTTAAATTGCTTACATTTTTGACAAGTTTTTGACATTGATTGTGGCCGAGATGAGATTGCTGCTTGAAATTGCTTTTTTTTAAGTAGGTGCCAGAATTGGCCTTCAGGTGTTGTGTTGCAACTTAGGAGAAGCCTATAATCAGCATACTAAGCAGAGTTAATTAATTGACTGGTAGTAATTAGCATCCTTTTTCACCTGCTTATCTATTGAAATTAATTAGGCTCGCCCCCTATTGCATGGGACTTAAACGTCACTGGCAAGATGTACCCACATTTTGCCAGTAACGTTCATAATAAACACGTCTGTTATAAAAATATAGACGCATTGCTTACTGGCAGTGTTGCCAACTCCAAAAGTTCAAATTATCGAGATCCCACGTCGAAATTTTCGTTTTTTGGGCAAAATTATTGTACAAAAGAATAAAAAAACCTATAGCGTTAAAATTCAAATTGCTATCAAAAGACAATGAATATTTTAAAGTGAAACTTTTATTACATCGTCTCAAACTTTTTTGTCTGTGCGTTGCATGTCGCGTGACGGTCGGCCGCGGAGTAGGGATAAAGTGAAAGGCGCTCGTCAGAGCAGCCAAGACCAATATGGCGGCGCCTATAGTTCGCTTAAAAGTTTCACTTTTACCGTGGTTTCATAAAACTACACAGTCCTTTTTTATTTTTATTAGAGTCCAGGGGAAGTATATGCCAAGTTTCACCACTAATGGCGCTAGAAGCACAAACCGTAAACATGTTTTGTCATAGTGTTTAGTTGATATTTTTGTGTCACTGGAAAATTAAATAAAAACTTGGGAGGGAAAGTGAGAGAGATACTTGCGCTTGTTGATGTTGACATATTTGACAATCGACTTTGACATTGTTTTGTTTTTATCTGTGTTTAATTTTGTCTGACAAATACGTTTTGTAAATGGAACTTGCTTTTTCAGCAAATTTTAAAATTATCGTACAGTAGACATTCATTATCGTACATCATACCATTGGCCAAATTATCGTACGCCCCCATAATTATCGTACTGGTTGGCAACACTGCTTCAGCTGGCATTAAAATACAGATCAGATTTATGTAATTCATTTACGTAAACGAGGCAAAAGGAGTATGTTGTTTTATTTTATTTTGTTTTTTTATTTTATTTAATTCATTAAACCTATCTTGGTTTCCGTACGACTTTTTCGGGCGACCACTGAAAATCAGCGCTGTGCTGTGGGTCACCATAGCACAGCATCATGCTGAGTGGAAGTCTTCTTGTCACAGTCATGACGTGCCAGCAGCTGCCGCATATTTCTATTTGTGCTCGTGATTATATTTAAATCTATTGTATTGTTCTCTTTTTTTATGCACGTTTGTCTGTGACAATTACCTAAAGTTGTTTTTCTTTTTTTCTATGTAAGGACTCGCCTGTCTCGCTCTCTCTTGTACACTTACATCAATCGCTCTCGTTACGCAAACGCGGCGTACACGTTGTGTACATGTGGCGTGCTCGCTACGCGCACATAGCGAGGGCGTTGAACAATGGCCTCGCTGATAACTCGCTCGCAAATCGCCAGTGTGATAACGCCCTTACTGCCATTTATTTTTGAATATTTGGAATCGTGACCTTATTGGTGATGTGCTTCAGAAAGGCCAGGTGCGTAGTACTTGCAACCGGCGTGCGTGTATGACCAGATGTATGAACGTAAACGAGGCAAAAGGAGTATGTAAGGATCGTAGCAGTTGGCGTTCTGTAGTTTCTGCATATCCCCATGGGGAGAAGGTATGAGTTTATGTATGTAAGTACCTAAGTAGGTATATGTAATTCAAATTACGAAACCGTATTTTTTTATTTCTGTAGATTTTTAGGTTTCTGTAGGGTTAGAACACCAGTTATTGGCTAGCTGTTTTTTTCATATTTTTATTGCAACTACATACTTTACTTTTCTGTTCTGTTCTGTTCTATAATCTGTCTTGTTTTTATTGTTGTATTTTTTGTACGGGTAAACCAGCGTTATTGATCTATTGATTCCGATCGATTATACATAGAACGATACAAATATTGATGGTTTCATGTTCGTGTATAATTACTATGTATGGAAAAGTCCAACCAAGGCAAGAGGCCAGGTTTAAAAGGTTCTGTAGTAGGTAAATAATACCGGTTCGGTAAACATCTTACGCACTAAACTAATTCTACGGTTTAAACTCTTATCCTAATCTTAAGGGTGGCAATAATTGCCCTCAAAAATATAATTATACACCATTTTGATCTAAATAATAATAACGTCTTGACACTTGACGAGGTACCGCCCGCTGGCCCATATGTCCGACAATTTCAAATGAAATCGAAAAAACCGATCCGCATATGACGCCTTCTAAATCCGAAATTCCCTCCAAAACCGATCTCACGCTGAGAGCGCATTGAAAAAAATATTCTCTCTGACTCGTTCTTTTTTCGAATACAGATTTTTTCTAACCATTGTCACGGCTGGATGCCACGTATTGCCAGTGTTTGGCCTCGATTTAAAGAATTTAAATATTTTTTGGTGAATCAATCTGCGAATTTAGTGAAGGCGGAAAAAGCTTATGAAAAATATAATACCGACAGATCTTGTCGTGTTATGTATGACTAATGTAAAAGCACCTTAACTTGCGGAACTGGGGTTTTTGAATCATCGAAGCTTCCTGGGTGTGGTATTGATAAACTGTGAAATCCATTGGTCTAGATAAAAAAAAACTATACTACGTCAACCAAATGCACTGTCAAAAAAAAAAGTATTGAAATTAGTATGATAGTAGACAGTTTTTATTGTTAGCCATTTTGTACTTCACACATTTAAATGTCAGGTAAATTCTATACTTAAGTAAAAACACACAATACCATCTTTTCACCTGTGAGCCGACAATCTCGACCCACTAGAGAGACTTTATTAACAAGATTTTGAATATCCTATTGTCGCTAACACTTTCTATGTTCGAAATTCGAAAATCTTCTTTTTTTTTACAATACAGTTTGGACATTTCGCTTGAGTTATCGCCGGCCAGTTCTGTTAAAAGGTTTAAGGTTTTTTTCTTTCATAAACGTCAGTGCGCGGGTCGTTTTTGACGTGGGTGAGCGTGGTTATAATTGCTGTTCGGATTGGGACGCATAATTTTTATAATTGTCTGGATAAGTCCTATTTTTAAGTTAAGAAGATTATAGTTGTAAGTTTATTGAGTTTACTCTTACTTATCTACTCATTGTCAGACTGACTGTATTTTGTCAAGGCTAACATTTTGTCTAATTGTTTCTAAGACATGATAACTTCCTAAAAATACTGTCACCATAGACAATAGATATCAACAATGACACAACCGGTAGCATCATGCAATAAAACACAATTAAAGGACTCCCAACCACAAACAACAAATCATGTAAATATTATCTTCTTTAGGGCTTAAAAGTGTTTAAAAATTTAAATATCTCAGAGACTTTTATCCCGCATCACCCAAAAACGTGGCGTTCCTACAGCCAGGTAGTTTCAAACTGGGATTTGGAAATATATGGATAATTATAAGACGGCTTAACGTGGAATTTTTGTCAAAGTTTATCGTCATTTTGATTGAGGTTACGACTTTTGTATCGGTGAAGATATTGTGTCGGTAGCTTTATTATACGAGGGGCTATACCAACGGTTGTTGGCTTATAATAAGGGAATCGGATATTACTTTATATGAGGACTAATGAGAATTTACCAAATTATTTATTTTCAGAACATCTGACTTGTTTAATGGTAAAAGAAGCTTAGATTACATTTTAGTGATTTTTTATTAAATAAATAAGATTTTAGTAAGTAAGTATAGAAGGTATGCTAAAATAGTTTATTTTATTGAGAAATTTAATCGACCAATCAATTTTAGCATAGCACATCGATTAAATGGAACCAATTCCTAAATCTAATACCTAAACACTTAACTCACAAAAAAATCCATCATGGTCACGGACGATAATTGGTCCACCCACCCGACATAAGCTCGTAGACCAATCGCGACACGATTTGTCTTGCTAGATTATTTAAAACATGTCGTTAATGTGAATCGATCGTAAAATTTGTATAGAAACTCCTTTGATTGGTCATTATTTTTAATGGCTAATATTTTATTGCATTTTTATAGTTAATCGGCTATATTTGATGCGGTTCAACGATTTAACGTAGGCATAACTGCTTAATAAGTTATCGAATGTCTAGTAATCTTGTCTACTACACCTGTAAAACTAATTAAAAATGTTTGTAAACTCCATTTTTATTCAATTTCTTCCTTTTTAAAAATCGATCGCTAGAACACTTTTAGTGACAGGTTGAAATACGCGCCATAAAAATAGGTGTTCGATTTTCAAAAACGTTTTGTTTCTTTGTTTATGGTTTATTATCTGTTGACAATTAAAAGAACTGTGGAAATGAAATTCTATTTTTAAATATGAATTTCATTGGTTTCTATGTATAATAGGTAGGTACATCGGTTTTAGAGTTATTTCCAGTAAGTAAATTATACTACGATTACTTTTTGTTAGTTATGTAGATACCTAGTTAGTCTTTTTATTCAAAGTGATGAAATATCTACTACACTTGTCGATTAATGAATCTCTTTCTCACGAACATCACGCGATAATCTTCATTTTACTTGCAGCCAAATCAACCTTTTTTCAGTAAGATTGTGCTTCAGTCGTTACAGTTAATTGACAAATGCCATTATCATCCCGCTTGGTAAACGGAATGGTGATTCCGGTAACTTTCTGGCACAAATTCAGACACAAGAAAATCCTGATTTAAAAACCCAATAACATTTAACCCGACATGCTTCTTCGCGTTTGCAAACACTAGACTAATCAGGCAGTCAATGGCAATACTTAGGTCCCACGCCTACATGGAACTTAAACACAACTTAAAAATAACTCAAACACAACTTAAACATAACTTAAACACAATTTAAACATAACCGGCGAAATGTGTGTGTCACGAGCATAGGTAAAACTAAGGTATACCTACTCGTTTACGGAAGATTCAAATGCAATTAATTTCTCCAGAAATATTAATAGAAATTGTATAGTTCAACTATCATGGTATTCTCAAAACCATAGGTCACTGGTATGTATTTCATAATAGTAGGTACTTTACTATTATGAAATAGATCTTTTCTTCAAGTTTTAATCGTTGTTTCATGAAAAAAAAAACGCTTTTGAATTTTGCGTAGGCGTAAACGATTGTATTTCACGCCAATATCTCTGCCTATCACTTCCTGGACTACGGGCGTGATGTTCCTACTCTACAATATGTAAAAAAACCCTGTCCGATCCGAAAACTGCAATAAATTACCAAAAAGTTATAAAAATCATATTATTATTGAAAAAAAAAAGTTATTGCTATTTAAAAATCAAATTTTTTGTATCAAAATTACCCCAAATTCCTTAAAAATTTGCAAATTTTCAACAGAGGTCATAAGTTATTGACTTGTAGGTAGACACTCGGTAAACGAACGCCCGCCTGCGCCCAACGTAATAACCCGGTAAAATTCTCCATAGAAAAAAATTAAAACGATTTTTTTTTTTTCTGAAAATTACTTCTAAATAGACTCTTAGTACGATAGCTAACAACCCTCACGGATCTGACAGAGATTTTTCTACATATTGTAATAATACATGGGACCTAAATATACCTAAGTGGCGAAATATATGTTCAACACATTTCTGCCTAATCCTTCGAATAATACATGCATGATGTTATGTTAGGTACTACCGGCGCCAAATCATCAACGATTTATGACCATATCCCACAACAAAACATGTTCTACGGAACATCATCTATCATCATCACATGCTGCGCGGGAGCAAGCAGAGAACGATTAGATCGGTACTTAACCTAGCTATACCAATCATAAGCCAGTAGCTGTTGTGGCTCTTAAATTTAAACTATTGCGATACAGAGGAACTCATTTATTCTACGAAATAACGACAAAAATACCAAATTTTTCACTACACTTCCTCGACAGATTGTTTTTACTGAGTATACCATACTCTCACTCACTCACACACACACACACAAACACACGCACACACACACACCATTAAAGTCACTCAATTAATATGTTAATATCAGAATTATGTATTGCGCAATTGTAAATATTTTGTAAAACGTGTCAATCCCACTAAAGAACAGTGTCTTTCAAGATACAGGATTTTCCTACTTTGTAGGGCAGGGGTCTTACTCATTGTAACAGCCATACCCATCGCATAATTTAAACAACACTAATGTTACTTAGGCTGTTTTTGGTAAATAAATCTTTATTACTTACTAAATTGCTCGACTGGTTTTTAGATGAAGTTAATTTATTTAGAAAAACAGATTTAGCATTCGACGTGGCAATGTTGCCAGTCTTCTGGCCACGTTTCCGGATGACAGCGATGCGGACGAGTACTTCGACGCCTAAATGTCCTTTTGTTTTTATATTTATTTGTGTAGTTAGTCATTTAATTTAGTACCTAGTGTAAAAGTTTAGAAAAATGATTGTGTTTAGAAGGGTTTTTTAACACGTTCAGTGCCGGGAGCCCTCCTGGAGGGTTCACCTAGTCTGATATGGGATGCTGGGAACCCTCGCGGAGGGCTCATTTTTAATGTAGGTTTTTCTTAGCGAATACAGCATTATAAATCGTGAAAATAAAATGTGATGTATATTTTAACATGATTTATTATTACATGCGTTGGTTTTAAAACCCAAGCATTTTTTTGTTTACGGTTACAAATATACACAAAAAATTTGAAAGGTTGGAAACTACATAAAACGACAAGACCCCCTGAAAACACTATTTTACTTCGTTTTACAGTGTTTTATAACACGGTTTTAAGCCTAATGTCGTTGACCGTCCGCGATGGTTCACTTTAGCGCAAACGTAATGCCGGGAACCCCCGGAGGGTCCACTTGCAAAATGTATGGCGGCATGGCGTATGAGCTCGACGAAAATAGGTGGAGTTGAAAGTGTTAAAGAGCCTGTTTTCACATTGCAGGGCAAAGTTTCAGCAGTGGGCAACAGGCTCTGTGTTTGTGTGTGTGTTGTGTGGGGGTGCGTGCGTGTGTGTCTGGGTCTCGCAAAAACATAACCTGTTAAGGCGGCAATAACCGACTTTTAATCATTTAAAACTGAAGATCACGTCTAATCGAGTAGTGTTAATGATTTCGATTTTAAAAATTTAAATTAAAGAATTTTTTTATAACTTAATCTGTGAATATTTTAAATTATATGTTTAATATATAGTGTTATTAATTTGTAAAGTTGTATCTAACGCGGATAAAAAACAGAATCACATAAAAACTATCAAGCGTATTTTTCTGTAACCTTCACTATTTTAAAAATAATTTATTTTTAAGCATACGTGTTTTATTAAAATACCTTTTGTTTTATGTGTAATAAATTAATAATGTGTCTAATTTCGGTGAGCGCTCCTTGATGGGCGAGTCCTATTGCTGGCTGGACGTACGACGCGTTGCGTGAGCTCAGTACAGAATACGCAAGCTAACCACTCAAGGTCACTGGCATTTAGTGGCGTCTTAAAATCATAACCGTCCTTTGGCTTTGTCGTCGTCGGGTGAAAAGGAATGATCATTTTGTGAAGGAGGGAGGAGGCGTTTGATCACCACTGTCAATTTTATTGGAGAATCCATGTTAATGTTATTTATTTTAGAAGTATGTATGTTTGTATGTATGGGCTAAGGCTAAGTAACAACAGCTGCACGGGTCGATCGATCAGGTTAAGCTACGCTTGCCGCGGTTGGTCTGTGGATGGGTGACCATCTTTACATACCAAGACCCCTCCGTGCCTCGGAAAGCACGTTAAGCCGTTGGTCCCGGCTGTCATTTGTAGATCTTTGACAGTCGTTACGGGTAGTTAGAAGCCCAAAAAGTCTGACAACCAGTCTTACCAAGGGGTATCGTGTTACCTAGTAACTAAGTTGTGGAGGTCAGATAGGCAGTCGCTCCATGTAAAATACTGGTATTCAGCTGCATCCGGTTAGACTGGAAGCCGACCCCAACATAGTTGGGAAAAGGCTAGGCAGATGATGATGTATGTTTATATGTATGTAAGTAAGTACATTTTCATATTATTAGTTTTATTTTATTAAGTGAATTGTTATGATTTTACGTATTTTACTTTCTCTCTACTCTTACACACGGTGTCTACATCTCTTTTTATCCTCTGTCCTATCGCAGGTATGCTGGAAGAGATTTCTTTAATAAGCATCACCTTTGTACGTATTTTTCTGTTCCTTTTGTCTTGTCTGTGTATTATTTGTTTGTATATAAATGGTTAAATAAATAAATGAATCAATCTGCCTAGCCTTTTCCTATGTTGGGGTCAGCTTCCAGTCTAACCGGATGTAGCTGAATACCGGTATTTCACATGGAGTGACTGCCATCTGACCATTTGGAGAATACATAATGAAATGGAAAAAGCACATTGGTATTCGTCAAGTTTCGAGTTTACATCACAACTTTTCATAAACTGACTTTTACTTTACGATGACACAGGACACTAAAATAACTGGTAATAAAGTAGGTTTGGACAACCTGTCCTGGGCAAGCAGGTTCCTGAACCTCCAGACTTGGACACAACGAACTTGTAGCCGACTAATTCCAAGCCTAGAAATATGACCAGGTACTAAATTAAAATACATACGATATTCAGCAGTAGAACCGCTCAGGTTACCTTGTTAGGTCGTTATCAACGATCTAGAAGTCTGGACAGGGCTCAATTTAGTTAAGAGAACACACTACGTCTTGAATAACGTGTCATAAATTATTTATTTCAACTGATGATACCTACTTGTTACCTGAAAAAAAAAAAAAAAACAATATAAAGGAGACGTTTCATTTTTATATGGGACTCCGGCCATAACATGTACACTTTAGAAAACCTGAGAAACGAACCCCTACATACAATAAAAACTGTTTTTTTCCATAATATCTACTACTTTTTGGGCACAAAATAAAAACCGAAAATGTTTGACGTTTTTCAGGAGAAATACGATCATCGACAGCTAGCCATTTTCGTCCAGAAATACCTACAAATCTACCATCCACAAAGCAGTTTTAAAAAAAAAATGATGAATCACACTTTCTAAGTAATCAAAAACGTTGTATCAGATAGCTATCTTATTAAAGTACAGAAATACATGCCTTTCATATTTATTTAAATAACGTCTACGTGATATTATTGTGTTAAAATGTAACATGATTTCTGAACGAAAGCAGTATGTAAGTAAGACGACGCCATGATGAATAGAATATGGCATTAATTTGTTAAAACTATAATTTTTTGTGCCGAAGTAATCAGGGGAATTAACAGGAAAGAATATTTTTCCTCAATTCGTGGAATTTTTTTTGGAAGATTGGAGGGCACTAGACTACGACCCATGAGATGGACTGATCAAATTAAATCCGCAGTGTGCGAACCCGTGTATGAGTGCACTAAAAAAATTGTAGAAGATAGCGAGAAATCGTGAGGCGAATCACATCAGCCCCTGGACAAAAAACTACATGAAGACCACGACCGCTCTGACAAGAGTACTACAAAAAAGAAGAAGAGGTACTTTCCTGGCTAACTTCCCCCATACTTAGGTAATTAGGTGTTGTACGTAATAAAGCTTATCTTACTAATTACACTAATATTATAAAGGCGAAAGTTTGGGAGTGTGTGTGTGTGTATGTTTGTCTCTTCTTCACGCAAAACCTGCTAAACGGGATTGGATGAAATTTGGCATACAAATAGTTTATAGCCTGGATTAACACAGGATACTTTTATCCCGATATTCCCACGGGGTCGAGACTTATGCAGGTGAAACCGTGGGGCGCTGCTAGTTGTTTTAATAAAACTTGATAATTCGTCAATTTGCCGTGTTATAAGCCATTTCATACAACTGTCAAAGAATGACAATTGTGATTTGAATATGCGGACAATTTAAATTAGTATGCGAACCACGCATCAAAGACCAAAACACACAAAATCACACAAAATCTTGACGTCACACAAATCCTGCATCGCGCAATTAGAGTTTACCGCGCGAACACTATATGTACAAGGTGTTAGGCAGACGGTTGAACATATGAAAATGACGGATCCGTGGGGCCGTCTGCTACGTGTTTAGGCCCAATAAAAAGTCCCAAGCCACATTTTTATAATGACTTTTTTAAATTTTATTCAGAATTCAAAAAATTTATAAAAATAAAAAAATAAATTACTTGCCTGTACATTACTAATTTAGGATAGGCACACGGAAAACTATGTCCGTGGTACAGATAGGATCTTTATAATGTGAAGTAGTTTCCTTGGGATGAGGATGATATGTATACCTACCTCTACCTAACCCTTTGGGGCTTAAAGGCGTGATTTTATGTTATTTTTTTTTCTTTATTGCTTTAAGCCTTGGGATGCTAGTAAAACTACCGGATATAGGTATAGTTGGTAGGTATTCATTTGTTATTGACTGACGGACAACGAACAACCTAAACCAATGAAGAATGAACATGGAACCATAATGTTCCACAGAGGGTTTGGAGCTAATCTGTCTCCGCTTAGGCCTCTCTGAGTGAACATTTGTACAAGAAGCTATAATACCTATGTTTTTAATAAGTACTTCTTCTTCTTATCGTGTGGTTAGTGACGAACCTGGTGTCAGAGTTTTAAAGCTGCCCAAGGGCCTTTGACTTGGCTTTACATGCCGTCCAGAAATATCTCTCAGGCATGCTGGTTTCCTCACGATGTTTTCCTTCACCGTTTTTGAAGCAAGTGATAATTATAAAATATGCACATGAATCCGAAAAGTCAGAGGTGCGTGCCTTGGGTTCGAACTCGAGACCTATGACTTGGCAGTCTGACGATTACACCACTAAGTTATCACTGCTTTTTTAATAATTACTGATCACCAATGTTCTCATCTTGAAATTCAAATTCAAAAGCTTACTTAATTTTTATTCCATCATAGTTATAGCGGATAGAGTGTCACTTTGCTTAGGCCCTCTGGTCCAGGAAATAGCCACAGAACTTCTCCTAGATATATGAACACTTTAGTGGAGGCGTGTTCCAAATGTTGTCCTTTGCTAGAGTCATCGGCCAAGTCTCCCACATTATACGGAACACCCAATTAGAAAATACTTCCTTAAATACCTCACAGAGATTTTTATTATCTTTTATCTTTAGGTTATCTACCTAAGTCTTCAATCATTCCCATTGACCTCAGCGTCACCTCAATATAAAAAAAAAACAATAAGAACCCATACGATGGCTTATAAAAGTTTTAATTCAAAGATAGAACACATTTTGTGCCGGCGGCCGGCGCTCGCGCATCGCACGCACTATCGTCGATCAGATGGTGACCTATGATCTTTGCCCAACGGTGGGTCTATGAACGTGATTTAGAGTACATACATAACTATGAATAAATAAATAAAGTATACCTTTGATATGCCGGAAAAAATTGTACTCATATAGATCTTTAAAAATAAGCCATGCGCTTGATAGGATCTCCCATCGGCAAAATGTTGAACTTCCAAACAAACTATCATCCTCTGTTTAATCCCTTTAGGGATTAAATTTCCAAAAATCCTATCTAAGTGCTCAACTTCGTTACAAAATGAACCCCTTGTGTAAAATTTCATGCTTCTAGATACAGTGGTTTAGAATGTGCGTTGTTTGTCATTGAATTTAAGATTTTCATTAAGTATGTGACTACAAAATAACGTCAAATTCTTAAACAAAAGAAGTTCAGCAAAAACTCCGAAGAGATTATTAAAACCAAGTGTGAAAACTAAATGAATCTGACAGTTTAACATCAAACAGCCCGCCATCTCACTCTGGAGCATAGACAAAAAATACAAAATGGCTGACTCATCGCAATCAATCACCTTTCGGACGACGATTATATTAATTTTGTTATACTATTATTTGCCTAAGCTAGCAACAATGGTGCTTGAGCTGGGAAAGGGCTTCAAGATGACATGTCAATTAAAGAACTATCCATTATTGTTAGTAGAGACAGAGGAATGATGATTATTCAATGTTTTGTGGTTAAAATGGTGTAGTCTGTGGTAAGTGATCGTTTCATTTTGTGGTTCGGTTTTTATTGGTTTTGGTTGATGGCCCTCCTCATGTTAAACTAGAAACTACCGCTGTACGTCTTACAGTACGAATAATGTGTGAAAATAGCTCATCGGTTAAAATATTAGGCAGTCTGGGTCAAAAGGTTGGAGAGTGACTGACTGTTGAACTCGTGGAGACTGTATTTACTTACTAATGCTCGGTTCCTTTATACAAAAACGAATCGTTTTTATTACCAATGGTAACTTTTTTTATTGCCAGACTGGGCGGGCATATAAATAGATTCGTAAGATAGGTAATTTTATCTGTGATAGCTCCTTTCATATGGGAAGGTCTACTATGCAAAGCAATGAGGTCTTTGCTTCATTATTGGTAAAGATAAAAGAGTCTTAGTTTTAACCAATAACGTTCCGTAAATTTATAGGAATCAGCCATAAGTTTAAAGAGATATAATTAATTCATCCTTAAGTAATATTCTGTTGGACATAAACCTCTCTAATTGCACGCCATTGAGCTGATCCTCCGCTATTCTCGTCAAAGATACAAATTGTATGTAACACCGAACATCATTGTTTTTATTTTCATTCAAAAAACCATCAGCTAAGTTTGTAGGTATCATAAAACCAAAATATAATACATAAAACAATTATACATTTTACCTAATTATGTTTCAATTTAATCACGCACACACCGACATGGTGTGTTTAACATAATTAGTTGAAAAAGCGAAAACGGCCGAAAGGCGAGGCATGCAAATCGAAGAGGGAGGGGCCATCCTCTACTTACATTATGCTACGTATCATTACCAGCCACCAGAGGCCATGCATATTTACATTTTAAAAAGAACATAGTTTTTGTGAAATGAATTTGTGGTGTATTTTGCTCATGACATCGTAAAAAGAGGTAAAAGGCAGAGACAAAAGTAGAGTTGCACTTTTTTTTCGTTTAAAGAAATTAATTTCGTCATGTAGGTGTATTTTTAATTCTAATTATTTACCGCTACGACAAAGAATTAGAACAGTTATTTTTTATCCTTGAACGAAAAAAAGATGCGCTACAAAACCAAAAAAATAAAACTTTTGAAAATAATCTTTCTTGATTCATACCCCTGCTGAACCTCTCAAAAGGCTCATTTCTCCGAAAAAAAAGTAAACCAATTTCAAAACACTAATTCCTAATTTAAATCCATGATATTTAAAACTCCAAAATGGAGCCATATGTTTGTGTTTCAAGTGAGCAAAAGAAACGTTCCGTCAATCGTCGGCGACGACTTTCGCAGTCCATAAATGTTCTTCTTTCAAAATATTGCCATAGACACCAAGGGTCGTAGGGCAGAATCGCAAAAAAGACGTGCAAAAAGTTTAAAACTTCTCCGAAAAAATTGTTCAAAAGGTATATGAAACTTGTCGATGGCTGTCAAAGTTTTGATGAAAGTTTTTTAGGAGATTTAGAAGATTCCTTGTTTGCTAAGGATGGTGTGGTTTTGCTAAGTAAATAGGTGTGTCCGCAGACATAGAGTTTCAATAACAGAGGATAACACAATCCTACAAGTCCCAAATATTTATTGGAACCACTCCGAATGAGAAAAAAACCATCGTAAAAAATTGCATTTTAGATCCAATAGACCCATAAGAACCCAAATTCTTAGGATAGGCAAAACCGCATGAGCTTTTTGACGTTTTAGCTAAAATTAGCGATGTCAAAGCTAAGTAGAGTTTCATATCAAGATCTGTCCAGAATTCGGTGACTCATTAAGAAGGGCCTGGCATTAGTCATGAACCTAATATTGAGGCTTGCCCTAATGTGAACATGGCTAAAGAACTGTATAAGTGATTAAAACCTAATTGAATATTAATATTCTTCTTTAAAATTACTACAAGTCAATATCTCAGCGCAGAGGTACAAGGATTGAGGTCTTATAAATTATGAGACAAGGTAGGTACCTTGAGTCGAGGGTCAGGCATTTAGTTTATGGCCTTAGCTAATGAATTATAGACATTTTTGACAGTTGTTGTCATTTTAACTAACGTAGGTTTTGCTTGAAAATATATCGATATGTTCCTATGGATTTTTGCTTGGTTGATGGCAATAAGCTCGCCCGCTATTACGTGGGACTTAAGACGCAGATATATGACAGTGACCTTGAATGATTAGCTTGCATGTTCTGTATTGAGCTCAAGCAACGCGTCGTCGTACGTCCAGCCAGTAATAGCACTCGCCCATCAAGGAGCGCTGTCCCAAATTAGACGCATTATTAATTTATTTCACGTAAAACAAAAAAGTATTTTAAAAAAACAAGTATACTAAAAGATAAATAATTTAATTATCTTTAAAATGGTGAAGTTTTCAGAAAAATACGCTCGATAGATTTGGCGTCATTATCAGTTTTTTATCCACGTTAGACATAACTTTACAAATTAATTTCACTATGTAATATAAACATAATCAAAAATATGCCTATATTAAAATATTTAAAAAATGCTCTAATTTAACATATATTTTTTCCAAATCACTAACACTACTCGTTTAGACGTCATCTTCAGTATAAAATCATTAAAAGTCGGTTATCGTCCCGTTAAATATAACTGGCAAAATGTGGGTGTACTATAGGTGTCTCTGCCTAACCCTTTGGGTATTATAGGCGTGATGTTATGTTATCTCCCTATGATAAGGTTAAAGATTGAAACGATGGAAAAAGAAAGTTGTTACCTGTAGTAATATTGTGAAGGGCAAGGTGTCAAACTATATGCAATCGAATTGCTTAAGGTGACGATAACCGACTTTTAATGATTTTATACTGAAGATGACGTCTAAACGAGTAGTGTTAATGATTTGGAAAAAATATATGTTAAATTAGAGCACTTTTTTAATATTTTAATATAGGTATATTTTGGATTATGTTTATATTACATACTGAAATTAATTTGTAAAGTTATATCTGACACGGATAAAAAACTGAGAATGACGCAAAATCTATCAAGTGTATTTTTCTGAAACCTTCACCATTTTAAAGATAATTTAATTATTGATCTTTTAGTATACGTGTTTTATTACCTTTTGTTTTACGTATAATAAATTTATAATGCGTCTAATTTGGGACAGCGCTCCTTGATGGGCGAGTCCTATTGCTGGCTGGACGTACGACGCATTGTGTGAGCTCAGTACAGAACACGCAAGTTAACCACTCAAGGTCACTGGCATATATGCGTCTTAAATAAACTTCGTTGGAATAAAATCTTCAGCTCAAAATTTGACCCTGTTAGATTATCTAAAAATCCTTGAAATATAATAAATCTTCTACAGACTCTATCTAAACTCTTGAAAAAGTATATTTATTCCATGTTTCTATTTTCGGTGGTTTATTAGGAAAGAGAGGTTCAAGTCAAGCCTCGTGCAGACTGGCGCGACGCAAACAATTTCTAAGAAAATTTCATGGTAGAAATATTACCAGTGTCGCGTCACGCCAGTCTGCGTGAGGCTTAATAAAGAGAACCACCGTTACTTGAGTTATCTATTTCATCAAGAAGCAAGTTTGATTAATGTTTTTGCAGCTGAAATATTACCACATTTTTGTTTATACATGGAAAGCTTTGTAAGATTCTTCCAAACTTATCCGTAGTATTATTAGTTATTTCGATAAACCTCTCCCAAACTTTGGGAGCCCCAGTATTTACATAGTTTTCAAGTGGATTCGTCTTGAATACAAAGAGTTCTTAAAATGTTTTGGTACAAGACCCTTCAGCCTGAGCTCTGGATTGCCAACCGCCCAGTAGTCAGTCACTAGCATTTAAAAGTTACGGGTTATTTGAGCAAAGTCGATGTTTTCTGTGCTTATAACCACAATTAAGTAGTATATTTAATTTAAAGTAATATAGGTAAACGTTTTTACCTCGAGTTTTTGAAAAAAATGTCTGTGAAAAATCATTGTCTCGCGAAAAACAGTGTCGTCAAATTAGAATAAAATTGACAATCAAAATTATAAATACTTAAATTTAGTGTCAAAAACGGTTTTTAAAAATTAGCCTAATAATTTTTGCTTACATTTTAAATTAATTACGGGACTTGTATTTAATTACTTAATTAAGTAAATATACTTAATTTGAATGATAAAATCTTCTAAATGCGTAAAAACTTGACGATTTTATATGCACGCCATTTTAGACGCCATAATGGATTTTTTAAACAATTCGATAATCCGTGGAGTTGCTTGTTTTGTTATTAGTTTAGTGGTGTGCTTAAGACGAATATGTTGTTAAAAGTAAGTAAGTAAACAGATTAGTTTTATTTATCTTTATGTATTTAGTATAAAATACTTTGTTTCTATGCGGGCACGGTCATTAATTGTAGCGGCGGCTAGTGTTCATATTTTTTATTAACACGCGTGCTACTTGTACTACGATTATATAAAAATGTAATAATATAGTTAAATAAAAAGATATATACTTACCTACGTTATATACCTATAAAAGATAAAGTCTTGTATGTTCAGTGTTGCAAGTCAAACACATAACTGCACCCTTATTTATCTTCCTGGGTCATTATTTTCCACCGCCAACAAGCTTAAATTTTCTTATTTCAAATTGTAAAGTTCTCAATTAAAAAACTAAAAACTTCGTTAATAAAAGCAATGATTTAGGTTATTATGACACCCAGGATGAGGTGGCCAGTCCTAAGCAGAAATATAAATTTAAAATTAATAGTAAAAAAAGTTTTTATTATAAACATGACAAGTTGCTTCACCGCATTATCTAACGCACTGGCCGGCAGTAAAACTCAAAGTTGACTTTTACGATAGCTGTCAAAAATATACATTAGATTCTTTTTCGAATTAAAGAACTATTTAACAATGAACTACTCTATATTCTATTTAAAAACACATTTTATAGCCAAATAACAATAAAAAAGTAACTAATTACAACAAAACTATTATTAAAAAACCCATTAATTTTTCTAAAATCATAACTATTAAAGCGATGTGAACGTAAAATTACGACATTATTATAATAATTATGATTTTATGACGTAAATAATCGCCGAGTTACGAGCTTGAAACAGTCACAAGATTTTTATGACGCAATTATACGTCCGTAGAAAAATTAATGGCGCTAGATATTTATCAATCAACTTATTATTATTTATTTATGCATCGTTAGACCCATTTTAAGATTAGCTGACCAATTTTTTTATAAGAATTCATTGACGGACTGATCGAAATAGATACCAGTCAATTATTTGTCCACGAGCATTGAGCACCCTCTTGCTCAAGACGGGTTGGTATTTCCAAGTTTATCTTGGATATTATTGACATTGGTGAAGGAAGACATCGTGGGCTGGGGAAACCTGGACTCATATACAAATACCTAAATAAAATTGAAGTGTCAGTTTGTAATGTCAAAATAACAGCTTTTTACTAAATGCATATGAAAGTATCCTACATACAACAAAAACACAAAATTAAATTTATTATTATTATTTCAAAATTTTTGGTCTGTTCGTCTTTCTGTCTGTTTGTTCCGGCTAATCTCTGAAACGGCTGGACTGATTTTTACGGCACTATCACTGGAAGATAGCTAATATTATAAGGATACTGAGGCTACTTTTTTTTGCAACTGAATAAGAGTTCCTCGCAAAAATATGAAAACCCATGAAATCTGTATCTATACAAATAAATAAAATTGAAATGTCTGTTTGTAATGTCAAAATAACAGCATTTTACTCAATACATATACGGGACATGTAATAGAAAAATAATTTTTAAATATTTTGTCTGTCTGTTCCGGCTAATCTCCGAAACGGCTGGACTGATTTTGACAGAACTTTCACTAGCAGCTATACAAAAAAATAAAATTGATGTACAGAATTCCACGCGGACGAAGTCGCGGGTAACAGCTAGTAGTTAATATGATTCTGAAATCAGTGATGATAAAACATCGTGAAAGTTTTTTTTTCAAATTTATTTGAGATCTTTCACATTAAGCTTTTCCTTATCTGATGATGCCGTCTAAGGTGATACACGCTTGCCTAGAAGTAATGTATACATAGTCTATTCACTCAGTCTCCTAGACTATCGCTACCTGGGCACACCACAATTGCGGCGATAAGACCCCTCTTTGAGGAGTGGCTAGAGAGGCGCCACGGCGTCCTCACCTTCCGTCTGACGCAGGTCCTCACCAGACACGGCTGTTTTGGGAGGTTCCTGTTCAGGATAAAGCGGGAGGAAACGCCCGGATGTCGCCATTGTGTGGATCGCCTGGAGGACACGGTGGAGCATACGGTGGAGGTCTGCCCGGCTTGGGCGGAGCATCGCCATGTCCTCGTGGAGGCGATCGGCGGCAGTGATCTCTCGCGTCCGGCACTGGTTCAGGCCATGGTACGGAGCGAGAGGAAATGGGAGGCCATCACCTCCTTCTGCGAAGCAGTACTGCTCGCGAAGGAGGAGGCGGAACGCGTGAAGGAGAGGCAAATTTCGCGCCCTCGCGCCTGGGCGTCGGGAATCACAGGCAGATTTTCGGCCACCGTAGGCGCGGGCTTGCGGACGGTGAGCAATGAGTAGCTCGCCGTCCGATAAGGACCAAGCCCGGGTCGACGGTGCGTTGTGTTCCACGCGCACCTCAAAGAGATGTCAGAAGAATTGACGGGGTCCGCTAGGGCCGATGCCTGCCGAGGTTGCGAATAAGTCCGAAAGGGACATCGCGGCCCCCCGGCAACATGGCAACTGAAGGAACACAGGTGGGTTTTAGTCAGTAAGAGACTGACACGCCCTCCCGCTCCACCCAGAGCGGGAGAAGTTATTTGATAATTTCCAACCCAAAAAAAAGACTATCGCTACCGCCTACAGGAAAACACACTACTTTTCATTGACTGTTTTCAAAATGTTTTTATTAATATTCTTCTTTGCTTTCGCTTTCTCACTGCTGAGAATCGTGACTCCGTATCAAATTGTCAGCGGTCTTTTCCATTTGTTACGATTAGTGTCCTGGTGGAGTGCGGCGCTGATAGGTATCAAATGCTCGGATATTTGATCTGACCACCTTTTTGGGCTTCGGCCTCTAGGTCTTTTGCCCTCTATTTTTTTTAATATAGTCTCTAAGAAGAGGGACACTTAAAATGGATTTTTCAAAACCGAATCCCTGAACTTTTCTTAACGAGGTCGAAGCATTGAGGGCAACACCTAGTCTAGGCAAGAATAGTTAATTAAACACTTATGGGAATTCAGGTCCTGCACGACATTAGGTACTTCACCACAATACAGTACATAGATACCTAGTATTTATATGATGCCTACCTACTTTTAATAGGTATTTGAAAATTCATGCCACATTTTGTGTTTAAGTACACTCAGTTTCACAACACATTGTTCTATGATTTATGGACATTAAGTGATAAAATATGTTATAACATTATTTGTACTGATGTTATATTTAACACTGGCTATCGCTCCTGACTTCATTCTTATATTAATAGACTAGAACTTATTGGGGCGGAATTTCAAAAGAAATCAATCTGCAATGTTGGGGTCGGCTTCCAGTCTCATTGGATGCAGCTGAATACCAGTATTTTACATGAAGCGACTGCCTATCTGACCTCCATAACCCAGTAACTGGGTAATACGATAGCCCTTGGAAAGACTGGTTGTCAGACTTTCGGGCTTCTGACGACCCGTAATGACTGTCAAAGATCCACGAATGACAGCCGGGACCAACGGCTTAACATGCTTTCCGAGGCACGGAGGAGTCTCGATATGTAAAGATGGTCACCCATCCACGGACCAACCCCGGCAAGCGTAGCTTAACCTGATGGATCAACCCGTGCGGCTGTTATTACTTATATAGCCACGAGTTTATAATACTTAATTAATTAGGTATCACTGGTTTCTTTTAGGTGGAAACCTTAATAGAAAACATGGTGAGGAAACCTAGAGCAAAATGTGTCTTTTACTCTGCAGTTGGCAGATGAGGTAGTGAGTGAAGTAATAGTAAATGGTAAATGCAATTGTTTTGAAACATGGCTGCCAATTTCTAATCTCGTTATGCCCTTCATCAACTCAGGGATTGCATAATCAGCCTATAATGTTCCCACTGCTGGGACAGAGACCTCCTCTCTGTGAGCGAATTGACGTGGGCCCAGTGCCGGTTCAGATGTTACATGTCTTCGAATTTTTGGTTCTAGGACATGCCAGTTTCCTCACGATGTTTTCCTTCTCCGTTTTTGAGAGCAGTGGTGATTAAATAATTTGTACAAAGTGCCTATCAGGGTTCAAACTTACGACCTACAATTCGTAAGTCGCGGCCGTTACCACTGGGAAACCACTGCTCTCACTCAAAGATTGAGTTTCGAATAATTATAATTCTTTCTTAGCACCTCTACTCTATTCTCTATTCTTGCAATTTTTTTTTTGTAATGTGCGTTTAGTTTGTGCAGAGTTTGCAGAGTAAACAATTTTTCTTTTTTTTTCTTACTCTGTCTACAAGGAATACATTTTTCAAATTTCGTTCCATTTTTCAATAGAGGCTGTGCGTTGTCTGTCATGACATTCCCTACATAATTCCTCATGTAAGAAACTTCTTCAGAGGTAAGCAAGTAGGAACGTTCCTTGATATTTGCCCAGTAACCGCAGAAAAGACTTACGAAATAAAAAAAACATTATAAAGTGAAAAATAACTTTAATTTTGGAAGTCGGTGTCTTTGGTTTTGAATTTTCGTTTTTAGCCATTGACTTCCGAAATTAAAGTTATTTTTCACTTTATAGTGTTTTTTTTGGAAGTTGTTTTTTTTTTTTTTGTAAATTGTTTTTATTTTTCCTTTTTGTCGTATTGAGAACCTCCTTTTGGAAGTCGATTAAAAATAATTACTTTTTAATCGACTTTATTTGTTATTAAATTGTCACTATTTGTATGTTAGTAGCACTGCTGTTTGAAATGATAATTATTGTGTGGTTTTATAATTTATTAATATTTCAAGTCTTAATGTGACGCTCATTGATACATTGTGTGTATTGATATAATAGTTATAACTTGTTTTGTAGCTACATAGTTGCCACAAGTGTTCATGTAGTCAATTACAAAAGAAAATGTTTTATGTTCTATTCATTTTGAACTTTTACTAAGAGTTTTTACGATACCTACGTAGTAAGTACCACAAAGTAAAAGAAGTTCAGAATTTGTAACACATTTTTCTGCTAATAACAACGTGATTTTTTTGGTAAAATCTTTTTGTAAAGAGGTAATAAGTACTTAACATAAAAACATACCTATTGATATTGACTCCAAATACAAAATGGCCGTTATGTTCCATATTTAAATGCCATTGATCTATGGTATTTGACAGTCGTTACGGATAGTCAGAAGCCCGAAAGTCTTCATTTAAAATATTGGTATTCAGCTGCATCCGGTTATACTGGATGCCGACCTCAACATAGAGGCTATAGCAGATGATGATGAAATTCAAAATTCAAAAGTCATTTATTCAAAATAGGCTGAGAATCAGCACTTTTCGAACGTCAAAATTACATAAGACAGTCCCCCAAAAACGCCCACCCTTCACCACTTCCTAGTGCCTTTAGTTGGGAAGAAGAAGTGGCGCAACAAACTCCCCAGCAGCACAGCTGTCTGTTCAAGTTAGATAAATGATTCTATACAGTAGTATGCAAAATAACTTACATTATGCAAATGATAAATTGAAATATGTTTAGAATCATAGTTTGAAAGGAAAATACTTGGTATTACTTACTTTCCAACCCACACTGCTCGCAGTAGGTATAATAGGAGACTTTACGAGTCTTATTCTAAGTTAACTATTAGAATAAAACTCAACTACATACATCGTTCATCAGTTTTTTTTTTTTAAACACTTTTATATCTTTTAACCCTTTCCTATGAAGAACCCCTAATATGAAGAAAATGTGGGAAAGTCAGGGTAAAAAGTATACTCTCCTAACCAAGGTCATGGTCTACCAAGTGTGCCAAATTTCATCCAAATTCGTTCAGCAGTTTTAGCGTGTAAGCGTAACAAAAAAACAAGTACGTAAACTCATTTTCGTATTTATAATATTAGTTGGGATAGTTTATCTCGTAATATGCCATTAACTTATTAATGGAGTTCAGTTGGCAAAACCATCCAGATAAAACCTGTACAGTAAAAATTCGAATCATAAAAAAAAAAAAATGTATTACACTGTAAATCAACGAATCAAATTGAGTATGTAAGGATCATAGAAGGCGTAAGTTTATGTACATGTATGTATGTAAGTCAACATCTTAAAAAAAATGGCCGTCGGATCAATATTTCTGCCCATAACCCTCTAAAAATCGTTTATTACGAACTAAAACGAATCAAAGAAGTTAAACGAGGAGATTTTAATTAAAAACGAACTAAATTCTGGTCATTAATATTATGAGAAGCCCGTTTTGATAAAAAAAAAACTGTAATGGGCACAACTCACGGTTTTCCGCGTACAGATTTGTCTGGAGAAGTGAAACGACCTTTGAGTCTTGAATTTCTTAGAAAAAAAATTGCGTGACGGTGATGACTTGTTTATGGTATGCTGTTCCTCGTCTTTTTTTGATGTGTCATCCGTACCTGTGGTCATTTAACTGGACAATCGGACATTGTTCTCATAAATTATCCTCTTTCGTATAGGGTACCTATTAATTTGTTTTGTTCGTCATCATTTTTGCATATGGTATAGTTAACCGCTTTTTCACGAGGAATAGTTTCAATAGGTAGGTAACTGCGATATTTAAGCAATTTGAGGAAAGAACATGAAAGGAAAATACTTGCAAAAATGTTATATTCATTTAAAATACTGGTTTGGTAAGACTGGAAGCCGACCCCAACATAGGAAAAGATCAGGTAGAAGATGTTACATTCATTTAATTATAAGACTATAATGGTTTTATCTATTTTGTGGAACTAGATTTACCTGTAAATGCAAATTTATAGCCAAAATAAATGTAATGAAAATATTTTCCTGCAGTTTTTCTTATCTTCTCATCAAAACCACAGCCCATACATCTTCCAGGATCGAAAATAAGTATTTTAAATAACAGAACTATAAATACAGCATGCAGCGTTACAATATTTCTCTCCGTCGCTCTTGTAAAACAAACTCAACCAATACGGGTTAATTTGCGATCCTATAAACCGATCAAAATGTCTGCAAAGTTAGAATTTTCCAATAAACAAACTATAAGCCTAGCGGTTTTAATAAAAATAAACCATAAATACTTTCTAGTCGATGGTATTTCAAATATCATGTATTTCGTGCCTGAAATGTTTTTATATAAAACCTACTTACGTTTTTTCATCGGTTTCTGAAGAAAACCATGTTTTATCAGAGTGCTTTATGCTGGAAAACAGCCTGTTACTATTCTAATGTAGCACAAAGGCCTCTGGCCTACTGCGAGGTAAATACATCTTCTCTTATAGAGAAGGAAGGAGCATTAATCACCAGGCAGGCTAAGGGCTGCCACCGTAGGCGCGGGCTTGCGGACGGTGAGCAATGGGTAGCTTGCCGTCCGATAAGGACCAAGCCCGGGTCGACGGCGCGTTGTGTTCCACGCGCGCCTCAAAGAGATGTCAGCAGAATTGACGGGGTCCGCTAGGGCCAATGCCTGCCGGGGCTGCGCATACGGGCCGAAAGGTAAATCGTGGCCCCCGGCAACAGGGCAACCGAAGGAACACGGGTGGGTTTTAGTCAGTAAGAGTCTGACACGCCCTCCCGCTCCACCCAGAGCGGGAGAAGTTATTTGAAAATATCCAAGCCAAAAAAAAAAAAGACTAAGGGCTGGGAGCTAGCGATTTCTGATTCAACTGGGTTTTCTTACGATGTTTACCTTCACCGTTCATAGGTTAGTAAAAGCTTCAAGGTCAAAGTCAAATAATTTATTTCAATTAGGCACATAAAAGACACTTTTGAACGTCAAAATATAGAATTGATTCTAGTCGCCCCTTCCAAAAGGTAGTTTTCGTATGGAGAAGAATGAGCAAGAAACTCCACCGTTACTCTTTTCAAATGTTTTACAATATTTTGTATACATTAAATATATAATTATATGTGAAGACGATGCACCTGGAATAAGATTACTATATCGTAATAGGTAAAAATAATTAAAAATGAAGCAATGACAGACAAATTAATTATGTGATGGATACATGGTGCTCACATATTTACAAGCATTGTAAAAGTACCTATACGATATTCCTAAAAATGTTACAATTAATACTAATAAGTCAGTGTGTGAGTTCAAGTAATCACAGAATTTAAAATCAATGTTATAATAAGAATAAATTATACAATTAAATTAGCAACCAGTTTGATTTTGTCAACACTCAAAATTGTCCGCTAAAAATGGAGCTAGACCAGCATGTTTCCAAGCATTCTTATCTTGGATATAATCCTCTAATTTGTAATTGCGCTTGTTTACAAAGAGTACTTTTAATATGAGTTTTAAATTTTCCTTCATTGTCTTCATTTTACTTATTTGGTTACTAGTATAACTTATGCTTGTACCTAATAGAAGTAGGCTTACGTCAATTGTGACTGTGCTTCCTACGTGCTTGTCAAATAGACGCCTGACTGCCCACACTGCATTTTTCAGGTAAACTCCTGCTTACAAAGCTTTGTTTTAAACTAAGCAACTGAGCTAAATAGTGCTGATCCATGCATAGTGTTCGTGAACGGGCGCCGTCAGTAGGGACTGGTCATCTCTTAGCTGTCACGGTTTATTTTAATTTTTGAATTGTTTTTGTTTTTATATTTTTATTACGGACGCTTTTAACGTGCACGTCTTTCTAAATTGTTCTCACATATATAATTTCAACATAAATGATGTAACCAATATTTTGTGATAATATTTTGATTTAAAAGAGTGTCCGTGGAGTTTCTTGCCCGTTCTTCTCCATAGGTACCTACTACGCTTTGGAATGGGCAACTAGCTTCATCTTTCTGACTGACCGACCCCTTGACAATTCAAAAGTACCTGTAATTGGTTTATTTTAAATAAATGCTTTGAGTTTGAGTTTGCAAATTGGTTTAAGTTTTGAGCATCAATGTTGTTCTGTCAGAAAAAAAAAACCGGTCTTAGCGCTGCACTGGGATCTTTCAGACCTGTAAGTATAGTTTCTTCTTCAAGAATGGGTTGGCTACAGGACACAATAGCATAATCAGCTTACAACATTCCCACTGCTGGGACACAGGCCTCCTCTCTGTGAGAGGGAGCGGGCCGTAATCCACCACGCAGAAACAGTGTCACGACCCCGTGCCAAATGTTAATTTCAGAACTTCGGCATTAAATAAATAGTTAATAATTAATTCGAAGAAGTTTTTGAGAAAATTGGTAATTCCAAAATCAATTATTGTTTACGATCTACAGACTTTATTACCATCGATACCAATTTAAACACATATGTAAACGGATTTGAACCACAAATCACTAAATACATTTAGCACTAAACGAATTCAAAACATCGTTTTGTTTCTGTCAATTGTTTGAAGTTGACAGAGACAGAATGATGTTTTCTAAATAATGTTTGTAAGCGTTAAATGTATTCAGTGATTTGTAGTATAAATTAAGAAACTAGGAAAAAAGAAACGTTATTTTTAGGGATGTCACGAAACCATAATAAAATGTAGACGGTATGTAGAGTTCTCTTAAAATTCCTCTGCTGGCTAAGAGTCTGTCAATGACCCACCAGTGACCGATCATATCGTGATTTATTTATTTTAATATCATGCACAGAAGTGGTAAGTACCTACCGACAAAGGTGGAATTAAGGCTGTGCATAGTATGCATTCTTATACAGTTGACAACGAAGCAAATAGCTGTCAAATATTTACGTGATTTTATTAATTTGGTAATACCTATTATGTTTGGAAATATGAAATAGGTATCTCTCTGTAGAGTACAAAAATATAAATTACGCATTGGTAAGGCATTCTCTACCATTCAACCTTGGGGTTAACAGCAGGCGGGGTAGACAGGAAGACGCTGGTGACGAAGTTGCTTCGTCGACGTCAATGGAAAAGATTAGATCGATCGAAAACAACGTTCCTACGAAAAATAGATACTTACCTATTTAAATTTAATTCTCAATCTAGCACAATTTTTATAAAGTCCAAGAAACAAGTAAAAACAGCTCACGAAATAGAGACCATAAAAATTGAAAGCTCCTATAAAATGTTCCGTTTAGTTCCGCTACTCCATACGAGATGGCGCTAGTAGTACGTTAGTGCAGAACTTTTAATTGTCGTTCGGAGGTCGGCGACGGCAACTTCACACTTACTAAAAGTAGGCTTTATCTTTTTTAGGACACGTTTAACACTATCATCAGCCATTTTGTTATTAGGTAATTATTAGTTATAGCTAGGTTCTTATTATAAGTACTCAATTTATTAATTTAATCTTGATTGCCGAGTAGGTACATAGATAAAATTTTCAGGATTACTTACTTCTACAAATGCCTAAGTAATTATTTTGCAGGATTATTTTCTAAGACTGATCTAAATAACCTTCAAAATTTATAATTAAATCGTTCATCAACAAAAATCATTAAAAATAGAAATAAAACGTAATTTATGACTGTACTTATATTAACTAGGTATTGTTTCAATATTATTAATTATTATTTTGATGATGTCACTGCGATGGGAAGTAACATCCATGTCTGTTTGTGTGATATAAATCTACTAATAATAACTTTTGTTATAATTTTTTGTATCACCCGATGTCATCATCATCATTGTCTAGCCTTTCCCAATGTTGGGGTCAGCTTCCAGTCTAACCGGAGGTAGCTGAATACCAGTATTTAACACGGAGCGACTGCCTATCTGACCGATTCTGACCTCCACAACCCAGTTACTGGGTCATACGATAACCTATGTTTCACCTCATGATAAATGATTTTATAAATGATTTTATTTGATGTGATCACCAATATGCCTGCTAAGCATGGTTATTATGTCTGTTGGACGAATAACGTTGATTCTGCTGCGAAATGCATTTTATCCATTTTATTTATTGAGAGATAGGTAGGTACCTATCTAATTATTAATTGTTATACCTACTTCAATCAATCTGCCTAGCCTTTTCCCAACTATGTTGGGGTCGGCTTCCAGTCTAACCGGATGCAGCTGAATATCTGTATTTTACAAGGAACGACTGCCTATCTGATCTCTACAACCCAGTTACTGGGTAATACGATACCCCTTGGTAAGACTGGTTGTCAGACTTTCGGGCGTCTGATGACCCGTAACGACTGTCAAAGAGCCACGAATGACGTGCTTTCCGAGGCACGGAGGAGTCTCGTTATGTAAAGACAGTCACCCATTCACTGACCAACCCCGGCAAGTGTAGCTTAACCTGATGGATCTACTCGTGCGGCTGTTATTACTTAGCCACGAGCTGCTCAATCCGCTCCTTCTCCGAATTGTTTTACCTACTTATCAGTAAAAATTACGAATCGTTTCTTATACCAATTGTTATCTTATTAAACAACACATAACATCACGCCTGTAACCTCTGAAGAGTTAGGTAGAGGTGTACCTATCGTACCTACACACACATTTCGCCAGTTATGTTTAAGTCCCATGTAATAGGTGGCGAGTCTATTGCCATCAACCGGGCACAAATTCAGACTTCGGGCTGCTACTGAGTACCTATCTTAGTACTATAGTAAAAATAATAATAATAAACCTTTTTATTCTGAAATTTTCATAAGTATGAGTACAAAATGTTCTTATTATTATATGTCCCGAAGCTCAGTTTGTCTCTTGGCATAGCCTTCCTCTAACAATTTCCATTGGGACCTGTCACTTGCTACTCTTCTCTAGTGAAGTCCAGCCGTGAGTTTAGATCATCTTCCCATCTTGTTTGTTGGCGTCCTCTGCTTCTCGTAGGTAATTGCTAACTAACGGATTGCTGGCCTATTGGTGATTGGCCCGGATTTACTCGCCCGGAACGGGTGAATCGACAATTGTAAATAATATTATTTTTTCTTGAGGCGATTCGCACGAAGTTAATTTATTTGTAGGCGTATCGATTTCTCTAGTTGTCGATTCGAGTACTTGCGAATCGCTTCAAAAAAAAAAAAAATTGGTGATTCGGCCGTTTCGGGCTAATCACCAATACCTAAGCCGGATTGCGGCTAACTTACCAATCGTTAATCAGAAAAAAATACAGATTATCGTTTTCGCTTTATCTAACAGAATTTTATATTTTAGATAGTCGTCTCATTGAAATCGGACGTAAGACCACTTAGTTATGGTAACTAAACTTTCGGCTAAATAAATAGAATCTATTTTATTATCTACTATACCTACTCATTGGCACAAAACAAACCTACAATAATAAATAAATAAAATAAATAAAATATCTTTATTTCAGACCGAAATTAGTCCATAAGTTGTTAGTGGTTAGTAACAGATTGTGCTTACATACTATGTTAGTGTTGTTAGCAATATAATTAATTAGTTAGCACAAACCTAATGCTATTTTTACCCAGTGTCTTTGGATGGGACAGTCCGGTCTGCTAGCAATCATTTTCAGGATACCGTTACGAGTGTTACGCAAGCGTTGTAGTAAGGAAGCCGCTTTCTTGCGCATGATGGCGTGAAAACCATCCGTGTGCGCTGCAGCAAACATTCCAGACGCACTACAACGCCGCGGCAACCGCAACAGCATCCTGAAAGCGTTGTTGTATTGCACGCGCAGGACATTGTAGGCTCGGCTCGTATATGACACCCACAGGCCGCTCGAGTAGAAGGACTGACAGAACGCCTTAAATAAACTGACTTTGACGTCTGCCGTGCAGCGAGCGAACCTACGGGCGAGCATATTACTCCTCACCGCCAACGCCCTGCGCTCGCGCTCTATATCGCCATCATCCCGTAGGTCATTAGTGACAACATGACCCAGGTACTTAAAACTATTCACAACGTTAAGTACTACGCCGTTGAGATATACCGGAGGTACACGACGGGGCTGTTGCTTAGGTACCGTAAACACTAAGACCTCACTCTTTTTTGAGTTATATTTAAGGCCGTGCACCTCCGCATACGTCTCACAGATCGTGAGTAGCTTCCTCAATCCGCTCATCGATGGACTGAGCAACACCATGTCGTCCGCGTAACTTATGTTATTGACACATGTACTGTCTATGTGACAGCCGACATGTGTGCTGCTCAGTCGCTCGATAAGCTGATTGACGTACAAATTAAATAACAGGGGCGAGCTTAACCCCCCCTGCCTTACGCCACATTCCATTTGATATTCATCCGACAGAGTACCGACCCATCTTACCCGATTTGTTTGGTGAGCATACCAGTATCTGAGGAGGGCTGTGTACTCCGCCGGTACACCCGTGCCCCTCAACTTGTCCCACAGCACGTCATAAGAGACGAGATCGAAAGCTTTCGACAAATCGAGGAAACACGCGTACACCGGCGTCCTCCTCGCGGTGTAGTACTTGACGGTATGTTTCAGGCTGAGGATGGCACTCTCCGTGGACACTCCCGCCTTGAACCCGAACTGAGCGTCATGCACTTTAACAAATTCTGAGAGGCACCCCTTCATCAGACCGTCAAGCACCTTGGCCATGGTGGTGGCTAGCGAAATGGGTCGATAGTTGTTCATGTCGGATGTGTCACCAGTTTTGTTCTTAACTATCGGAACCACTACAGTCCGCATAAGTGGCTCCGGTAAATAAGAATGACCCAGGCACAGAGTGAAAAATAGCGACAATACTCTAGGTAGATGAACTCCCGCATGTTTAAAATGTTCGATGCTGAGACCATCGTGACCCGGCGACTTTCCACGTTGCATTCCTGAAATAATTTTAGCCACAATCTTGGCTGGAATCTTTGCGTTCCGCTCTGTCACAATGGTCTCAGCACCGGTCGCTCCATGAGATGCCGAGCCTAAGAGTGACCGCACTGTAAAGTGCTCCCTAAAAGCATCAGCAATATTCTTGTGGTCAGTAACGCCACCGACACTCACCGGGAGACTCGGCCTCACATTCATTTTACTGGTGTTTTTCCAAAAATGCTTAAAGTCTTTGTTGGCTTGGTTGAAAGCAAGGAGATCCATTTTAAGCTGTTCCTGCCTGTCTTGACACCATTTGAGTTTGGCCTTAAAATGTCTCCTCGCCTCCGCCATACCATAAAAGACACGACCACTGGTCGGGCGACCAGCCATCGTCCACACGTGAAATTTAAGCCGCACCTCGCGGTGAGCGTCAGTGACATGTTTGTTCCACCCTGTGACATAGCCACCCTTCCTCCGACACTTTATCTTATAGGTATGTACGGCGGCCTGTACCAGTATATCTACAATATTGAAATACATTTTATCAAGAGCTGAGCAATGTTCTCTGTGATCACAGATCTTATCACAACAATCACTCAGCTCCCGAGGAATATCTATAAGTCTCAGCTTAGAGTGACAGAGGTCGTGGTACTCGCTAATCTGCTCCGACGTCCTCTCGCCCCATGCAACACGATTAACAAGATTATCGTCAAGTTTGTTATCTACAATTTTACAATTTATTTTATTCAAGTCACATTCGATCACAATCGGGAAATGGTCGGACCAATACAAGTCATACATTACTGTCACATTAACGACGGATTGCTGCGCAGACTTTGTGACGATGCAGTGGTCCAACCATCTATTACAGCCATGTGATTCACTTGTAAAAGTGTATGTATTACTGTCACACAAATTCACATCTACACAGACCCAACTTTATATGCTCCAAATGTATGGTTTATTTTATTTTTATATCTAATATTTTATGCCAATTAAATGCATAGTTTTTTTATTTTACATCTAATATTTTATGCCAATTAAATGCATCACAGTTTTATTTTATAATATTTAAATTTAGATAAATGAAGTTGATGTTTTCAACATGTTTTTAAATGCTTATAAACAAGAGATTTATGTTATTCTTTTTTAATGGATTTTAATTTTATAGTTCGTTGTGTATATTTTTGGGCTCACTGACTTACGCTGATGGAAAACATCGAGCAAAAAAATTGGACTAAATAGTCTGAAATATATACTTACACGTCATGTTGAAAAGAGTCGATGCGGTTATACTTCTCTGTATCAGAAGATACTGACCAAGATTATGTCTGGACTTTAAAAGAGACTGTGAACTCTGAGTTTGTTTCGATCTTTCTTCTCAGAGTAGTCAGATAGAAAACACCGAACTCATCTAGTTTTTAATCGACTTCCAAAAAGGAGGAGGTTATATGTTCGTCGCGTATGTTTGTTTTTTTTCTTTTTTTTTATGTATGTCCACCGATTTCTCCGTCAATTGTGGACCGATTTTGAAAATTCTTTTTTTGTTTGAAAGGGTGTGCTCTGGAATCGGTCCCATATAAATTTTATTAACTTTGCTTGGATAGTTTTTGAGTTAGCTACAAAATACGTTTTTTTTTTTTCCCAATTAGTATGTAAATGATATGATAAGTTTCTGTCACTGGTAGCAGGTACTGGTATTCGAATGTGTGTGGGGTAGGTACCACAACTAAAAAGTGAAAAATAAAAACTTTTTACAAAAAAAAAACAACCGACCTCCAAAAAAAACACTACAAAGTGAAAAATAACTTTAATTTCGGAAGTCGGTGGCAAAAAACGAAAATACAAAACCCAAGACACCGACTTCCGAAATTAAAGTTATTTTTCACTTTGTAGTGTTTTTTTTGGAGGTCGGTTGTTTTTTTTTGTAAAAAGTTTTTTAAAACATAATTTAGATTGACGTGTCAATCAATCAATCTGCCTAGCCTTTTGGGTCGGCTTCCAGTCTAACCGGATGCAGCTGAATACCAGTATTTTATATGGAGCGACTGCCTATCTGACCTCCACAACCCAGTAACTGGGTAATAGATACCCCTTGGTAAGACTGGTTGTCAGACTTTCGGGCTTCTGACGACCCGTAACGACTGTCAAAGATCCACGAATGACAGCCGGGACCAACAGCTAAACGTGCTTTCCGAGGCACGGAGGAGTTTCGGTATGTAAAGATGGTCACTCATCCACGGACCAACCCCGGCAAGCTAGATTGACGTGTTTAAGTGTTTTTTTTTAACCAATTTACATTTATGATTATAACTTATAGCCGCAATAGCTTAATGGTTCAAATGCGAGCTGACGAGAGAGAATTCTATTCCCAACAATTTTCTGTTCTTGAACAAAAAACTTGTAGAAAACAACAATCATAAAACTATAGGTACTATCGAAGAAACGCATATCTGTACACTGTAAGGACTATTCTTGCTTGCAGGGCTGGGCCGCTATAGCATCGCTTATCTACGAAAAAAAAAGGATCGTGAAGATCGTGAAGGTCGTGTGCACAGGATTTTGTTTTCAAATTACTTTATCATCCAAAAATTTGCTGAAGCCCACGAACACAGACTCCACCGACATGTGAATGTCGAGGCAATTCAGCTGCTAGACAACACGGACATAGTGCGTAGGCTAAAGAGAACTAAACCATTTGAGTTAGTGTAGTGTGTAAATAGTGAATTAATAAATAGTAACAATGCTGTGCTATACATATAACACAAGAACAAAGTGTTTTATCAATTATCAGACCCTAAGAAAGTGCTACGAAATTGACCTTGTGTAAAAGTCGAAATTGACACTATTCTTAGATATAACATAATCTATCTCGTAATATATTAAGTTAGAATTAAATTACTTATTAGTCTATTAGGCTAGATTGTAATCAATTACTAAGAACGTCAATTCTTATTAAGACAAAAAATAAACTTGTGGCACTCGGGGACTGCCGCGGTAAAGCTATTGCATAGCATTTGTAACCTCCATACTTCCTATTTGTCAACGCTACACTTGGGATGATGACGTGATGACATAAAACAAAAATTACGTTCCCATGACAACGTGATGTTGTCATGGGAACGTAATTTTGGGGTGTTAGGTTTTATTTTCGTTACGTTACGGAATTCGCCGCGCTCAAAGCCCGCGATAAAAGCTATGCAATGGATTAAAAAATACTTAGATATGCGTTACCCCGATGGTACCTAACCATCTAATTAATACTCTTTTTTTCCTAAATTTATAATCGTATTAAGGCTCCTGCATTCAGGCGCGTCGCGACAGCGTGACGCGACTGTAGTAGAACAATTTTTATAAAAATTTCAAGGAAATTTGTTCTACAAGAATTGCGTCGCACTGTCGCCAGTTACCCAGTACCTAACTGGGTTGTTTGGGGTAGATAGGCAGTTACTCCATGTAAAATACTGGTATTCAGCTGCATCCGGTTAGACTGGAAGCCGACCCCAACATAGTTGGGAAAAGACTAGGCAGATGATGATTATATTATAGAAAAAGGTTTCTGTAAGAAAAATAAATGTATGTAAATAAACAATATGTTTGCCTTCAGATGAGAATTAATTGTAATACCTACTTAGTGGGATATTTATCTAAACTTTGACAGTCGAAGATGTAGTACTGAACTAAAATTCTATTTACAGAAATGGTCCAAAAGATATTGTAGCTTTAATTGGCACTTTTGCCTAATCCATACTAATATCCTATACTATTAAATGAGTAATATTTGTAAATATATATTTGCCCAAAGGCTTTTTTTTTTTTTTTTTTGGGTGGGAAATCATCAAATAACTTCTCCCGCTCTGGGCGGAGCGGGAGGGCGTGTCAGACTCTTACTGACTAAAACCCACCCGTGTTCCTTCAGTTGCCGTGTTGCCAGGGGGCCACGATGTCCCTATCGGTTCTCTTCGAACCCCCGGCAGGCATTGGCCCTAGCGGACCCCGTCAATTCTGCTGACATCTCTTTGAGGCGCGCGTGGAACACAACGCGCCGATTTGCCCAAAGGCTGGCTTTTACCTTGGCCAGAGGCTAAGCATTGCCATCCAACGTGGTAATGCCGCCAGTCTCTTGGGTACATTACCAGTCGACAGTGATGCGGAGGAATTTTTCGACGCGATATTTTAGTTTCCTAATAGATTAAAGCCGGATTCATATTACTGTGTTGTGTCGTGCCAATCAAAACTCTTTGTGATTTGACGAAGTCCTGAACAGATTCGTTTGATTGGTGTATCCCGCGTCACGACATAACACGACACAGTAATGTGTCGGTGGCTTTAGTTAGGTTAGGATATATTTTTTTCGTCCTGGCTATTTATTTGTATTAAAAAAAAAGAAACAACTTCAAAAAAAAAAGCACTACAAAGTAAAAAATAACTTTAATTTCGGAAGTCGGTGTCTTTGGTTTTGAATTTTCGTTTTTTGCCACCAACTTCGAAAATTAAATAACTTTTTCAGTTTGTTCCAGAAACCGGTTGTTTTTTTTTGTAAAAAGTTTTTATTTTTCACTTTTTAGTTGTGGTACCTACCCCACACAAATTCGAATACCACTACCTGCTATGAACAGTGACAGGTACTTATTATAACATCATTAAGTCATCCATTTAGACTAAGTGGGAAAAATACGTATTATTGAAGCTATCACAAAAACTACCCAAGTAAAGTTGATAAAATTTATATGGGACCACCTCTGCAGTATGCCCTACCAAACAAAAAAAGAATCATCAAAATCAATTTATAATTGGCGGAGTAATTGCGTAACAAACAAACAAAAAAAAGAACATACAGTCGAATTCAGAACCTCCTTCTTTTTGAAGCAGTTTAAAATGACAAAATATAAAATACTAGCTAAGACAACAGCTAAGTAGTGTTAAAAAAAAAAAGAAATAGTTGGTGGATTTACCTGACGAAAATATCTCCATAAACAGGTAGATACCCAACGAATACCATTTTAATAACTCAAAAGTAAAAAAACGAACAACACAAAATACATCAAGTGCCACTTTCAACCCTGTAATTTCAAATACACCCCGTACTTAAGCCAATAAGACTGAAACTCCTATTTCTTACCACACCCTGTGTTGGCTATAAGCTGATTGTGCTAGAGGCGGGGCGCGCTGAAACATGCAACCCAGTAATAATTAACATTGCGAATATTATCGAGTACTTTACTCAGTTTTAAAACATCAATTTGTGTTTTAAAACGCAGTTAATAATGTAACGTAACATCACGCAGAGGTATACCCACATTTCGCCAGTTATGTTTAAGTCCCATGTAATAGGGGGCGAGCCTATTGCTATCATCGGGCTTCAGACTCAGAGCTGCTATTGAGAAATTAGAGACGGTAAAGCCTAAGAATATTTAGTCCGACCAGGGGGCTTACCGCCAGCTCATAAAGCAGTATTATTTTAATATTACTTCAGTGGGAGAAAGAGATGGAGCTATACGTCCTGCAGAGCTTCATCTCTTTCCCACACTGAAGTAATATTAAAATAATACTGCTTTATGAGCTAGTGGTAGGCCCCCTGTACCCTAATTGCGTAATACAACACAATCAGAATTTGTTTCGATTTGTAACATATTAAACCATTGCTTCATAAGTGGGAAAAAATAAATCAGCTCAACAACGTAAATAACGCAATGAATGTTGTTGAACTGTCAAAATGAAACAAATTAGGCAAAATTGTTTACGAAAATAAGTTACGCAATTAGGGTACGGGGAATCGAATCCAGGACCACATGCTCAGCCGTAGAACTTGCGACCTCTTGAGCAACGAACAGCAACGTAGCTTATATTGGTAATTTTGTTTGTTTTTCAATTAAAATTGTCGGCCTTTGGTGTGGGATGCAATGTGTGTCGACACCTTTGCGCCATCCTACCTTCCTAACACGGCGGACTGTGCTGGGGCTGCTGCTACAGGTGCCGAAAACCTCAAACGGCGCAAACACTCCAATCTTATTGGGACTTATATGTTTCAGCCGTTTGGTGTTGAAACACTAGGGCCATGGGGTCCGAGTGCCCACTTAGTTTTTCAAGACATCGCCAAACGGATAGTCGACTCTTCACGTGACCCGAAGGCTGGCCTATTCTTTAAAGAATCAGCATTTCCATACAACGTGGCAATGCTGCCAGCCTTTTGGACACTTTTCCTGTTGACAGCGTTGCGGACGAATTTTTCGATGCCTATGACTATTCTTCTCCCCTTTTTATATACTCGTACGTATTATTGTTATTAGTAAGCCTGTTAGTTATTAAAATTATGTATATAGGTGTGTGTAACTAAAATTCAAGAATTAATTAAAATAACATAATATTCAAATACAAATTCAAAATATTTTATTTCACATTAACCTACAAGAGCACTTATGAAACGTTAGAAGCTGGGTGCACGGTTCCAATTGGTCGTTTCCTATGGAGAAGAGCCGGCAAGAAACTGTTTGTCCAATTATTTGGATAGGTTTGCATTTGGCCGCCATCTTACCTGATGGTAAATCTTTGGTTTTCGAAGAAAGCGGTAAACAGTCACACAACAACGGTTGTCCAAGTACCTACAGAGCGTTTTAGACACCTCAACGTCAAATACTTGGTGTATCTGACAAATTTTCATGACGTAACAGTCGTCAAATGTAATATGACAGAGCTGCTTTCCTATGAAACCTTAGCTAAAGCGATGATGCAGCCGACGACAGTGCACGCTTGCCAAAAAATTAAACCTATTCATTCGAAACTTGATGAGTCTAAGATTATAGTCAGTAAAGAAGATATTACAATGATTCTACTTTTCTAGTACTTCTCCAATCATTTAAGGGTCATCAACTCTGAATATTTCTCTAGATTACATTACATTTTAAGCAATGTCAATGTTTTTAGCTAATTATAATGAAGTAGCCACACAGCTCTTTATAACCTCATGATGTTAAGCTGCAATCTTCTCTGAATATAATAAAAAGGACTTGGAACGCATGCTAAAAGTCTTACGTCTTGTCTGATGGCTGTTACTATTTTAGAGGATTTTTACTCTTTAACGGTTGTTAACGTCTTTATACATGACATGTCCCGTGCCTCGGAAAGCACGCTAAGCCGTTGGTGCCGGCTGTCATTTGTAGATCATTGACAATCATTACTGGTAGTCAGTAACCCAAAAGTTTGACAACCAGTCTTACCATGGGGTATCGTGTTAACCAGTTGCTGGGTTGTGGAGGTCAGAAGGCAGTCGGTCCATGTAAAATACTGGTATCCAGCTGCATCCGGTTAGACTGGAAGACAGGCAGATTGTATGTTACGTGTCTAGGTAGTAGGTACAGAATTGCGTTCCGACCGAATGAAAAAAAAAACTCATCTTCCTGTGTCACTATAAATTCACTACGTAAAGAGTTTATCTTGAATGGTTGAGAACTTGAGAATAGTTTTTTTTTTCATTGCTAGTTGGGTCTGTAAAGGTATAATATTGGTGATTTTTGTTATTGTAAGAAAGGCAATGGACGAAAGAAAGTACCTACATCTTTGCTGTCCGAGGTTGAAGCTCCCTTTGACGATCATACCCGTGACGATAACCATTATTGTGAGTAACAGGTACATCTGACCAATGCAGTTAGAGGCATAAAGAAACCATCGGTACTCTTTTGTAATAAAAATTCAATCGATTTTGATAAAAACCTCTTTTCGATTAAATTTAACAAGAGACCAAAAAATTGCAACTCAGAAGCTTTACAGCAAAAATTTGGAATAAAATTCTTTGTAGCTTTTTACTAGTTTCCTATTAAAGAGTAAAATAGATATTTTAACTGGTTTTCCACCATTTTTATTAGATTTATCAACAAAAGGAGTGTTTTCAGATTCGTCTAAAATTATTCTAAGTGCTCTTTTTTCTATTTTCAGTCCATTTTGACGGTCAGGAACCGTGTCGCAGAATCAATTTACTGAAAAATTTAATTTCAAATCTGTTAAGTGTTTTTTTTCTGATTCTTCAGAGTACCTACGTAAGGTTTATAACCCAGGAAGCTAGATTTTACTGGTGTAGCCATCTTGAAGATGTTCATTGATACTGTCAGTCATTTTGTAAATCAAGTTCACTAGAGATACTAATAACCGATGCTTTTTGTAGACTGTTGCATTTCAGTATGAAAATTGGATGAGAAAAGATTGCTTCTATTATATACTTACCAATTACATCATGGTCGTCCTTTTATCCAATTACAGTGCTACTACTAGAAAAAAAAAATCTTTCTAAGTTGTAGTAGTGAAGTAATTAGTAGGTACGTAATTAAACTTAAGAAGAACCTCTATGAGTGACGATTATTAGGAACGTTCAGCGCACCCTAAGCACTATCACTGCTAAGTGTTAACGTAATACTTACTGACTGGCATAATACCTCTTCATCATCATTCTCTTGCCTACATACCACTTTGTTTGGGGTCAGCACAGCTCTTTCATCCTTTATATTAGTCCTTTCTATTTTTCTACTAGTCGTTATACCAATAGCCATCCTCTATTTAGCCAAATACCTAGGAGCAACATATTGGTCAGATAGCTAACTAAAAATCAATATGTGTCCAATACTCTTAAATTTTGAAATACTGGTATTTAGCTGCATCCGGTTAGACTGGAAGCCGACCCCAACATAGATGGGAAAAGGCTAGGCAGATGATGACTCTTAAATTTTGAATCACAAAATACTATAAACTCTCACACTGCGCTGAGCAATGCCTTACCTAAGCGTGGTTGTTTAGATATAGGTAACACAAGTAATAGTAAAATTTATTTGATAGTTTTAACTATTCTAGAATGATTTTATTGTAGTGTTAGATGATCAGGAAAAAACTCTCACTTCTCCAAAGTGCCTTAAAAGGTGATTAAATCAAGATTATCAACAAAATTAACAGTAGGATCGTCATTCTGCCTGTTACTAACTATGATCGCCAATCCGTCTGCCAAAACGAGCCTGGCTTCATCATTTATTAAAGTGAGGTCATAGCATGTCCTAGTTTCTTCACCATCACCTAATATATTGTTTAATTATTCACTTAATAACTTAACCTTAGAGAATTTTCCATAACTTGATACTGTAAAAGATTTCAACATTTAATAGTTTGCGTAGTCAATAAGTTTATAATAATTAGATAAGCCTAAATGAGTTTCTTCTTAAGCTAAGTTTATCTTCAATTTATTTGTAGACATCTTCACAGCATCTTCTTTATAATATCTTGAGGCATTAACTACACATACCTTGGTAGTTAGAAGTACCGTAAGGAATGTCAATAACACCTTAGAAATAGCCAAGTCGTATACGAGATACATGTCTTGCAATTTATACTGTTACTAGCTGACCGAACAGACGTTGTCCTGTTTCCTATAACTCGATCGCAGCGCCACCTACCGGGTCCAATTGTGAATCTAAACCACCCAGGGACTCATTCAAACACACACCAAAAATTTCATCAAAATCGGTTCAGCCGTTTAGGAGGAGCTCAGTGACATACACACTCACAGAAGAATTATATATATAAAGATTTCTTATTTGAAACTATAATCTATAAAATTAATTTGAGGAGAACTTTTGAAGTTATTTTAATTTAGATAGAGAGTTTAAAATATAACGCAACACAAAAATCAGCAAATATAATATATCAGACCGATTCTTCAACTATTTTTAAAATAAAATATCATCTACATAAATTAATTAAATGCTTAACTTAATCGATGTTTGGACGAATCGGTCTCTTTTCCGATTTAGACTCAGAAGAATATAATAATATGTTTTAACTGAATTGGTTTTGACTGAAAGTCATTTCAATATTTAAAGTTACTGTTGTACTTCAATCTGGCGAAAAGCCGACTGTATGTCTATTCATATTGATTGGTTTTTCTGCTTTAAGTATTAGTTAAAACACACTCTGGATCTTTTAGCTATGGCTTTTGGTCTTAATGTAAGTTATTGTTTACAAGTTTTGACCGATACCAGCGCAGTATTACCAAAATCATACTTACCTATTACCAAATCATACCGTATGATAAACAGTTCCATTGATTTCAAAAGCAAATACATATAAACTTGAAAAATTATGGTGATAGATTATTTCAAAAATGTGTGAAAATATTTTATCTGAAAACATAGCTAAGATTATAATCCATTAAATAAATAGCTATATTTCAAAATCTGTCTGTTTGTTAGTAAATCAAAACTGTAGTAAGTGGGACAGTGGATGAAATGTGTAGTGTATTTAATAAAAGTGGCAATAAGACTAATAGGAGAAGGATAAATGATTGTTAGTACCTACTTTAATCATAGACATTAACTAATTAGGAGAAATAAAACAATCTTAAAGGTAAAGGTTGTTGAAAAAATTGCTACAAGCAAGTGTGCGTCATGCACGCGTGACCCTTTATGAATTTGTTCAGATCTTCACATAAATTAAAACCTTTTGTTTGACTCTACTATCCGCTTCGCTAATGAATAATATAAATGTTAAGTAGTCATAAAAAAATTAAAAGGAAGCAGTTATACCTAGGTATATTTTATTTATTATTATTTGAAAATTGATTCTTATTTTTTACACCTCGTGCAGTTTTGTTTAAAGAAGTATCAAAAATTCAAAATACAAAGATTGAATCTAAACGATGAATGGACGCGGGTGAGTGTAGCCATCACAAAGTTTTCACATTAAACACTTTTACCTACGGTCGTCCTACGTCGGAGGTGAGGGCGCATGCGCGCAGACCAACCAACGATACACTTGTTATTATTAGAGAGGATTCTGTAAAATGTTCAGCTGATTGCAGAGAAAAATCTTGAATAAAATTTAACATCTTTAAGATGTTAAAATAAATAAAGATCCAAAGTCATCCCATTGGCGCGCTCCAAACATACACAAGCAAGCATAAACCGTCGAACGCCGATACCTAACTCACAACGCGTTCCGTGCGAGAGGAACTCAGCAATTTTGATTAGGTACAGAACAGAAAATCCGAACAGAGGAAAACTCTCATGTAATTGCCGCAAAAACCGTTGAAAAAACGCGCACGACCGTCTGTGTCGACGCGCGCGCGCGGTGTGGCGGGCGGGAGAGCGGCACACACGCGCAGCGCCGGGCGGCCCGCGCGGCCCGAGCCTGTCGCCGATTGGCGCGGCGTGCAGTGGGCTGTACGCCACGCCCCGGCGTCTGCCCTGCTCGCGCGACCCGCGGCAGTGTCCGCCAGACTGCCGAGCGCGCCGGGCCTCCCGCTTCCCCGCGCCTCGCTCGGCCACGCCGCGTCCCGTGATCGAACCATACAAAACCTCTAGTTAACATCCGTCGCGAGTGCATTATGACACTAGTGAGCTAGCGGGCCGCTGTGACGGTGTCAAATAATTGATGTGTATGTGTTCACGTGCTAGTGTGTTGTGTTAGGTTGGGCCCGTGACGAAAAACGTTCGTGGTGGCCAGCGGAGCCTTGCACCCGGGCTCGGGCCGAGCTTTCATGGCTCAGCCTAGGGTATGTACACTGATGACAAGTACACAAACAACAATACACACTCACCCATCAAGTATGATAGCTACGGTAGTAGTACAGTTGATAGCCTAAAGGCGATAAATCCGAAATCCTTAGATAATGACATAATGATAGTTGATAATGATAGTAACAAAAGTGACAAGTGTTCAAAACAAAATAAACTTAGGGAATCACTTGTTGGCTGCATACTAAGAGACAGTGAAGTAGTTGAAGATAAACAGCTGAAGCAAATCAGAATTGAGACATGTTTCAAAAATGGTCAGACGTTTGTAACGACACATTAGGCGTGTTCAACAGCAGGGAAGTTGTTATAACAAGTAAGACGCGTTTGGAATACATAATGGCAGTTGAGAGCGTGCTCTAACACCACCGACGCATTACCGGTGATAATGAAAACGAAATGAATGCATTATGAACGTAAAACACTTTGTGATAATGTAATCACGACGGTATCTCTCACTCAATAAAAAACTTTTAACTAAGATATGAATGAGCGATTCCATTACGGTTCAGTGGGAGCATTAGTGGGCAGTGACGTCTTCGCGAGATGTAGAAGCGGTCATGAGAATAAATCGGATTGATGCATAAATGAATAAGTCTCCATATTTTGAACACCTGACGGAATAGCAACTTCGATTTATGAATCGGGACAATAAATGGGATAAAATGGCGTGCAGCGGGGAGTCTATTGTTGAATGCTCTCTTAAGGGCGATGGGGACGGGACACGGTGAAATATGTGGAGTTACAAGCGGCTTTAAACGCACAGTTTGACACAAAAAAGTATCTCAGAAACCGACAATAAAATTCAATTGACAATGAAAAGAAAAACTTTTTTTGGTGCCCGCCACAAAGATGCCCCTAACGGAACTGTCGGGGACACAACTTTCTAAAGATTTAGGGTTGTATTGTTTTTGACGTAGGAAACATAAAAGTTTTAATCCTTCTTTGTTTAGAAATAGTATTATTAAATGGTACATATGAATAACTAGCAACCCATTAAAGTGTCAAATAAAATGTTCTTGTAGATTTTGGGATCTTGCTAACAAAACATATGGCCAAGAAGTGTACTCAATTTTATGCACAGATCGGATAGCGAACAGTGATAGGTATTTACGTATTTTAGTGGACATTTTAAAAGCTCAATTATCTATTTTGGCCTTTAAGTTATCATTCCATTGACAATTTTTATCATTAAAATCCAAATGTGATTTGAAATGACTTTACAGAGAATTATTCTCAATGAACTTATGAGAAATTAGCATCACACAATGATAAATTGCAAATTAAATATACGAATTAGCAATGAAATATAAATTAACTAGGTTATTAAAAACTACTTCAATGAATAAATCTGTCAAACGATATCCAATAGGAAGCGATTCGGAGTTAATAAATCAGATGAACACATCTAAAACAAATTGTGTTCGTTCCATTGATTCCTCCGACGGTCGTAAAACTTCTTCAAGTACCTGTATGAAGATAATCATACACAAAAATTTAGGTAAAATGGTTTAATTCACAAAAAGGGTTACCTTTAAATATAACTCACATAAGTGGTCCCACTGCATTGATGCACACCGGAACTCTGGTTAAATAATCGATAGTTTCGAATTTCAGGATAATTTCCAAAGTTTCCGTTCTTTTGCAGTTTTCGGACTTGAGAAAAGGTAGTCCGTTGCTGCCGTAAACGTACAAAATAATAAAATACTTCATAAAGGAAACTGATAAATGTAGTTAGTACCTATATCTTTTTTATTAGTTTTAGTAATTCCTGAATAAAGTTATTTGATTCCACCATTCTTCAGGCAAAGGTATATATTTCTGATTGCAAACGTATAAAAATATTTGCATTTAGTCGGTATAAATGATTTTGTTTGTCACTATTATTTTTATAGAAATAACTTGACTCACCTAGATCAAAAAGTCATCAATATAGGTAGAACTTTTACCATTTATAAACTCTACTTTGACTGTGATTTGTGTAGCAATCTTTGATGGAATAGGCAAAAATAATACCTAAAGATAATTAAATCTTTATTACGCGATAGGAAAACTTATTAAAACATTTACTAAAGTAAGCTTTAGGTAGGCACGTATAGCTAAAATCTAATTCCACCGTAATAACGTAACACACCGGCAGAGTTAAGGTATTTTTGGATTAAAGCACATTTAATTGGACACATTTTAAGTGCAGTAGACGCCATATTGGTATTCATATAATTTATATAATAATTATATCATATAATGGTATAACGTTTAGCATTAGCCTAGTTATGATGGTATGCGATTACCATTAATTTTGAGGTCGAGATAGTTTAGTATCGGATTCATTTTAATAAAATTCATATAAAAAGGTGGGCAGTAGATGTTTCGATTTAAGAAGAAAATAATGGAAATGATATTTTTGATAGGAATTCTCAACTTGATGATTGTAAAAGATTTAACTTAAGTTTTGCAGAATATGTTACAAGGGAGTAGATGAAGATATTGTGATTTAAAAAAGTTATTCAATGCAATTAAAATTACAGTTTTCACTTTAGTAATGTTTTTTTGTACACAATAAGCTAGACAGATAGTTTTAAGGACAGTGAAAATCAAATATTTATTGAAAAAATACTAGGTATTCATGTTACCTATGACGTAACGTTTATTAAGAAAAGCAATTATGTTGGTATAATAGTTTCTAGTATCTACATTCAAATATACAAGTATATTTACTTAAAGTTAATACGTTTTAATAAGAAACCATATTAAAGCTTAAATTAAATAGTGTTTTTAGAATAAAATTATAAAGTTTCGTCTAAAAAAAATCAGAAACATATTAAAAGCACATTTTAGGAAACTGTTCTATTGTATAGTTACCTATTATGTATTAATTCTATAAAATGAACTTATGTGAAATCATATTATAAGAGTGTACTGAACGTTACTAACAAATACGCATTCCCGTATAATATAAAACTTTAATATTAATTGCATAACCTCTTACGATAAATAAAGATTATATGAATTTACATAAATTATAATTTAAATCGCTTTAGTAGCGAACAAGATAAAACATTAATAGAGGAAAATAATAACGCGTTTGTTAATTCGATAACTTCTTTAATTCTTGCATTAGGGACTTAAAAACATAATTCGCAAAAAAATACAACTCAAACCATGAAATAGATAAATAGTGTAATTAACATGTTACTAAAATACATTATCTAATAACATTGTTGAGTTTAAATAATTTTGTATTTATTTAAAAATGATTCATTTCTGTTTTTCTTGTGTTCATAAAATTATGGACACCGACGGTAAAGATTACTTGAGTTTTAAAATTTTTATAGCAATTATAATTCGTTATTTTAATTTTTATTGTGATGATGACCTGTTTATTGTATTTAGTAAATCGGACAATGACACCTAAATGTCTGAAATATAGTTTATAACAAAAGACTTTAAATTAAATGTAGTATGATTGCAAATCCGTCGGTTTTGTTTGAGAACAGAGAAGATTCAGGTAAAATAAGAGCAAATACTCAGTGCTATTAATTAAGATTCAAATAAAAATTGTATAATTACTACCAACAATAAAAGTCAACACTCACAAAGTGTTCTTACATTTAACATTGAATTAGGTCTAGAAAACTACAAAAAATCACTTATTGTGCGATAAAATTTGATTAAAATATAAATCCGACAGTCATTTTCACAGCCGCAAATTACCTTTACATTTAAACGGTATGCCAGAAATAAGTAAACAACATACGATAACAAAAAGGCGCCATTTCTCGCAATTATCGATCATTACGCAATAAAGTTAACAAAAATTAATTCACACGTAACTGAACCAAATTATATTTGCACAAGACTTGTCCGTTCATTGTAAACGGTGGTATAATCGTAAATTTTACGATATACCCGATAAGGATATCAATTTGTCTACTAATAGTTAGTCATAATCGGCGATACTGCTGGTTTTCGGCAGTGGCCCACTAAATAACGTGATAACATGTGTACTGGATACGGTGTGTTGACTTGTTCCTGTTATAAATTCGTGTATCTGTGGTATCTGTGTGATACGCTTCAATATTAACAATATTTTGTTATTTTTCCCAATATAATCCGTACTGAAACGTCTAACATAAATAAAGAATGGGGTCCAGCGACACTAACGCACACACGAATAAACTTATTTGGTCTATTCACGAAAAAATAAATTGTTCAATACCTTTTCTTTAATTAATAAACTTTTTATTTACTTTAATACAAGAAAAACTTATTAGTAACTAATAAATCAGCTGTTTCTTAAAATCAATTGTTTCTTGAATATTTTCAGAAGTAAAGGAGAATCAATTTTATGTTAAATAATACTCTAAATATACACAATAGTATTAATACTCAGTGAATGTAGTAAAAAATACATTACGGTGAAAATCTTGAAAGACAAAAATACTCAAACGGCCGTTATAAGCGCAGTAAAAGTGGTTAAATAAAAAAAAAATTATCTTCTGACCAATCTTGCCAACGCATGAGGCATGTAAAAACAATTTATGATCCATAAAATTTTCGCCAAAATCATTAAACTTTTGCAATTAAACGTCCAAAGTATTTATATTTCCGATGCATTATAGAAACAATGTACTCAGATTCTAATCAAATAATTATGTGAAAAATAAAACAAAAACAATTTGTAAAACATTTTTCTTTAACTAAAAATTGGTTTTTATCATTTTACGCGTAGTTTTTGTATACAATTGTTATCTAAAGATAATTATATTAAATTATAATAGGACCCACGTTTTCATAAAAGTATACTTTTAAATAAAAATAATTATCGCAGATTATACAATCATAATAAAAACAAACAATAATAAAAAGATAATAACTATGTGAGATTCTCTAGGCTGGATAGTATTTTTCTGTATAACTACAGTTTAATAAGGATAACAAATGGCTGCCCACCGTAGTATTAATACATAAAAAAGTTTATTACAAGAACCTTAGAAACATCTAAGAGGAATAAGAACATAACTATCTACTTTGTAGGTAGGTATTACTACGCCTAAACTAAACTGAATGCTAAAAAGCTCAAAAGAATAGCGTAATACTTGTCGGATAAAGTTTGGCGTTTGTAGATCAAAGTGACAAAAATAATAGGTATTATTTAAGAACTAGTTGGTTCGTCGCATGTCCACTTGTAAATAAACAGCTATCCTACTCCAAGGCTTCTGAACCTTAAACAGCTGATGCTCATTGTGCCACGACACCTGTTCCCAGGAATACAGAGAAGGGCATTGTCTGGTTAAAAATAGTAAAAGTATTGTTCATTGAAAAGAGGAAGGCCAAGTATTAACCAATAAAAAATAACTTCAATTCCCCCCAAAAATCATATGTTTGCCGACCGCCATTTTAAAGTATCTTTTTCTCTAAGTCGTCGGCGCCAATCTGCGGGCGTTTCGGCCATTCCTAAAACATTAAAACTTATTATTGGCACTTATTTCAACAGTAAAGATAACACCAGTATTGTATAGGCAGTTCTGTTCACATTACGCGATAAAAAAACGCTCGATTTTATGTTTTAAGTGTTGAAAAATGTCCCGCCATGGCTTGAGGTATAAGATAACGTGGCAACATTACTGTTGTGTTTTTTTCCGACTTTTTAACGCTGGCAACATTGCGAAACCCGCGGCTAAGTTACGACGTTGTATGGGAAGTGAAATAGATAATAAAATATAATTGAGTGTTGCCACTTACGATTATTTTTATCGGCTTAAATGTTACTATTATATTTTCATTAATAATGTGCAGCGATTAACTAGTTTTTGTGTATCGAAAATTATTTTTTCATTACGGCTTACTTGTTACTGCTGGCAATATTGTTATTCATAAACATAAAAACTAGAACTACAAAAATATAAAATACTGCCACTGGGCGCCATTAGGCCTTTTTGTAGAACATGAATATATCAAGATTCAATATATCATCCAAATAGACAAAGCTCTAAAATTGCTATGGAAATTTTTAGTATTCTTCATTACATTAAGTACACCTGACTAGTTTTAAAGTTCTCATGTAAATATCTATTAAGAAATCATCACTGTAATCTCAAAGAAAGTACCATTAAAACGTTGTAGATACTTGATAGAACCCACTTGTTAAGTCCATCCAAAAAATTACAATTTCTGTACTTTTACAAATTGTTCCATATGAAAAATCAAGCCTATAACCTAGTTTTATAGTAAATGCAATGCAATACCGACGCATTTTATAATACCGTGTTATGGAATAAGCTAATCTTAGTTGATTTTGGTAATATTCTATTTATAAAAACACAGTGAATGTTCTTTCTAAGGACTTAAAATCATTAAGGAGCTTGTACTCCTTACTACAAATCTTCTTTTACTACTATTGACTTGATTCGTATTAGAAAGCAAGTAGATACCGGATACATTCCCAGATGAAACACTGATTGCAAACAGCAATTCTTTAACAAAACACAAAACATCGAAATCTCCATTCTTAATTTAAATATAAAACGGTCAAGCGCCCCAAGTTGACCATATAAATAATCTTTGATGAATTATATAACTTGTATACGACAATATGATATATTAATATAATAAAGTAAAAAACCGGAGGGACCAGTTCGGGGACATAACTTTTTAATGGCCAGAAATATAGCTATTTACTGGAGCCGGTCGGTGAGCCGTAGGGCCTAAGACCAGCCACCAATGTGGGCGTAGATAATACACATATATCGGTATTGTTTAATGGATCTAAGGAAACGATCGGAGACATTCGAGATTACACTAATGTGACGTAATGTACGTTTTTATTCCTCTTCGTGTTTTATTTGTTGTGTCTGATAAAGATTGTCCAACTTGAAACTGTTTTGAAACAGTCCCAGCTTTTAATATAATGAACGATATTGATGGCACACACGATTTTCTCTCGACAGACGTACACACTGCCAGTTTAATGAACGGCGACGCACTCTTGATATTTTATAATAGTTAGATTTATGATTGCATCCGCAACTGTAGGTATGCAATAAATTGGTTTCATATACAAACTAGTGAACATGTGTATAGCTATAATAATATGTAGGAAACATATTCAAGATATAAATTTATATGCTTTTAAAGAGCTGATCCTGTTATTTATAATGTTCTATTCGCGCACTATCAGACGCACACTCTTAACATAATTCCGACATCAAAATCAATTGGAATCAGTCTGATGCTCGACGCGCTTTATAAACGCACCCACTAATTTGTTATTTAAATTTCGCTGTTCGATTCCATTTTTGAATTGGGATTCGCGGCGGGCCGAGCGCGGCCGAGCGCTCTAGATGCTCGGCTCGCATACCGAGCACCCGAGGGCAGGTACCCGCTTCTCATTGTTTTATTCGCTGCGCGTTCCATTTTCAATTTGAATATCGCTGTTCATTTTCGAATTGGCTCTTTGTAGACGCGCGTTAATTGCGCACTTTAGATTCAACGGTAATTCGCGCGATCGCTAATTTGAGGGTTTATTGTTGGCCGAACGACTGACATCCTTTTTACGCGGACACCCCGTGAATTACTGATTGATACGCGCCCGTTCTAGTCAAAATACTATACGCCATCAAACGCCGTGTCGTAAATCAGCGTGATCCCGTCTGGCGACAGTTATTTGGACGCTCATATCGAAATATGTTTCCTACTCGCATATTCATGTCACGCTATTTCTTTTGCTGATCAAACACTACTAGTTTATCGCGCGATCGACAAATTCTACCGCGGTGACTCCCGAAACGATATAATTCCTCTAACACGCCGACGGGATCTAGATACAGATTAAATAATATTAATTGAAGTAACATGACTCGGCGGTTCCGTGCGAAGGGCTGGAACAATGCGCCGTCGAGTGCTGGCCGGCCGGCGCAGCCCAGCGCTCCATGTGTACGAATCGAACGTTCCATTTTTAAAAACTTGTTGTTCGAATTTTTTCCGAATCCTTTTTTGATATCTCGTTCAGCCTCGTCTTTTTTCGGGCAACGATAACGAGGTTTGAAATTGGAATCACGACGGTCCGTTACTAGGCTATTTAGCGCACGCTTTTCTTCGTTGACACTTTTTAAAAATATGGCCGCCGCGAGATGAATAGTCGGCCGTTACTGGTAATTAGTGAGGCTTATCTTTTAGATTAGTGTTGCTCGGAACTGCGTATTGTATCTATTGATTTATTTAGTAAACCGTGTGTCGGTTGTTTTCGTCGGCGGCGTGTTCGGTCAGTCCGGCCGGGGCGATGACCAAATTATTGCCAAGAACGAGTCCCGCCGGTGGCTGGTCACCGACGCGCGCCCAATTCACATGATCCCGCGTCGTCTGTAAATCTTGATAAAACATTTTAGACGAAATTAAATATTCTTTTCGGCCAACTATTTGTCCGGCGTTAACGACGTTGACACGTCGGTGTTAGACTATCGCGGGTGATTAAAAATAAAAACAGTTTTTCACTTACAAATGTTATCTGAGGAAATAATTTTATTTATAAGACAGACGTAACACACTTAACATAAATCTGAACGCGGCCGTAGCACTTATACAGATTATACAAAACTAAAATACCTAAAGCGAACGCGTCCGACCCGCGATCGTACAAAAGACAAGAAATACTCGGCTCGGTTCAGAAATGCGTCACTCACAGAATTCGAAGTTTAAATAGTCAATCACGAGTGTCGGTGTGGCTAATCTCGCATTCACAGCCACAATAGAGGTAACGAACGGACAAACGGACAGACGCGGTAATAAGACGCGCGTGGGCGGCTTTATGTCAACCTTATTTATGATGATACACATTTTTCGGACTTTTTGCCCGACGGTCCCTATCGGGCACTCGAAATTGGAATTTTCTTAGAATAAGTGAGCATTTTAACGAGGCGTAGCAAGCGCGCTCATTTTATTATTAACATGGAAATCCTTTAAGTAGTTAAGTATGGCCTTATTTTAATACTTTGAATAAAAGCAAAAAGATACTGCGGCCGTCGCGTCGAAAGGAAATCGTTATCTTAACGACCGCGTATTTACGTGAAATCTGACTGGGAGAGAGTCTCGAACTGTCCCTTAGAGTGCAGCAGACGATAAGAGGGCACGGCTATCGTCCGCGGTTCATGTGCCAGCTATTGACCTCACTGTTTACATTACAGACGTAAGATATTCATATTACGCAGAAATTACGATAACCAAGCCATATTAGTTTCAATTTGTTAACCTAATCGTGGGTCCACGGGTTAATGGTCGCTTAAAATTAATTTTAATATAACAAAAAAGTTTAATTGCGCGTCTCTGATAAGCTGTAAAAATACTTTATCAAGAAGTCAGCTGATACAGATTTACAGCTCGCGAGACGGACATTAAGTCGGCTGTTTTTTAAAGAGTTCAAATTAAAAATGGAATGGGAAGTAAAACTTTCATCCGCGGCCTTAAAACAAGTGTTAACGTTCCCCCCGCGGTACTTTCTGAACGATAAATCTGCTCGCGAATCGACCGAATTCGAGCGCCCGGCATCGCTCATAGATCTATTATTAAAAAAAGCAAGAAGAACAACATTCTAGGCGTAGAATGGGTATCGAAGCGATTCGGCTCGAGAGCGGCGCAACCTTACTCGAATTTAGAACGGGCCCTACGAGATTCGAATTCAAATATAGAACAGTGAAGTGTTGCCAGTAATTAAGGTAGGTGCGCAGCGTTCGAATACGGCGCGCGATTGGTTTATTGACACGTGTTAGTGCTGTCGCGTCGGTGTCGTGCCGCCGTGTCCCCATGCGGATGGGCAAATGGAATAATGGACGTCTGGGCCCGCATCCGGCGCGGGAGTCGGATACAACTCTTGCAACGCTCTGGATACAATTTTTCAATTAAATCGACCAGACAGAAGATCCCTAATAGGTGTCGTTAAGAAGTCGTGTGCCCGATTTTCGAACTGTCCCCGTAACGAGGCCGTTTTATTAGTATTTATGGTCGTGAAACAAACGCATGGAGCATTCCTTGGTCTCTTACGCTGTGTGTATCATGAATGAAACGGAATTTATGACTAGCGCCCGCTATAATGTTGTGTCGCTGGTAAATTGAAGAGGTCGCCATTGTGGCGTTAATTCCTGGCTCGGCTAGCACATCTCAATTCGGCCGGCTTATATTTTAATATACAAAGATTTTTCTAAGTTTTACGGTCGTATTACGTTCGAGTCGAACGGGACGCAGTAAAATTCGATACGAGCATCTCGCAGCGTCTAACGACGCTTGATTTACCACTATCAATTTAAAGAATACATAAAAACACACCTGAATGATTGCTACCTACTTCGCTTTAATGTATCATTTTTATAGTGCCAATCTATGCGTTACAAGTATTGTTTGGGAATTATACATTGTTTTTTTGACGTGGCAATTGTCTATTATTATTATTGGATGTATGCTATTCATATGCATTATTCACTGTTACGAATCGGTTCTGGTGGCCCCTCAGCCGTGTGAATAGGTTGCCAGATGACAGGGCGTTGGCGACGGCGATAGGCTCCGAGAGGCGAGTGAGAGAGGGACAGGCGACGCTAAGGGTGGCGTTCATCATGTCCCACCCCGCGTCGGGCACAAGTGACGGTTCTGTCTTCCCCAACCGCCTGCGTTCGAAAACCTCGTCTAATTTTATCTACTTTTTATATATAAGCGCTTTCCGTTGCAGAGGTAACGCAAGACGCCCAGCTCACCGCAACGTTTGAACATATCACTCATATCTGTTGCCGCAAAAGAGTTAATTTTTTACTTCTCGGAATCGACCTACGCTAATCTCGTAACCGCAAGTCGTAAAAAACGATAACCCCACTGGCGTTTCAAGCAAAATTTAAATAACTGAAGCGATTAATAACAGCGAGCTTAATTAGCGCAACAGGGTTCTGAACTCATCAGCGTTTGACGGCATGACTTATGCGCTGGGCCCACGACAATGCGCGACCGTCGAAAATTTTAATCATATTTTGATAGTGCTAAAGGAACAAATCGAAGAAACAGTATGGCGCGCAAAAACCGGCCGCTCCGTAAACTTATTACACTGTAAGATTCCCAGCGAGAAAAAACCACAAGAATGTCATTTAAAAAAATTAAAACGCTAAGATGTTTATTTTTTCTTTATGGCAACCCAAATGGACTAAAGGTTATCTCGATGGAAAAAAGGCGGGACAGAGCGATTCCATTTTTAAAACGTATCATTTAATTTTGGAACCGGCTCTCGAGCCGTCAAAAGGTAGTCATTACACGTTTTGTGTCGGACGATTCTTAGCGCCCGCAGATTACACAACTATTTATGAATTATGGGCTATATTGACAAAAATGTTGTTTATGGACTGGGAGCGCTGGCCTGACCGTTTGGAGTGAAGCAATTGGGCTAAGGACTGATGATTGATTGTTATATGCCTCTTGTTTGAGATTGTCGAGTGGCTGACAAGTCTGAATGGGACTGTTCATATTAAGACAATATCTAAACAACCGTTGATAGTTCAAACGAAGTACTGATGTAATCAGCTGGGTAGTCAGACAGTTTTTTTTAAAGAAAAACACTGGCAGTCAATCAACAAAAGCTTGAATTATGGCTCGTTGCGTTGGAATTTATGATGCGCCCTGTACAAGAAATTCTGAAGACAGGGACTGCACAAGCATTTCAAACGTCAACAAAACCTTGAAGATCACACGGAAATCCACCTCAGGTGTCTCTGCAGCCACAAAAACACTTTCAGAACCACCGCGCCAAACGGACATCCCTTCGGTTTTTTTGCTGCTGGCAATTCCAGAGTTATTTCATTTATTAATTGCCAGCGTTGTAATTGTGGCGAGGTGTGAATATGATCAGGACAGAATTTTAATTATGCCCTATCCTTACGTGATGTAATGTGACCTAAAATGTTATGGGAAAATAATTTATGGATCTTTGTGTGTTGTTCTTTGGCGTTGAAAATGTTTTGGTGTGAGTGAGCAGATGAGAATGTCCGCCATGTGTGTGTCAACCGCCCACGAGTGACGTCATTGGGCGACCGTCACTATTTAGATTGATTGTGGCAGAGAAATAACAAGGGTTTTAGGGCCTCGCTGGAGGTCGGGCATGAGCAACAATTTGGTAAAAAAATACTTTTACTGTTTATTATTTATTTATTTATCCGATTACGTACACACTTATTATAAGCAGACAAGAAGAAAGGATCAGAAAAATACATAGGTACTTAATACGTTGAAAGGTGATGCATATTTTTCTTAAGAAATCTCTTCCAGCATACCTGCGATAGGAAAGTAGATAAAAAAAGATGTAGACAACGTGTGTAAGAGTAGAAGAGAAAACTAAACATAAAAACAATTCATTAAGTTTCTGTGAGGTAGTACCAAGAATTGTTTGAAGATGATTGGAAATAATCTGATGGCATATCAGTCTGGCCTACATTAATTAAGCTTTGAATGTATTCCTAGAGGTACATTTTAATAGTCACAAGAGATTCTATTATTAATATTCCTAGTTTGGGACGGACTGACTATGAGTATGACACTGTATAATTTGAGGTTATATTGTAACTGAATAAAAAAATACCTAGAAAAAGGAATTCAATTAAAGAAGACATTCAAAACAAACTGTTCTATCTCTACGCATAAACAAAAATAGAGCTAAGTACAAAATTAATTCTCTATACCTACCTACCGGAGTGTTGGAAGTTGAACATGTGCCTACAATGTTTTAATTTGCCCAGCTATCGTTCCATGGACAAGGACATATTGAATCAAAACCTCTTTAACCATAACAAATAGTTGAATGTGAATAGCCCGCCTTATAAAATAATACAGGCAGTTATTATCTATAATGTATTAATGTTGTAGAGAGAGCAAATCAAAATTAAAAAAAAAAAAAATGTTTTCATTCTGAATTTAATTCGTTCCAAATTATTTAATTCTATTATTAAAGAGACTGAATAGATTTTGGTTTTTACCATTAATGCCTTTGAGGAAAACAAATGTTTGACAGGACCCAGAAAAACTATAACATTTTAAGTTCTTGTCTAGGTTTTTTTATTAGATTATTATTATTTATTAAATAAGAAGGAAAACCTAAAACAAATGACGAAAACGGTAATCTATCCTCAATTTATTCAGAATCTAATCAAACTTTGATATAACCTAAAAAAAACATCACGACTGAAATGAATTAGAAAATTAGACATGGTGGCCTTGGTTGCCCTACGGCTAATTTGTTTCATGGCGACCAAACGTAATGTCGATTAAATAAACGCTAATTTCACCCCCGTATCACCCCCAAACGTAGGCGTAGTTTTGTTATCGAACTAAGATCAGTGCGTGTTGTCGAATTATTATGAATGGAACGCGCCTTTTCCATGGTGGCCATTTTGGAAAAATGGGCGGCTAAATTTTCTCGGCGCCATGACAGAATTTGAAGGTGTTTTGCTTGAGCATCTTATTTTTTTTTTAATTTTGTGGAAAAACAGCTATATGTATTTGTGACCTTTAAGTATTTCGAATAACATAAAATAAAAATAATCTTCTGAAACGAACTGACCATTATTATTTCTTGAGAACAATCGTTGAACATAAAATTGCACAGTTTTGTGCCCAATCTGTAAGCATAATCTTAAAGTTTCACGACACGTTTATCAAATTCACAAAAGTCCAAAATGAGCTTCGACGTACACAAAATAATTTTAGGCGTTCACAAACATCCATTGTTTCAAACATGCTCCAATAAAAATACCTAACTTGGCCGCCATTTTCATAACGCGCCAACACAAATATAACCTCAAAACTGAAACATAACCTCCTCAGCAACAAAATAGAGTCGAAAATCGCTTGACACGATTTTTTATGACGATTTGTTTAATAAAGGACCTTTTTTATAATCCTTATCACGTCGTAATAGAGTTCAAAATGCGTGTCATATGTGTGTACGATTCAGTTTATAAGTAATTATGATTTAAGGCGACTTTTACGACGCCGATTATTGTTGAGCGCTTGTAAATAGTTAGTGCTGCGATTTTGTACGGTTATATACGTTTGGTTAAGCTCGGTTGCTTAATTATAACCATTTAAATTGAGTTGATTGTCAATTCTGCGAAAACGCGTCATGGTTCTACTAAATACTCTTGTGAACACAACGCCTTGCTCTAGTTATGTTGTTGTCTCTTTTACACATTTATCTGACTTTGTCACACTTCAGTGTTCAATATCCATCGCTCCATTCATATAGAACCAGCTATATTAGCTCATTGTCGTCATGGTTCAATGCTCAACGATTTGGACACACCAACTTCTTTACTCGGACAAGCGACGATAATGGGCCCTATCACATGTAACCAAAGTTGAAAGTGTCACCCGGCAAAGTGTGGTCCTTCTAGCGGGAGCCTGGACACAGATATGGTATAAGGTTCCTCCCTATATTCACTCACTATTAAATCTTCTGGTTATACACTGCTCATATACAAATCAATGAATCTTGAAAACTTCTGTGCCTTGACTTGACCCACATTAGCCTTCAGCCATTTATGACTTCATCCACCGAAGTAAATAACTAAGCCATCGAATATGGACTTCCTTTACAAGGGTATTGTTCAGGAGCATATAATTAATCTAAAATAATATTATGAAGAGAAAATATTAGATGTTTTTAATATTTTATTTATTACGTTTTCACATTAAAACGGCTAAATGGATTTGGATGAAATTTGGCACATTGGTTGACAATGACTTGGGTTAAGACATAGGATACTTTTTATCCCGATATTCCCACGGGATCGAGACTTATGCGGGTGAAACCGCGGGGCGCAGTTCGTGTTATAATATTATTCTCAAATAATTCTATTATAATCTCTGTGATAATATGAACTGAACATTGTAATGTGTAACATTTTCGAAATAAATATTGATTTGATTTATATCATCATCATTTCGGCCGAAATATGTCCACTGCTGGATATAGGCCTCCCCCAAGCATCGCCTCTTCGACCAGTTCTGTGCTACTCTCATTCAGCGGATTCCTGGACAAGCATATTATATATCGCTTCTACTATTGCTACTACTCCTAATCTTACTTTAACTAAATATGACTGACCAAATCGTCCAATGATTAACTCACACACTGAATTATTGAATTATACTTGTTAAAATTTTAAGAATATCGCATACTTTTACAGTTTGTAAATATGTGAGCACCATGAATCTATCACATAATTAATTTATCTTTATTTGCTTCATTTTTAAATCTTTTTACCTATTGTGGTATAAGAATTTTATTCTAGGTGCATCGTCTTCACATATAATTAATGTATACAAAATATTGTAAAACATTTTAAAAGAGTAACGCTGGAGTTTCTTGTCCATTCTTCTTCATACGAAACCACCTTTTGGAAGGGGCGACTAGAATCAATTCTATTTTCTTGTAAATTTTGATATTCAAAAGTGCCTATTTGAAATAAATGATTTGACGAGGGCGCCCAATGGTCCACTAGCGCCACTCCTTTAAAAATAAATTATCTCTTGACTGAAAAGGAATTATGAATAACGGCTAGTAAGGACCCTCGGTAAGTGTGTCTAGAATTTTCTAATAACTTTTATAAAGTTTCATATTGAGATACGAAGCAACAAAAAAGCAACAAAACAACGATCTAGAGGAATGTGGCCGCTTTACTTTAGATCGAATTTTGTTGCTTCGTGTCTCAATATGAAACTTTATAAAAGGTATTACAAAATTCTAGACACACTTGCCGAGGGTCCTTACTAGCCGTTATTCATAATTTCTTCTCAGTCATGAGATAATATTCTTTCAAAGGAATGGCGCTACTGGACCATTGGGCGTCCCCGTAACTTATTTGCTCCTCAGTCTTACCCTACCTGGGGTAATCTTGATATCATTCACTGTGACACAATGGCATATTATCATCCTCATTCTCTTATTCTAATTTGATTCAGAGGGGCTTGTGGCTAAGTAATAACAGCTGCACGGGTTGATCGATCAGGTTAAGCTACGCTTGCCGCGGTTGGTCCGTGGATTGGTGACCATCTTTACATACCAAGTCCCCTCCGTGCCTCGGAAAGCACGTTAGGCCGTTGGTCCCGGCTGTCATTTGTAGATCTTTGACAGTCGTTACGGGTAGTTAGAAGCCCAAAAAGTCTGACAACCAGTCTTACCAAGGGGTATCGTGTTACCTAGTCACTAGGTTGTGGAGGTCAGATAGGCAGTCGCTCCATGTAAAATACTGGGATTCAGCTGCATCCGGTTAGACTGGAAGCCGACCCCAACATAGTTGGGAAAAGGCTAGGCAGATGATTCTCTTATTCTAATTTATTCGGAGTTAGCGTATCATAATAAGTCTTCTTCTTCCAACATTCTATAATAAAAATATCTAAATAAGCCATTATTCATTCCTAATTGCGCCCCGCCGTTTCACCCGCATAAGTCTCGATCTCGTGGGAATATCGGGATTAAAAGTATCAAAATCAAAAATCAAAAAATCAAAATCAAAATATTTTATTTCACATAAACCTACATGGGCACTTATGAAACGTCAGAAGCTAGGTGCACGGTTCCAATTGGTCGTTTCCTATGGAGAAGAGCCGGCAAGAAACTCCACGGTTACTCTTTTAAAAATAATTGGCTTTTACAATACTTTCATATAACAGTGTTTCTAGGTATGGGAGGACAGAGTAGGTCTTTCAATAAGTACCAAGTACTTAACAAAATAGAAAATGGTCAACAGGTCTACAATCCACTAAGCCTACAGCGTTCTCACATTCACAAAATATGTAGAAAAGAATCTATACAAAAAATAAATAGATTAATAAAAGTAAAAAACCTATTTTAATAAAACGCAATTATATGATTGCTGTTACAACTGTAATCAATCTGAGTAATTATCATGTCCACAAAAGTCACAAAAAAAAAAAAAAAAAGTTCAAATTAAATCGTAGGTATATAATGTCAAATAATAGAATAATAAATATGTCAAGGACGAATGTAAAACCAAAAAAAAATAAAAAATAAAGATTTAAATAAACATGGTAATTTGGGAGCAGTTAATAGACTCTTACTTATTTATGCCATTAATGAGGTACCAGGGAAGCCACATGTGCAGAAGGAATTATTGCCAAACTTCCTTATCTTCAACATAGTCTTTAATTTTATAATATGCTTTCTTGATAAGGACGCGTTTGATGTGGGTTTTGAACTTCCCATCGCTAAGTTCTGTCACAGACTTTGGCAACTTGTTATAAAAGCGGATACTGTTTATAGGAAATGACTTGCTTGTTTTAGTTAATCTAAATTTGGGTATCACAATTTCATGTCGACTACGTGTATTTATATTATGGAAATCGCTTCTTATTTTGAAAAGTCTTAAGTTTTTGCGAACATACATAATACTTTCTAAGATATAAAGTGAAGGCAAAGTCAGTATTTCAATTTCTTTAAATTTGTCTCTAAGGGACTCGCGAGGGCCCATTTTATAGATCGCGCGGATTGCCCTCTTTTGTAAAATGAATCCTATATCCTAACCCAGGTCATGGTCTACCCATGTGCCAAATTTCATCCAAATCCATTTAGCCGTTTTAATGTGAAAACGTAATAAATAAAATATTAAAAACATCTAATATTTTCTCTTTATAATATTATTTTAGATTAATTATATGCTCCTGAACAAAAAGGAAGTCCATATTCGATGGCTTAGTTATTTACTTCAGTGGATGAAGTCATAAAATCCGTTCAGCCGTTTTAGCGTGAAATCGTAACAAACAAACTCACTTGTAATTTTAAAGTTAAGATTAGACTGCTTCGTTGGTTTAGTAGTTGCAAGCGTTACTGCTGAGAATGAGGTCCTAAGTTCGATTCCCGGGTCGGGCAAAGTGTTATTGAGTTTTTGAGCCCGGTTGATGGCACAAGGCTCGCCCCCTATTACATGGGACTTAAACATAACTGGCGAAATGTGGCTGTACTATATACACACCTCTGCCTAACCCTTCCGGGAAACTAGGCGTGATGTTATGTTATTATTATAAACCGTAAATTAATCTGCCTAGCTTTTTCCCAACCATGTTAGGGTCGACTTCCAGTCTTACCGGATGCAGCTGAATACCAGTATTATACATTGAGCGACTGCCTATCTGACCTCCACAACCCAGTAACTGGGTAATACGATACCCCTTGGTGAGACTGGTTGTCAGACTTTCGGGCTTCTGACGACCCGTAACGACTGTCAAAAATCCACAAATGACAGCCGGGACCAACGGCTAAACGTGCTTTCCGAGGTACGGAGGAGTCTCGGTATGTAGAAATGGTCACCTACCCACGAACCAACACCGGCAAGCGTAGCTTAACCTGATGGATCGACTCGTGCGGCTGTTAGTACACACGGCTACACATCAAGCTATACATTTCCAGTATAAGCTGACCTCGCATTGTACGGAAATCCTTTACAATGCGAGATCAGCATAAAATAGAAATGTACAGCTTGATGTGTAGCCGTGTCAAAGTCAAATAATTTATTTCATTTAGGCACAAAAAGACACTTTTGAATGTCAAAAATAAAAAAATAAAATTGATTCTAGTCGCCCCTTCCAAAAGGTAGTTTTCGTATGGAGAAGAATGGGCAAGAAACTCCACCGTTACTCTTTGTACATGGCCACGAGCTCTTCTTTATTATGAGCTCTTTAATAATATAAACAGTAATGAAACAAAAATTGACACAATAATTGACAGGTGTCACATAAATTCTTTAGGACATACAGATTATAATTACGATTACGATTTAATCACAGATACTAACGCCAGGCTTAGATAAAACTCATTGAATGTTGTAAAAACTATCTACCTACATTATCGATAAGAAATCATTACTGTTATCTTGGGTTTTTTAATAAATAATCCTGTGACGCTACCTGTGTTTTGAAATTATGAATTACTTTATTTATTTATTTATTGATATGGCACTTCAACTACTTACTCAGTAAAACATACATAAACAAAATTCACATACAGTTTTAGGTATTGTAAATTCGTCACTCACAGAAGTGCACAGCACCAACAGAAAACGTAATGCCAAATGACATAGAGAAGTATGCAAAACAAATTTATATTTATTAATAAATTGAAACAATTTCTGGAATCCAAATCATACTACTCAATAAAGGAGTTTTTAAATGACAAATTGATTTCAAAATAAAATTATTCTCTCTCTCATACACCAAACATTAGAAATATAATAGAATTAGGAATATAGGAAATTAAATATAAATATGAAAGTATACAATGAAGAATAAACTACGCCCATGTTACTCGCTGATAATGAAGCTTTCTATAAGTGAAAGAATTTTTTAAGTATTTTTTGAGTTTGTCCATTACAAACAAATATGCAAACATACAAAAAATGTAATCTTTTCTCTTTATAATATTATTATTATATTATTAGTTTAGATTAATAGACGGTTCGTGTCGCACAGAGGTCTTGAGACTCCGAGCTGGTTAAAAGATATTATGATATGATAATAATTGGCGTCAAGCAGACAGTGGCTGTTATGATATTCATTTAGGTGTATATTCAGTGCAATTCTAATAAATAATATCATTATTATCGTAGTATCTAAATAATGTATGTACTATGTAGGTATACAGACATTTAGTACTTAATAGAGCTTTTTAGGGATCCGTACACAAATGGTGCCAAATGGGAACCCTATTAAGCCTCCGCTGTCCGTCTGTCTGTCAACGGGCTGTATCTCATGAACCGTAAGGTATAGACAGTTGAAATTTTCACAGATTGTGTATTTCTATTACCGTTATATCAACAAATAAAAATAAAAGTTAAAACTAAAAGGTGGTCCCCATGCAAGAAACGTGTTTTTTCGGCGTTTTTGGCTAAATACTGTACGGTGGTACGAAAACCTTGGTCGTTTTTTTTAAGTTGTAAATACAGATACATGAGACATATTATTAACTGTGCCCTTAATATGGCAACACTCCTGTGATGTTTATCGTATCTCAGATATCATCAAGCAGTGGTTTGTTACAAGGTTAAAGGAGGTTGCCCAATTCGCCTTAACTCAAAAGTCTGTCCTGGGCTGTGGGTAAAGGAGAATTGGACATCCTCCTTTGGAAGAGTCAGAGATATCTCCTTTAAAAAGCAAAAGCCCGCGGCTTCACCCGTGTGCACCCTAATTCTTTTTTTAATAAAAAAAAGCTTAATTTACTCCTTATAACATCAGCAATCTCCCAGTGAAAGTCCCGTCAAAATCGGTCCAGCCATTTTGGAGATAAGCCGGAGCAAATAGAACGCAGAAAAAAAAATGTTATTAGTACCGTTCATACTGTCATATGCATTTAGCAAAAAGCTGTTATTTTGATATCACAAACAACACTTAAATTTTGTTTATTTTTGGATGTATCGATATAGCGATATAGATTCTTTAAATGAATCACAAAATCGTAATCTGAATTGATTCTGTAGAGGTCAACAGGACGCACAACAATAGGAAAATTATTTTGTAAATAATAATTTTCTTGTTTCTTAGAATTAATTTATTCTATCATTGGTTTGCTTACGTATGGTCATCATTACTGATGAAGGTTGTTGTAATGGTTCGCATGTCCACTATAATCATTAATATTGTCACCTTCGGAAGGAAGGTATTATCAAGTTGACTGCTTTATAGGGTATACAGAGACTATGGTCTATCTCTATTGAATGTATTTGTATGAGTATTTAATCAAATAAAAGTATACATTTTTTTAAATTGTTTTAATTTTATATTTTTACTACGGACACTTTTAACGTGCATGTTTTTCTACATGGTTCTCACATGTATAATTTCAACATGAATGATGTAACCAATATTTAGTAACAATATTTTGATTTAAAAGAGTGTTCGTGGAGTTTCTTGCCCGTTCTTCTCCATAGGTACTTACTACGCTTTGGAATGGGCAACTAGCTTCATCTTTCTGACTGACCGACCCCTTGACAATTCAAAAGTACCTGTAATTGGTTTATTTGAAATAAATGCTTTGAGTTTGACTTTAAAAGTCTCGAATTTGGAAATAGTTTCGTTTTAAATATTAGAAAGTGTCACTAAATAATTTCTATTTTCTCTGTGATCAATTATGTATGAAATAAGCACCCGTCAGCGGTTTCGCCTGCGTGATATCTTTATAAATTATAGCCTATGTTACTCAGTGATAATATAGCATTCTATTGGTGAAAGATTTTTTCAAATCGGTCCAGTAGTTTTCGAGTTTTTTCATTACAAACAAAAATATAAATATTTTCTCTTTATAGTATTAGTGTAGATGAACGATGAAAATTAATAAATGCATTTAAAAATGAACGGAGACAGAATGATACGAAACCAAGGAACTAAAGTTATAGGCTCTTCACTGAAAATTAATAATATTTTTCACTCTGATGGTGAAAAACACACGCATTACTCCTTCCACCAAGTATTACATCTCTGGTAATTTTTATTTAAAAAAAAATTAAATAAAAAATTGCCGCCTTCACACAATTTCACAATTTTCCATTTGAACCTCTTCACATATTAATAGACTCACGTACAAACCATCTTTAAAAAGTGTACATTTAGTAACAACGTTTACCCTTAATAACAGGGGAGTCAGTCCCCTGGCTTCCCCCGTGCAATTTGTCTAATACCTAAGTTAGGGTGATGGCGCCTGCAGTGCTGTGTCATCTAGACTAGATACTAATTCACAATATTACAGATTAATTTTTAATGACTTAATGTAAGAACCCTCTTTGGCTTGTGGCTAAGTAATAACAGCCACACGGGTCGATCGATCAGGTTAAGCTACGCTTGCCGCGGTTGGTCCGTGGATGGGTGACCATCTTTACATACCGAGACTTCTCCGTGCCTCGGAAAGCACGTTAAGCCATTGGTCCTGGCTGTTATTCGTGGATCTTTGACAGTCGTTACGGGGGTTATTCCCAAAGTACTCCATTCTATTGTTCTAAAAAGATAAGAATCTCATACATTAATTCCCAAGTTACTCCAAGGAATTATTATTATTCAAAAATACTTATTATTTTGTTCCCATTCTGCTCCATAGGTACTGGAATTATTCTCAAAGTACTCTACTTTGAGAACATTTTAATATTATCATGGAGTAGAATGAAACCTAATTAAAAATATTATATTTTTCATGGAGTAGTTTGGGAACTCTTTTTGGAGTACTTTGAGAATGAGTTACGGGTAGTTAGAAGCCCAAAAGTCTGACAACTAGTCTTACCAAGGGGTATCGTATTACCCAGTTACTGGGTTGTGGAGGTCAGATAGGCAGTCACTCCATGTAAAATCAGTATTTTAACCTAACCATCAGTATTTAGTCTAACCGGATGTAGCTATATACCAGTGTATTCAGCTACATCCGGTTAGACTGGAAGTCGCCCCCAACATAGTTGGGAACAGGCTAGGCAGAATAATATTAGCTGCACAAAAGAAAAACACGATGTATTTTAAAAACAAAGTAGCAAAGATTAGTGACATAGTTAAGTCCTAATTATTCCGAAGCCACTGCAATCACAACTTAATCTAAATAAGTCTAATACATAATACATTCGCCCGTATATAAGTGCTCGCGAAAATCTCAAATATTCTCACGCGCAGGGGAAAAACACTGCGCTCTAATTTTCCTCACCTTAGTTGTGAATTATGAGATTAATTCATTATTTTTAGCATTGTTTTAATGATAAATAGATTTTTCCAAGCTGATAGCATGTGCATCTTTATTACTAGATGTATGTATGTTACTAAATTCTACAGAAATTACTGAACTGATTTTAATGAAATTTTAAACACAGAGATTATGCCCTAGATTAATTAACACATAGAATATTTTTAATAAAACTATCTCGTGGGTCTAGTAATTGCAAATGCTTACAGCTGAGCATGAGGTCCTGAGTTCGATTCCCAGGTCAGGCAGTCTTGTTGGGTTTTTTCATCAGGAATTTCTCAGTAATAGCCCAGAGTCTGGATTTGTGGCCGGTTGATGGCAATAGGCTCACCCCCTATTACATGGGACTTAACATCACGTCAACGCTGGCTGTGGCTGAAAACCAGCGCTGTGGCTCTGTCTCGCATAGAGACACAGCGTTATGCTGAGCGATGGTCATTTTGCGTGGAAGTGACGCGTGTCCCCCAAATTGTTATTTTCATGTTTTGTTCTTTCTTTGCGTTAACCGCAAATACACATATTTTCTTTCCTCCTTTCTTTAACTGGCGAAATGTGGGGTACAACTCTGCCTAACCCTTCGGGGAATACAGGTTGATGTTATTTTATCATGTTTATGTATTTAAAATCCGGGTACATGAAAAGTTTCTTAAAGAAGAGAGTGAAACTGCAGGCAATGCCTAGTTCAAAGTAAATAGTTTTGCACTGCACTATGCAGTTATTCAGAGAAATATCTAAATTAAAGATATAAAGGTTGACAGTTCAGTGGCCTGTTCCGTTCACTTGGTATAATTTGGTCGTTAAAGTGCGAAAATTTAAATTTTATAAGATAAACTTTGATTGGGCTGTATATTGGTCAATGTTGGTCGGTTTAAATTGAAATTGTTAATGACTTTACTTGTTTGTTGTATTTATATGAAATTGTAGAGAAGAATTTTCGTAAACATTATTTTTAGAAAAAAAAAAAAAATTGTGAAAAGAATTAAAAAAAAAGAATTAAAATAAAAAAAACTGTCAAGTAAATCTAAATAAACAATCAATCTACATAGCCCTTTTCCAACTATGTTGGGGTCGGCTTCCAGTCTAACCGATGCAGCTGAATACTAGTATTTTACATGGAGCAACTGCCTATCTAACCTCCACAACCTAGTAACTGGGTAATAGGAAACTCCTTGGTAAGACTGGTTGTCAGACTTTCGGGCTTCTAACGACTCGTAACGACTGTCAATGATTCATGAATGACAGCCGGGACCAACGGCTTAACGTGCTTTCCGAGGCGCGGAGGGGTCTCAGTATGTAAAGATGGTCACCCATCCACGGACCAAACCCGGCAAGCGTAACCTGATGGATCGACCCGTGTGGCTGTTATAACTTAGCCACAAGGTCCTCAAAGTTAATCTGAATAAGTAAAAAAGTATTTTTTCACTTTTTAGTGGGTTGGTTTGTAATTTATCTAAGTTACAATAGCCTAATGTCAACTGCTCATCACCTTTTACAAAATATTGCTTTTCCCGATGCACGAACTTTAATCGTTGAAGAGTTTTCCAGGTACTTCACCAACAGCTCCACTGCACCATATGAATTGTGACGAGCGTCAATTGCTTACCAACCATCTTAAAGTAATCGAATCGCAACCCGTGAAATACTTATTATTGAGTAGTTCCGGCTGCCATCTGTGTCCTTCATCATCAGTGCCAATTCCAAAAAAAAAAACGGCGAACTAAGAACCACCTCCTTTTTTTGAAGTCAGATAAAAATTGGCCCGGTTTTTTTTGAGTTTATCCATTACAAAAAATCTAATATTTTCTCATTAAAATGTTAGTTTAGAAATAGTAAGCCAGCCAAGTCATCAAATAAAAATACAGTCAGCAGCACAAACTACCGGTAAAGCCGATACCACCAATCACGCGCACACCACAAAAACAATTACAATGAACTTAACATCAGTAACGTACTAATAAAGTGACGTATTGAATGCGCAGTAAACTCTTGCGCAGGTACGGTTGGCAAAACAATGGGCTTTATCAGGAATAAAGTCACTTACTCTAACGTTGTTTATCAAGATTATAAATTATGTTTGAGTACTAATGTTGTTAGCATGTCGTCCCTAGCAGAAGTAAGCCATTTCCCTTACTGTGGTATGGTTTGCAAAATAATCGCTGAAGGTGAAATGCTGAAACTTTTTAATAGACGGGTACTAGTTTACAGTGTACCTTTAACACGTTCAGTGCCGGGAGCCCTCCTGGAGGGTTCACTCAAATCGCATATGGGATGCTGGAAGCCCTCGCGGAGGGCTCATTTTAAATGTAGGTTTTTCTTAGCGAATTCGGAATTATAAACTGTGAAAAAAAAATCTGTTTTATATTTTAACAAGATTTCTCGAAGGTTAACTTTAGCGCAAATGTAATGCTGGTGACCCTTCCGGAGTCAACTTGCAATATGTATGGCAGCATGGCGTATGAGCTCTATGAAAAATGGGTGGAGTCGAACGTGTTTAAGTTGTCAGAAAATATTGCTGTAATCACCACGCTTCCCAAATAAAATTAGTGATACATTTTCAGCTCACTTTGACAGTTTCGCTGCCCTAACTTTTTAGGGTTTCGTACTCGGAGGGTGCCAAACGGAACCCTATTACTAAACCACTGCTGTCCGGCCGTCCGTTTGTCTGTCTGGCTGTTAGCGGGCTGTATCTCATGAACCGTAATAGGTAGACAGTTGCAATTTTTACGGATTGTGTATTTATGTTGCCGCTATAACAACAAATAAAAATAAAATAATTAAAGAACCGTGATTTTACGGCGTTTTTTTGCTAAAAATTGTACGGTGGTATGAAATCTTTCGTGTACGAGTTCGACTCGCACTAGGGCGGTTTTTTGACATTTTTTAAGCCACATTTTACAATGTTTGCGGCAGAAAAAGCAATAGGGTAGGTATTCCTTGCTATGCTACCATTTATTTTTTGCAGCCAATTCTGCTATCCAGATATGAATTTACTAATTCGTGATAACCATTTTATAAACTTTTCTTCTACAAAATCAATAATTAATTGAATGATGGACCATGGTCTGCTGCATGGGAGACGCTGCATACACATTGAGGACCTTACATCTGCGTCAGCGATCGGTTTTAGCGTTACTGAGTTCTGAGCCAAAGGGGAAATTATAATTACATTTGCCATCGAGACGATAAGAAGAATAATTAATTTCGAGCATTAAATTAAATTACCAAAACCATTTTGCTGTCTGTACATTAACGTATTGTTTACTTGGCATAAGTGGCAAGAGAAGCGGGTATCGAGAACTAGTATATCGCAAAAACGTATTTACTATACATTCTATACATATTACTATACATTATATACATTCTGCCTCTACTAAGCGTAAACAGGACGCGTTGCCAATAGTATTGCGTTAGAAAATAAACTTCGAAATAATTGGATAATATTTTCAAAGAAAAATATTCGGTATCAGCAACGGGTTTGAGTGACGAGATGCGTGCGATCGTGTTTTGTTAATTATTATTCTGGTATTTGGAAGTATTGAAGAATAAAAGAAACTACAAAATATTCGTAGGATATGAATAATTCAGAAAAAAAATACTTTTTGGATTTAAGCTGTAATATTAATGGGTATGGAAGAGCTCGTGCTGTATGGAGGAGCTCGTGGCTAAATACTAACAGCCGCTCGGATCGATCTGTCAGGTTAAGCTACGCTTGCCGGGTTGGTCCGTGGATGGGTGACCATTTCTACATACCGAGACTCCTCCGTGCCTCGGAAAGCACGCTAAGCCGTTGGTCCTGGCTGTCATTCCTGGATCTTTGACAGTCATTACGGGTCGTCAGAAGCCCAAAAGTCTGACAACCAGTCTTACCAAGGGTATCGTATTACCTAGTTACTGGGTTATGGAGGTCAGATAGGCAGTCGCTCCATGTAAAATACTGGTATTCAGCTGCATCCGGTTAGACTGGAAGCTGACCCCAATATAGTTGGGAAAAGGCTAGGCAGATTGATTAATGGGTATACGAGCGTAGAAAATATTAATGTAGTGGTCTCCTAATTTATACATTTCACCAAGCCGCTAGCCATCTCAATCATCAAAATTAAAACATTTAAAAGATCAGAAAAAGTGGGGTTGAAGTGGTAGTGTTAAAAAAAAAAGCCGAGGCAAAGGTGCGGTAATGACCAGCCAAGTCTATCGATCGGCGCGAAACGCATCGTCACCGTATTTGATGGCCGCCTGTACAAAGTAGACGATATCAATATACTGCATGAAGGTTTACTTAATGGGTCTGTAAAAAAGAAAAAAAAAAATCCTTGAAAAAAATTGAATGAGAATGCAACGGAAAATAATTCAAAATTCTATGCAATATACAGGGTGTCCGGTAAATAATGGATAACCTTGAAATAGTATTTATAAGACTATAGCCGTTCTAAAAAAAAAAAACAAATGTATCCCAAGTAGTACCTAAGATTTTTAATTAACTTTTACATTCTTCTTCACCACAACCACAAATGAATGAATTGCATCGATTATTTGCTATTGTAATATTGTACGTTGACTATACCGACAGAGAAGTAGTAAATAATGTGACTAGAAATAGACCAGTATAAAAAAAAGTGGTGGCACTCCGGGAGTGCCGACAGAAGTGAAAACTTGAACAAGATCGCCTTGGTGGAAGAAAAATACTTGTATAGAACATTGGTCCGTAACCCTATCTAAATAAAGAGCACAATCGCGTTTACAAAAATGAGGTGTCTTCATGGTGTCGCGAAATCAATGGTTTAGTCCCATCTCAAAAATGCCCAACGCGCTTAAAGAAGTTTTCACTTAACACACTCTACTTGGGATATAAATTGTTATTGTATTTTTTTTAGAACGGCCATAATATCTATTAAATGTTATTTCTAGGTTATCTATTATTTACCGGACAGCCTGTATAGTACACCCACATTTCGCCAGTTATGTCCCATGTAATAGGGGGCGAGCCTATTGCCATCAACCGGGCACAAATGCAGACTCCGGGCTGCTACTGAGAAATTCCAGATGGAAAAACCCATTAACACTTTGCCCGACCCGGGAATCGAACCCAGGTCTGCTCAGCAGTAGCGACTTGCGACCACTACTTAGACCATCAGTCTATGAATATATTACTATTAAACGAGTAATTTTTTTTATACATATTTGTTTGGATATAGATTTCTACTCACGTTCTCGAAATCGGCTCTAACGATATCGATGAAAGTTGCAATATAGGGGTTTACGGGGGCAAAAAATCGATCTAGCTAGGTCTCATATCTGGGAAAATTTGTTTTCTCCGTATTTTCACCCGAACAGAGCTCGGTCGCCCAAAGTTTAAAACAAGAATATTGACATGACATTAGAATAATGATCATGGTAGCATGGAATTAGTAAGTACCTACTATCATGGCAGTATGGAATTAGTAAGTACTAGAGCATTCTCTATTTTCACCAGAGCAGATCTCGGTCGCCCAGGTACTTTCAATAAAAACTGTTTCTAACATCACAGTATCAAAATGCGGAAATTATGTTGTTGCATCTAAAATTATAATGTTACTTCATTTATTATGCCATCACAAAGATAAGTATGCAAATGAGAATACTACATTAAAGCTGATGGAGTTTTAGTTATTCAACAGTTATAGGAACATATTAGCGTCGATTTAACGTCGGTAGACATCCGTAATGTCTTGTAAAAACCTACCAAAAATCCTTAAAAAAAAAAAACAATTTACCTTTAGCCTTTTCCCAAATATGTTGGAGTCGGCTTCCAGTCTAACCGGGTGCAGCTTAATACCAATATTTTACATGGAGCGACTGCCTATCTGATCTCCACAACCCAGTTACTGGGTAACACGATGTCCCTTGGTAAGACTGGTTGTCGTATTTTCAGGCTTCTGAGTAACCGTAACGACTGTCAAAGACCGTAGATCAATGGCATTTAAATATGGAATATAACGGCCATTTTGTATTTAGAGTTAATATCAATATGTTTTTAAGTTATGCACTATTTTAATTTGAAACTTCATAATCATTATAATAAAACAAATCCATTGTAATACGTAATCAAATAATTTTTATGATAAAATTTATATATAAATAATCCTTAAAGAAATAAAAGTGTATATTTTGATGTCAGAGGTCATTGAACGTTTTAATTATTTATTTAAACAAACTGTCTGTGATGCTGCATATAGATAAATACATTATGAATTAAAAACGTTTTTATATTAATTGATGAAATTCGTTTTGAGAAAACAATTTCAAACAAAGAAAGTTGGTAAGTTACTATTTCTTAAATCAATATTAAGATAGGCAAAGAACCAATATTCATACAGCCAAGCAATATATTAAAAGTATAATCTGTCATTAAAGAATAGTACACAAAAGAACCACGAGAGGGCCTGTCAATTTTTTAAATGCTCTAATCTGCTTAAAAGCACAGGCACGCATTCTAAAAGCCTACGGTGTTTAATTGAGGGTCGCCATTGATGTTAGATAGCCATCACGATGACTTAAACATTTTTAATGAATATTCAACGTTTCAAGTTCATCTTTTTTTGTTTTTTAACTCCTTTGTACGTGCGTTTAATTGTTGCTTTAAGAGGAATGTGGCGTATAGGAAGTATAATGCCGGGCATTGCTTTTAACTGATTTTTTTTAAGATAAAAAGGAGCATGAAGTTTGTTTGACCGTGCACTGTGTAGGTATGAAAGTTAATTTGTTCGTGAAACTGTACTACTACCATATTTATACACACCCAACAATAATTTTAAGACATTTTCTTGTAAAACTAGCTTGTTCTTGTTACAACTTATTCAGTAGAGATATCAGTGACTCCATCCTCTTTCCTCAATAGCATTCTTCCTTATTCCAACCATTCAACATTCTTCTTATTCAGCTGCTTTGCTATCGACTCCTTTTCAAACCATCTCTTTCTCAACAGCATTGTTGCCATTTCCTCTCACTACCCTCTTCCCAACTGCCACTCCCAACTTATTATTAACCATATCTTTTTCTACAGCTACAACTCCTATCATCTCCTTCTCGACAGCGATATACTTCTAGCTGATTCACTCGACTCTTGTAAGCTATGCCTTAACTCTCTAATCTTCTTTTTTATTAGCCTTTCATCCAACTCCTTTACCATCTCTTGTCCCTTTCTTAACACTCTTACTTCCGACTTCTTTTTTCAACAGCTATTCTACCAATTCCACCTCTCACATCTTCCCTCAAACCTTAATTTCCAATTATCGCTAATTTAACACACATTTCTTCTTCAACTATATCTCCCTTAACATTTTTATTTTTATTCCTTCTATTTAAACAGCTATTCTTTAAACTTCTCGAGCTACTTCTTCCTCAGCTCCCTTACTTTCTACTTCATCTTAAAAAAACTCTTCCTTCAACCATAATTATCTTCCTCTATAGTTGTACTTCCAACTTTTTTTTAGCATCCTTTTTACCAACTGCTTCTCTAACCATATCTTTCTCAACAGTACGACGAGAGCCTCCACGGCGGAGGCTATATGGAGGGCGGCGCGATGTACCATGAACACAGACTGTCTCACCCTCACTTACCGCCGGTCCACTACCCCCCTCCCGCGGCGCCCGCGCATGCCCTGCCAGGAGAGCCACTCGTACACAAGAGGGACAAAGACGCTATTTACGGGTGAGTGGTAACGTGTGATTTTGAGGTATTTTTGTGAATAAGAGTCTTCTTTTTCTATTTTATGTACTAAATCAATTAATAGATAATAGTATAGTATGAATGATTCATGATATTGCATAGCTGTGCTATAGTTAATGAAGAAGGAGACTAGTACAGTCTCCTTCTTCATTAACTATGCCACACATCTGTGATGTGACTGACTGACAGACAACGCACAACCTAACCACAGCATGATGAGATGAGTTTCAATGGGTGTACTTACCATAAGGAAGATTTTTTCCAAACATTTCCACTGAAGATTAACTGGTAGTTGAAATTTAAATACTGATGTAGTTTCACAACATCCTGATTTGCACAACCAAGACTTTAATGAGTTAGATTACCCTCCAGCTGTTTTGCATAACCTATCAGCTATTGAAATCTACTCTTGCCTCTATCCAAAACGCCCAATAATCATAAGTATTGTCAACCCTACCAATGTTTGTTTCCACTTTAAAACAACACCAAACTTGGCCCAATCTTTGGCCAAACTTTGGCTATCAGTCTCCCCTTGAGATGGTAGATAAAGTACATAAAGGTGCCACATTTGACGCTTAGCCGTCCGTTTGCAGCCATCTTAATGTTATAATGTTATCTGATCAAAAGTTGTCAAGAAGAGGTTAGGCGCCATTTTCAACGAAGTGTGGTGGGGTCCCAGTGTTAGAGGGTGTGAACGCACAGGTGATATTCACCGAGATTTACAGCGGTTTATGCATCGATTGTACGTCAGACCGTACCGTTTTTTTGGCACACATTTTGAAGGTACAAAAGAAAAGGATTTATACTCTTCAGTAGATGTGAATAATGATGGAAATATAATTGATTCATCTATAGACTTTCAATTGTGCAAGAAGTTAACTACTTGGTACAGATAAAAGAGAGTTGTAATGGTGGATGATGGATGATTTAGCAGGCTTTGTTGACAAATATTTTTCTTCCCGATTGTAAAAGTTATAAGTAACTGTTCTATAACAAGGAGGAGACATTTTGTTTCTGCATCAAACTGTCAATATTCTGTATTAGGTACAAGTATATCAGTTGAGGTGTGAAAGCAGGATCAGTAAATTAATTTTATTTCCCCATATAATAAAAAAGTGAATACAGGGTAAGTTTTTAACCAGTGCGCAAACTTTAACACGTGACTTTACTATGGGACCAAACATGAAATCGCGAAAAAAAAAAATCTGCTGTTCCCTACATTTTGACGAGTTATGCGAACATAAACGTAGGGAACAGCTGATTTTTATTTCGCGATTTCAGCTTTGGTCCCAAAGTAAAAGTTGTTCATAATGATGAGTAAAGTCACGTGTTAAAGTTTGCGCACTGGTTAACCTGTATTGATTTTATTTGATCAATATAATAAAGATAATACAAAAATAACTTATTGTCTAGAAATCAATTGTTGAATAAATTATTAGTTATAAAAATGTTATAGATAACAGTAATGATGATGATATTTTATCGTCCCTGTTTGTAATTTTAATTTTGATGAGCTTAATGCAACACAGTCATAATTCGAAAAGATATCGATATTATCATAAATTTGCATCCGAAGACAAATAGAAAGAAGCAAAAAAATTAAAAAAAAACATGTGACTCGGGCGCACATAACGGGTTCCGTACTACCGTATTTTTTAAATTATATTTTTTATAATTAAAAAAAACACGTTTCTTGTATGCGGACCCCTTTCATTTTTAACTTTATTTTATTTTTTATTTATTTTTATAGCGTTTATAGTAGTACACTCTGTGAATATTCTAAATGTCTACCTATTACTGTTCAAAAGATACAGCCTTGCGACAAACGATCGGACAGCGGGACCTTAGTTTTCGTTGGCACCCTATGTCTACGGAACTCTAAAAATAAAAACTATTTAACAATATTCAAATTCAAATATAACTCAGTGTTGTATAACTTATAAGTTACCAAAGTAAAAAGTAATTTTATAGTGTGTCTAACTGCAGTAGACCCTAAAGTTTCCTTTTAATCAATTTCCTGGTAATAATGTTATGTTCCTACGATGCAAAGGTCAGCTACAAACCATCGTATTCGAATTGATTGCAGTTTTTTGCACAACAAGCAAACATTGTAAATTTTATTGCAATTAAAGTGTAATTTATATGTATTTATTAGTTATTTTACTGAAGCTGTTAGGGTTCTTTGGGTTTTAATTATTTTTAATTATATAAGCTGTCCGTTTTGTTTGGTTTTTAAAGGAGGGAAATGTAAAAAAGTTAGTTCTGAGTATGCGTGTGCATTCGTCTATAGTTTTGTCGAGGAGATGAGAGGTCAAATGCATGCATATGCAATATTATAATTCACAGTCTTAGTATAAATATATTATTATTATGTAGGTTGTTAACTGAAGTTAATTATTCACAAAGCTATTATCTATCATGTTTATTTTATAGTAAATAGTTTAAAATACGTCAGTTTGTTAAGTTAACAGTGAGTTTGGATCGTAAACCACTTTGATCGTCTATAATTAGTATCTATGTATGATTATAAAATACTTTAGGAAATAAATTACATGAAACTCATCTATAAGATGGGGATCTACTGCAAAATGGCATATTTATTCTTTAAATAAATGATTTAGAGTTCCATTCCTACTAAACTTGCCAAAAATAATTTGTAGAAATACCAAAACAGGGTCAGATATTTGATAAAATATAACATTCAACAAAGTTATTCAGTTTACTGCCTTGCTAATCCCACATGCGGTATCTCTGACATACGCCCTTTTAGTTTTTTTTTATACCATTCATTAACTTTAAGAATTTCGCATCTAATGGTATAAGTGAAATAGTGCTATCTAACTTAAAACATTTAAAGAAGTTTTTTATACCTCCATTTTTCCTTAAATAACAATTTACAAAAAGTAAATTTTCTCAAATTTACTCCGGTGGAGATACCGCCTTTGGGCTTAGCAGGGCAGTAAAGTTCTGTAAAATAGTTTTGAGCCTTTGCCAAACAATGTAGTTTTACTATACTATGTACTACGGAACCCCTTCACCACGCACTTAGGAACTTTTTTAAACCCCCGTTGGCTGATGCGTAGAACGGAAACGATGTATGCTCCGTCACACTCGGTTGGATTAGCAATACATCTATAATTTAAAAAATAAAACAACAATAAAATATGTTAGTCTTTAGTTAGTTATTACCGTACGAAGTAAAACTGTTTCATATATGAAAAGATTGCTAGTTTTTATTAAATTTCTTTGGGAATATAAAATACCTAAAGGTAAATTATGTTAACGATGTTTTTTATTGATATAAATGTGTGGGAAAATATAAACATTAAAAATATGGGTGGGTTTTACTTTTGCATCTCTACAAAAATATGAAGGGATTTTCAAATTTTTTAGATTACAAATCATCAAAAAAAAAAAAAAAATACTCTAAACCAGAGTATCTACTGCTCTCCCGCCATCAAAACTCCTGTGCCAAGAGCAAAAGCTACCTAATTCCTGAAAAAAATATTGGCAATCCTTCAATGATAACAAACCCGCTGTCACTCGCACCCCACCCAACACAGTGGCAGAACTATACAGATGATATCGACGTCACGTGCACATCTGCATCTAATCTGTCATCAGCCGCGTCAGGTCGCGTCAGTCGCGTGAGAGGTCATCCGCTCGCAATTGGACCATAATCTCTATCTTTTATTAACTTTTAGCGCTTTTTTTGGGAGTTACAATGCTTTATGATGTTATTTATAAGAAAAAATGTGTGTTTACAGTTGTTTAATTAAAACTGTTTTTTTGTTAAATTCTTTATTTTAATCTTGCATGACAGATCAACAAGCACTTGTGGTAAACGTAGAAAAATACTCAAATATCAATTAGATAATTGAATAGAGATTAGTATGTATGTCATCGTATAATTATGAATAAGAATCATTTATTTGCAGAAAATACAGGTGGTTACCAGTTGTAAAAGTTGATGGTTTAGTACGGTCCATATTTTGCCTGTTTAGGGCATGCAAATTAATTTTACATTAAATACTTAATAAGTACCTATTTATTTTACATTTAACATAAAACATGAACTTAGTTAGTTTTAATCAATCGGTATTATTTTTGTTACATTATTAACTGTAGATTTTTTTTTAACTGCAACAAACCATTTACAATTTAACGCCTTATTTTTCGATAGTTTATAATATATCTATGGGAAACCGATAAATTGTGAACTGATATCAAACTTGCTTGCGACGTAATGCACCTTGCGTTAATACTAAATAGCCCGCTTAGCTGCGAGCAACTTGGAAGTAGCGCTCGCTCGGCTCGCGCACGTTTGGTCACAGTTCTAACCTAATTCATTTCACCCAGTTCACAATTTTTCTACAGTTTATAATCTAACGGTCCTCACAATCTTACGGTGACATACAGTCTGTCAGTTTTGAATTTTCTGTTCTAAAATAAGAATATTTCATTTGATTTTTTTTACTGACTAAGTTTTGATGCCATATAGCCAGATTATCCAAATAGTTTCAAAACAAACTTAAAAAAAAAGCATAATAGGCCTGTGTCCAAATTTTTTTCTTGTTCTTCTTGTAGATTATTAATAAATATTGAACACGTATTTTTTCTTTTTTGACGTAATCAAAAGATTATGGCGATACATTGAGTTAATATGTGGCATGAGGTCACCACGCCTTGCTAGATTTAATAGTGCGTTGTGACGTAGTGAGCTCCCGCTCCCCAACTTTAATGCGTGTTTTCTAAGTTATTTTTGATCAATATGATAAAGCAAAAAAATATGTCTAATATTTTTTATTATCTGAAAGACGGACTAAATATAATTTCTTTTTTTTTATCTAGGCAGCTACCCTAACAGGCCAACGTAACTAGCCATCTGCTGTCAAAATAAAAAATAATAATGCTAAACCGATGTCCCCTGTTTCCAGGCACCCACTGTTCCCCCTGCTGGCGCTGATCTTCGAGAAGTGCGAGCTGGCAACGTGTACCCCCCGAGACCCTGGCGTGGCGGGGGGTGACGTGTGCTCGTCAGAATCCTTCAATGAAGACATCGCAGTCTTCAGTAAACAGGTAACTATCGATTAAGAAAAAGAAGGGTGTATTTAACGGCAGTAGTTTTCTAAAATTTTAGAACACTGACCCAAACAAAAACTTATAAAAGTCCTAAGAGGGTTTATCCTAAAAGTTGGCAACGTCGTAAATAGCTGTCAAATATTTACCTGTTTTGATTAATTTAGCAATATTACTGTATGGAAATAAGAAATGTGTATAACTAATTCCCTAAAATATTCCCTAAAACAACTTCTCAAAATGCGAAATTTACCTTTGTGACAATACTGACAGACAATCGACCATACACAAATTAAATTCAATAACCCCAGACATTAAAGTTTTGGAAAAAAGTTCACTGCACCTCCTAGGTTCTCCAATTTTAGAAGACAGTTTTTCACCTTTCGTTGACGAAAAAATTAAACACTTTAACGATATTTCGGACAGACTTTCTAGAATAAACTTACATTCGGCATTCACCCTTATGAGATACTGCTGTTTCAGTCCAAATTTTATGTACTTTTTCCGCTCTTCCTCTTTATGGAAGAAGCCACACCTTTTAGACAAAATCGATCAATTAATTCGAAGTACTCTAACATCAATTATAAATGTGGCATTGGACGACCGCGCGTGGCTGCAAGCCACACTACCCATCCGCTTCGGTGGGCTCGGCGTCCGCAAAATTTCTAGTGTAAGCTTACCGGCGTTCCTATCCTCGGTCCACAGCACCGAAGAGTTAACCAGAAAAATCTTAACCGCTTCTCAGGTTGACTCTGAAGTGCCGTGTTTGATTGATACGATGAACGCATGGGAAATGGCTTGTCCGGATACGGAGCAGCCCGAGAACCCGTCTTCCTAAAGACAGTGGGATGAGCCGCTCTGCAGGTTGGTACGGAATAACCTCATAAATACGTCCACCAACACTGCCGAGCGTGCCCGCCTGCTAGCTGTGGGAGGATGGGAGTCGGGCCTCTGGCTTCAGGCTCTACCATCACCCAACATAGGTATTATGTTGGGTGACACCACTTTCCGGCTCGCTACAAGTCTGCATCTAGATGCTCCTTGCGGGGCTCCACATCGCTGTCAGTGCGGTGAAGCTGTCGACCGCCTCGCACACCATGGCCTTTCCTGCAGCAAGAGCGCTGGTCGGTTGGCACGGCACGCAAGCATTAATGACATCCTCCGTCAGGCTCTTGTCACCGCCGGGGTGCCAGCTGTTTTAGAACCCAATGGCTTAGCACGCGACGATGGGAAGAGGCCAGACGGAATGACCATAATGCCTTGGAAGTTGGGTAGGCCTTTGGTGTGGGACGCAACCTGTGTCGACACCCTTGCGCCATCCCATCTTCCTAGCACTGCGGGCTGTGCCGGGGCGGCTGTTGCAGGTGCAGAAAACCTCAAACGGTGCAAATATAGCAACCTTACTGGTAGCTATATTTTTGAGCCGTTTGGGGTTGAAACACTAGGGTCATGGGGTCCAAATGCTCACCGAGTATTCCGGGACATCGCCAAGCGGTTGGTCGACTCTTTACGTGACCAGAGGGCTGGCCAATTCTTAGGCCAAAGAATCAGCATCGCCATCCAACGTGGCAATGCTGCCAGCCTTTTGGGCACTTTTCCGCTGACATCGATGCGGACGAATTTTTTGACGCCCAATGAGCTCTTGTCTTTATTTTTAACTTTTTCCTTTACATACTTGTACATAATATATATAGTAGTTAGTTGTAAATATGTTTGTGTATATGATATGGTTATTAAAATAAATGTTATTCATTACAATTAAACGTATTGAATTACAACTAAACTTATTTAGTTATGGAGAAAAAAAAAACTAAAATATTAATAATGAAATGCAGTAATTCATATCGTAATACCGAATATTTCGTTTTAGATGTAAAAAAGTATTTGGAAACTTTCCAATGCCTTTTTTACATGTAAAATTGTTACAACATCAAATTCAGTGTTATAATTTTGCAATTAATTATTAATATTCTAGGGAACTAGTTAGCCACATTTCTTATTTCCATACAGTAATTTTGCCAAATTAATCAGAACAGTGAAATATTTGAGATCTATTTGCGACATTGCCCACTTTCAGAATAAACGCTCTTAACAATATTTGTCATCGGCACGCTGAGAAATTTTGTCTTTTTTTAACCTTGCATTGCGAATTGCAATGTCAATTTTATTTACCCCGGGTTGCCAGAGATTGTGGATGAACCCTGCAATTTTATTTATAAACTGGCTTCCGCCAGCGGCTTCGTCCGCGTGATATCTTTATAAATTATAGTCTATGTTACTCAGTATAATATAGCATTCTACTGGTGAAAGAATTTTTAAAATCGGTCTAGTAGTTTTTGAGTTTATTAATTACAAACAAACAAACAACTTTTTTCTCTTTATATTATTAGTTTAGATACATAAACGAATATTAAGAAAACAACTATTGATGTCATGGTACTGGCCCTAAAAATAAATCAATAATTTATATTAATAGCACAGAAGTCTGGACTACAAGAGGGTAGAATCGCGTTTCCCTAAACCATTGAAGACATAAAAAACATTCAAAGGAACTAGAATTACTCGGTGAAGGGAGCTTGAATAACTTGGCACGACACACCTGCTGCCTTTGCCTAACAAATAAAACAAAACATGGCGGGTTACCTGATCGAAAATTTTGAAATATAATCAATAAAATAAAGTTCTTTTTGAAACTTATTCTATAAAATGAAATGTCATTTACCCTTCTTCCGTATAAATAAAAAACATAAACAGTAAATTATTTCCTAAACCAGTTTTAAAATAATGCAAAACCCCGAAGAAAACATACCGGCAACTTTGCATATTCATTCGAATTTTAAAATGTCGTTCAAAATGGCGCTCAGTAAATCAGTAGCGGTAATTTCTCCTGCATAATGCTTTAATAACTATAAACTTGTAATTAGTAATGGTAAATTCGAGCACGAGTAAATACGAGTTATATCGATTATCGATTGTTTACGCACTCGGTTTATTCGGTTTGTTATCGATCCAGCTAAATCGAGTTTGTGAGTACTTGAATTAATTTTCGATTGATTGTAATCGATTCGATGCGTGTATTCTTTCAATTTTCATTTACCTCCTGATAAGAAAGGTTTAGTTATGGAAGAATGAGTTTTTTAAGTTTTCTGTGGCTTACGCAATGTTAATAACGTTGAAGAATGTAGATATATACCTACTAATAATTTTATATGTTTACTCATTCGATATACATTTTGAAATACATAAGTCTGGGGGCACTGCCGTACCCAAGTCGAGCATAGACTTCTGTAAGCAGTTGCTCTATAAAAGCTGGTTAAAATATGGCTCATCAAAAACAACCAAAATATTTGTGATTCAAAGCGTCCCCTCTTCATTTCGAACTACATAGACAGTCATGGCTATAAAACTAACAAAGCACCTTGTAATAAGAGCGAGAAAAGCTGATAAAGTAACATTCAAAGACAAGCTTGATTTACGACTCGGTCTGCAGAAACAAAAAAAAAAGATCGTCCCTTCAACCATAATCTCTTGCCAGTTGAAAAAAAAAACTTTGTTTATTCTCAAATTCTGAACAAACTTCCTGGAAGGACACTTGTTTAAAATGGCAACATTATAAAGAAAGTGTTGCCACATTTATAAAAATGATATTTCATTACGGAACCTATAATAACATGACAAGGCAGATCGCTTAATACGTATTATTGAACTAAAAAAAGGAAAATGGAGTCATTTTGTAACAATTCGGGGCTTCGTAAAACTGGTAATCTGTACAAACCGACAATCAAATACCGTGTAATTTGTAACAAAATTATGTTACCGCGATATCTTTGTGGGTTTTTCATTTTTTTTTCAACAATAGGCACAATAGCTGTTGACATGTTGCGGCTGATATGCAATTTAAAAAATAACTTTGATGTCTTCACATTCATGATTCCACCGGATGCGACTTTGTAACGACGTGCAATTTGAATTTCACTTTTTAAATTTGATTGTTATATTATTCAGCTTATATCCTTACGAGGGGTTATTTTTGCTTGTAGAAGAATATTTTCTGTTATCATTTTTAATATTTATTGTGCATTTTTGGTAAAAAAATAGTTTTTTAATTCACAACAGAAAGCGTTGGTACCTACTAAAAATAACTTTTCTATCAAGCCCGTCTCATATCGTAGAGCTAAGTTAATATATCGATTCTTTATCAGTCAAAGACTTTATTGTATTATAATTATTGAAATTAAATTGTATTTATAAGTGGAAACGGCGGCGACCCGTGGGACCCCGCCGAGATAAATGGTGCACCAGTCACTCAGTGTCATGGAACTGACCAATGTTTATGTATTTATTGACATAGGTTCCTCACTGATACGTGATAATATTTACTATTTTAATTCTTGGCCAAGCATAATATTATCGATCTTGGGAGAAACCAAAATTATTAACTTGTTTATAGAAAATTATAATGCTTATTGCTATGATGGTCACTTAAAATATCTTGCATGCATGCACACCATACAGTAAATATTCTTAAGATTGAGGCGTTTCAAGACCGTTTTTTTGCCATGACATTAATGTCAGTTTTCTTTTACCTAATAATTTTCCTCTTGTTTCAAACTTTCGCAACAAATTAAGTAACAAATTCCTTTTTAAATTACGAAATCATTATCGTTTGACGCCCTGACAGTAAACATAAAAATATACTATCACATACAGATTAACACGGTAAAATGACACATTTATCAAATGTTTGGACGCGTAACACGTACGAAATCTAATCGGTCGCTTTAATTACTATAATAAAACGTTTATCGGTAGCCGTGGCACGTGAAATCGCAATAGATAGAGATAAAGCGCGTATCGCCTTCTCTCTCTAACGCTAAATAAGTGACGTCCATAATTCATACCACGAAATAAATCATAAACCGTAAAGTGTTTATTTTCAACGTACTTAATATGTTATAAATTTATTTAAGTGGCGTGCGGTGCGATTGTGGGCCAAATGATTGATATAGTGCCCTCCCCGTGGACGATCGGTTTAGTTGTGATACTGTCATCCCATCATGGATACTCGCCGTCACTACCGTGCTGATGCAATGACCGAGTACGCTCTGTGCGCTCGATACTCGACTTCTCGAGTACGGACGATGAGTTTAGCTCTTTTTGTTGTCATTAATCGTTCTCTGAGTGACAGTGAGTCAATTTTTATAGTTTCAATGGTTCGTTTGTTGCGTTTGTTTATCGCTGGATAGAGATGTTTTCTAATGTCTGTCAAGTGTGACGTGTCTATTGGTAGTAAAGAGCACCCAGCGGATTAATGAGGCAATCGAGACAAGGATTAAGTGTACTCCTCCGTTTCTACGGCTCTCAATGACGTCATGTATGTACTTAAAGTTGTTTCTTCTAACCTCCTACGCTACAATTTTCCTTCAAATTGAAACAAATTGCTTCATAAGCTCCATTTCTCTTAAAGCTAAATCTGGGAGCCTTATAAACCTGAAGCATTCAACAAACAACATTCCCATTTAAGAGACAACTTATTAAGCCATCGTCTAATGAAACGTTAAAACAAAAATCGCGAACAACGCCTCCGCTAAATAACTGGATAAATCAAGATATTTTTATAGAAACGGAAAGTATAATGAGATGTAATTAGAACTTAATTGCGGGAATTTTAATTGACAATTGTCGGGAGACGATCTATCGATGTGGGAATCGATTCCGAAATGTTTTTCTGTTCACATCACTAATGATGGGGAGGGAACCTGGTATGTCGATATGTTTTTTCAGGTTATGCATTGTTACGTCATAATACAACGCCTCATTGGTTTGACAACTAGTGTCTACGTCTGATTACTTCATTAGTCAATGTTAGAATGGAAATATCTGGAACTGATTCTAGTAGTGATAAAGTAAAGCTGTTGGCTGCCAGTTTACGTAAATAACTGTCTGTCGTTCTAACTTAATTATATTAACATAAGTAAAATATAATAGACGTGGATATATTTAGTAACCAGTTCCGCTTACCTATTTCTAAAGAGCCATAAAAACCTCCTGAAAAAAATCGACCCGTGTTTCACCTCATAACGAGGCATCCTCAGGATGACGATTGACTTGTCACGAACCCGAACACGGCATGTTGCCACACCGAGCGCTGAACGCAGAGCTGAGCTGCGTTCGTTATAATGGATTGCCGCAAGGTCACGCCTGAATCAATTAACTATCTTAACATATGTAGTTCAGAAATGTTGCTGTTACTTTTCAAAACTCAATCTAAGTATTAAACCTACATTGATCTGATTATTTGACACTAGCTTCAGCTCGCGAGTACTCGCGACTACATCCGCGTGAAATTTCTCTTTTGCCACACAATATATCCCATGACACTCGGCAATACTGTAACTTCTCACTAGGTAGTGAATGAATCGGAATCGAATCACTAGTTCTGTAGATTACCGCCTACATACAAACTCAGAAATTTTCATCATCATCATCATCATTTCAGCCGAAAAACGTCCACTGCTGGACATAGGCCTCCCCCAAGCACCGCCACTTCGACTGATTCTGTGCTTTCCGCATCCAGCGGATTCCTGCGGCCTTCACAAGGTCATCAGTCCATCGTGTGGGAGGCCTTCCAACGCTACGTCTTCCGGTACGTGGTCGCCACTCCAGAACCTTTCGACCCCATCGGCCATCTGTTCTGCGAGCAATGTGCCCTGCTCATTGCCACTTCAGTTTGGCAATTTTTCGGGCTATGTCTATTACCTTGGTGCTCCTGCGGATCTCTTCATTTCTGATTCGATCACGTGGGGAAAGTTTACCTCTCTATAATATTAGTATAGATTGTGACCTTTTCTCACTTATTCCTCTGATGATCATTCTTAGCTGCTTACGTTTCTTAATCAACTGATTCCATATAAATCCAAACCATTACAAGATATATTTTTTGTCAATTAACCAGTTTTCTTTCACATTTCAATATGTTCATTGTTCTTGCGCGATGATTGAATGGCGTGCATCGATGTCGTTACGCCGATGTTGTTCTCATTACTGCGCTTTTTAGTACAGTTCACACAAAACTCACTCGTATCGAGTTCATATTAGTTCATTCCTATTTAATTGTATATTTTTATTGGTTATTGTATGCCGTCACGGTGGCTTGGTGTTGCGGGATCGGGAGGTACTTAGCTGTACCGTAAGTGGTTGAGTACCTCGGTTTTCATCTTCGTATGTGTTTGTATTGGGATTATACGCTTGTTATTAGCTACTGTGGTTTGTATTCAGAAACGAGAATGTATTGAAAATCATGCTCATTGAACTAAAGTATATTCTTCTGAGTATATTAATTTGTACCATCAACTTCGTTTAGCGTCGTATTTGTGATCTATTTCTTGGGAACTGCATTGTTACCGAGTTGTAGCGTTCTTGAGAATTTTCTGATCTCCGAAAAACTGATTTTTTGAGTACGTACGTGAATTCAGTGTATTCACGTACCAATAACAGTATAAGCCAAAGGAATAGAGAGCAAAACCTACGTAAATTTCATGCATCACAGACGCGCACAATCCCTTTAGAAAAAACACTGCTATATTCTTCTGCTTGAATTCGCATGCAAACATGCAAGCTAATCCTTTAAAAGAACATAATATCATTTTCATGTTCTGTCATTCAATTATTAATTCCGTTAAACTTTCCCCGTTACATCAGTGATGGTGAAAATTAATTACAAAATCACAACATTATCATTTTATTGATTCTCTCTCTTTAGTGTTGGCTATTAGACGACTCTATTACAAAACCCGCTGTTTGGCAAACTGATCACCGTCAATCACTTTCCACTGGCATTTTCTAAGTATCTCTGCTATTATAGCGAGTTTACTGAATATTAATAGACTAGTAATCGATCTTTTAATGTCGGATTAAACGATTAAAGAATATACTGTTGTGCTAACGTCTATAATAACTAGACTTTGTAATTACGAGGCAAGTAGCGCCGCGGGAAAAAAACCTAGCAATGTGCACAGTGCACACGCACGCACAGGCTGATGATCTATCTGCAGATATGAGGTTTAGACAGATTTATGCGTCATTGAAGTTTTTTGCATTCACGGATTGTGTTTTTTCAATGCAGCCGTCGGTTTCAGATTGCTGAGATTAAGTAGTAAAGAAATTTTACTACGTTAGAGTATAGATTTACGATGCAGATAGACTATCAGATGAAAACACAACTTATTAGAAAAGCAGACTTGTACGCATTCGTATTATGATTCAATGCAAAGAATGTCGAAAGTTGATGGAAGGTGTTCGACGTTTTATAATTTTAAAATCCCTTATTACACGATATTGTGTATTCATTTACAAAAAGGATTAGCACGGAGTCTTGAACATACAAGATCACTTCCCAGCCAACCGACCCGTGAACCGACACTGTCAAGCTGCCACAGATACTGCTCACACGCAGCATTGTGATGCGCAGCGTCAAAAGACAGTACATTGTGTATTTGTTTACATCTGTCCGTGTTCCGTTTAACGCTATAATTGACAATTGTCATGGGATTTGGACGCGCAATTTAACTTCTTTGTCGTACTGATCCAATTCAACGTTTCGCGCCGAAATAAAATAAATAATGGAAATGGCGGATCGGTCCGCTCTCGCAGCTGCGCCCGCGCAGCGCGCCACGCAGTATTCATTAGCTGCGCGCGCTAGAGTGGAACCGCGATACGATACGTTTTTTGTTATCTCGCTCGCACGCAGCACTTGCATTTTTTTTTCGACAACGCATCGGCGATTTCGTTTTATCGTCCCCATCGAGTGGTTTTTGCCGTTTGGAATTCCTTACGCATCTTGTTTCGGGTTCGTTTGTTGATAAAAATTGTTGGGTTTTAGATACACCCGATCCCAGTTTCGTGGGAAACCTTCGAGTTCCCCAAGATTTCTCAGTTAATTTTCGTACTTCGTTTGGCCTCGGTCGACGAGCCGAAGAAAACATCGGCAATCGCAAATCGTCGATTACAGTCTGTTGTATTTTTTGCGTAATCACCAGCGTGAGCGTAAAGGATATCACCTATTTAATACGCATTACCCGCGACGTTGCTCGCGTAACAGTGATGCGACCATTTAATTACGAAGTGGGGCCACGACACGTACGTGATAAAGACAAAAAAAAACCTTATGTAACGAATGTTTCTTAAGTCACATGCGAAAATGCGAGTAGCATATTTTTAAAATGTCGATAATAAAATTTACAGCAGCCGCCGTTACAAGGTTATGGCACTCGGACTTTTCTCTTTTATTATGGTGATGCCTCCGTGAAAGTGGTCATTAATAAAATAAATGTTGTTCTTTGAAAAAATAATTATAAATGCGATTAGATGCGTTTCGCGCTGCATTCACAATCATTGAGGCTAATGAATTCTTGTCATGATAACCAGCGTTGTTACAATATTTATTAGATTCGTAACTAGCGCTTGGCACAGCAAAATACCTGTTACCGTATTGTTTGTTTCGGTAGTTCAAGTTGACAGTGTTTATGATATCGGAACTGTCCCGTAAAACCTCCAATGCAATTTAAGTCCAAGTAACTTTTAGTAGAGTCCAAACTTCATTTACCCGCTCCACATTGCAAGAATGTGAAATGTTTTTCAATTTACTAAAGCGACTTCTTTCGATCTCGATACAAAAGATTCCTCGAGTAAATTAAAGGTCAGTCATTCATTTATTCTGATTACAAACATCGATAATCTATGCAATTTTATAAAAGGCTGGTCACCGACAGAACTAAATAAAAGTATGTTATTAAGAGAATTTTCTCTAACCTTTGCATACTGATTGAGGCCCGGTTGCACCATGCGATAGCGTGCGCCTCTCAATTAGTGCCTGACACGCCGCGTCGACCGACTCGCGTCGAGTTTTTGTCCGTTTAAAGCGGCATTAATATGCCGATGAACTAAACATTATGCTCTTTCATCACTTACTATGACGTCAACTGCGGTCAACTAGAAAACAAAAATAAAAATAAAGAAAATATGACGACGTTCAGAGGTCACTGCGGCTGGACGAGATTTCGGAAAATAGAACACGAATCACGGCCGCAGAAGGGACGCGTTCGAAATTTAAATTCGTCCAAGGGTTCCCGAATTTGAATACGCCAATCGTAACGCGCGCCGACGTGATTGGTCAGTGGCTTTTCGGCTATCTCAAGGGTGTTTTAATTTTACCTAAACGTTTTATGTACCTACTAAAATAAAATTCACAAAAATAACAAAGGTAAGTACAATCAAATCAAGCGCAAGGACCCTAATTAAAACTATCACCAGTACAGCCTGTTTTAACCAACTTCAAAGCAGAAGGAAGTTGTCAATTCGACGCGTTTTTATTTTTACTTAATCAAAATATTTATCTCCCTAAACTGCCTTCTGTTACACTACAAAATCAAAATGTCTCCGTACCCATCCATCTTTAACTTCCCTACAAATCCCTTCCAATATAAATTATACCACAACAATGATTAGCGGTCCATTTTCGGTAGAAAGCTGGTCCGTTTGCGCAAAAAAACCGGTGCCGAGCCGTCGAGTCGAGCTGTGCTAGAGGAATGAGCTTTTTGCGCCTCCGTCAGAGCATTCGCGATAAAAATGGATGCTAAATGAGTATTAATTCGCACCGGTTAATAATGACATAAATACTACTAGGTGCAATCTTTTCTGTAAAGGGTGTTCATCGTAGAAACCTGTGGAAATCTGTGGAAATTGTGCTTGGTAGAGGATAATGATATTAACATGAGTTGTTTGTTTTGGTTTCTCTGATAAATTGCAAACAATTTTGTTACAGATAGATTAATAATCTTAATCGTAAATGCCAAATGAAAACCTTCATAAATTAAACAAAAAAAAAAAAAAATGAAAAAAAAAACAACAAAATTGTTAGGTTACTTTTTTTCCTATATTGTTAATATTCAGTGTTTTGAGATTCAAAATAGTATTCTAAAAAAAAAAAAACTAAGGCCCTATGAAAATTTCTTCTCCATCAAAGAGATCGAGTACAGACCCAAAATAGTTAGCAATTACTTTAAGTACAATGAATTTCCTGTAACAACAAACAGTACAAACACCCTGTAGATCAAGTGGTGTGCAATTACAAAGTCTCAGGCGCATTCTTCGCGACACGTCGGCCGATTTCGTTGGCGACATTCACCGACATTCGCCGACAGTGGCCGAACGTTTTGATTCCATTTTTAAATTTCAAGTACCGTACAAATACTGGTTTGGTTCAAAACGAGCGAATTGTTCAGTGTTCGTGTCATTAACCCTCCATTCTGTTTTGATAAACATTTCGAAGCAATCGGAGTGTTCATAATTATTAATTTATACCATCGAGTTCGTGTAGCGTCGTATTAGTGACCTATTTCTTGGGCATTGCGTTGTTACTGAGTTGTAGCGTTCTTGAGAATTTTCTGATCGCCGAAAAACTACATATTTGTAATGTATCACGGATGCTCACAATTCCTCTAGAAAAAACACTGCTCTACACAAACACTGTTACTCTAAAAACCAGCTCAAAAACTTCAAAATTGCCAACACCGAACGAAGATTCGCGACACCATCGAACGTTTTAATCATAACTTTGAAAAATAAAACCGCTCATTATGTATTTGACAGCACAGGAGCCATGACACAGCCAGGATACCCTGACACCTCGCCCAATTTAAATTCCTATAAAAAAACTGTTCACCTTACACTGGACGGTGGGATAGCCAGTTTGACGTGACCCCTTGTTGTAAAGAATTTTCAAGAGCGGGTAGGTCATCGTCTATTTTGGTGTAAATAAGGGTAGTTGGAGGGTAGGTTGGGGAGAAGCGACCAGTCACAAGCAGCTGACGTGGATTAGAGGGAGTTTTTACCTACGTAGGGTAGTCTGTACCTATGATGTTGTTAAATTTCGTCATCAGTGAATGGGTTTTATAAATTCATGTGTTTGGTTTTGAATTTGTTTGTTCTGGTAGGGTTTTGATTATAGCGGGTGAATTTATTTGTGTTTTTTTTTATTATGTAAGGATAGAGATGTGCAGAATAGAGAAGTTTGGTAGGAAATTTTTGCCTAAGAGTTGGAATACACAGTTTTTTTTTCTGAAGAATTCAGTGCTTCACTTTTGAAGATCTTCATTACCTTAGTCTTTTTCTTTTAACAATGTTTAGCAGTAGGTCTTGGGTCTATTTGGTTTAGACCCAATCGATAGTTCAATGACCTCCACTAAAAGGTTGAGGAGTCCAGATTTTATAGCTCTGTGAAAAAGTTGTGGTTTTCAGTTCAATCAGGAAATATTCAACGCTGATTTCAAAACTAGTACCTGGGCAACCGAGCTCTGCTCTGGTGAAAATAGAGAATGCTACTAATTCCATGCTGCCATGATAGTAAGTAATTACTAATTCCATGCTGCCATGTCATTATTCTAAGGTAGCCATCTTGTTCTAAACTTTGTGCTACCGAGTTCTGCTCGGGTGAAAATATGGAGAAAATGAATTTTCCCAGATATGAGACCTAGATAGATTGATTTTTCGCCCCCGTAAACCCCTATATTGCAAACTTTTATCGAAATCGTTAGAGTTGTTTTCCAGAACCTGATTACAAATATATTTAGATATATACTCAAATATTGCTCGTTTAATAGTATAGGATTTCAGAAATTTTAATCCTTTTCCCCGTTAAGTTACTGTTCTCTGTAAATCTACGCAAAATTCTTAATACCGCACTAGTCAATAAATATAGCAAAAAAATATGACAGAACTACTTCCGTAGTCGATGGTACAACGTAGACAAAAGCCACCCCCACCCTCTTTTATTGAAATTAATGTTGCAGCGATGATTAGTCGTTTTTCACCCCCGAATATAAACTAAAATGTGGATATAGTTTGCAAAGAAAATGTGGAAAAAATGGCTTTATCATGTTATACTCAGTCTTATCAGAGTATTTGTAAAAAAAATATTAGGTTTATGTTATAAAAAGGAAAATAAACTTACACATTTAATCGTTTTAATAAAATTAGAAAGAAAGAAAGAAAAATTTCATTTAGGACACGCACTGGAAATACAACATTAAAACTAAGAAAATTATCAAAAGGATAGCAAATCCAGAAAAAAATATTGTGTAAACAAAAAAGAAAGACCTGTGCGAGGCCAAAAAGACTCTTATCTCAGTAAAATTCAACGATATTTAAAAAAAACAAATACCGCAACGCTGGTATTCTGATAGGACCCGCTGTAATACCCACGGACACAAAATAAATCCCAATAGAGGAGTTAAAAAAAAAAACAATAAAATACAAAAATCTGTGAAAACCGTATTTCTTACGATATTAATTATAAGATCAATCCACACCCCACGTTCCCACATCGCTTGTCTATGCTAGTACTACTTAAATTAAAATAAATGATACTGATCATTACACTTCCTGCCGATTTATTCGGTAAAAATCTCACCGTGAACCCTTTGGTGAAGTGAACTTGAAGTGAGCTGTCAATAGTGTCATAACTAGAATCAGGTGGAAAAAAAAAACAGACTATTTTTGTCCATATTTTGTTAGTACACACGGCTACACATCAAGCTATACATTTCCAGTTTATGCTGATCTCGCATTGTATAGGATTTCCGTACAATGTGAGGTCAGCTTATACTGGAAATGTATTGCTTGAAGTGTAGCCGTGTGTAACTATAACATTCTTTTAATACTATTTTAGTAATGACGAGATCAATTAATACTCACTTCACCTAAGTTTTCACGTAAGATTTTTCACATTTTCACAAAACAGGTCGACTGTAATGGCTGTTTAAGAAGTATCCCTGTCTATTTAAATTGTTTATTTATCTATGTTAATGTCATAATAGATTCTAAATGCATCATATTCGATACCCTCACGCTTTGCCATTACAAGATAAACAGTCCTAAATACGCATATGCATGCATTCATGATGGGGGCTTAAAATGATGGTTAATCCTACCATGAATCACAATGTCTTATTACAATAATATTTATAATCTCTTATGTGAACGGGCGAGCAGATCTGCCAACATCCACAAAAAAACGGCGTCAAAATTATCAAAAATGCACTTTATCTCAATGCACTTTAGATTACAATTCGTGTGCTGAAATTATAAACGGAGATTAAGGCCTGCATCTGTTTCGTATAAAAACACACATTTATACAAAACGTGCAAAAAACGTTATTAATATTTTTTTGACTGTCTTTTTATCCCAGTCCTCCTCTAAGCGTCTTTGTAACTTAAGTTTAGATAAAAAAACATTTTTTATTTAAATTCTGTAATTTTGCATTTACTTTGACTTTATCTATTGACCCCTTTTTATGACTTTTAGGATGCTTATTAATTAAAATAATAGCTCTTGAAGTCCTTCAAACAACTTAACATTTAGCAAAACATTATTTTTAAAAGATTAACCGTGGAGTTTCTTGCCGGCTCTTCTCCATAGGAAACAACCAATTAGAACCGTGCTCCTAGCTTCTGACGTTTCATAAGTGCCCTTGAAGGTTTTTGTGAAATAAAATACCTATTTTAATTTGAATAACCACACAAAAAACTGTACTAAAAAAATCCATACAAAAGTACTTCAAACCTATGGACTAACTCAGACTAACTTTGTCCATTCCCAATAAAATAGTCATAGCTGGAAGTTCCCTTCCCTATTCCTAAAGAAGCACAAAATTCCCGCTATTTCACAACTTATTAATGCATCAGTAAATAACTAACTACTGTCGTTCAGCACTTTTATGGTTTAACCCTCTGAATATTTCAATTTTCTAGTAGCAGCGATCAAACTGCACTTATATCCCTGTAATTTCTTAGTCGTCAATTTGCCGCTGAATTTACCCCGCTGCAAATGATACGTTACTGAACTCGTAATTATTTTTAATCTATTCCAATGTAATTGTAGTCTATGGTAGCGGAAAATTCTATTTTGACGTTTGTCGGCCATATTGTACTTTTTTGGCGCGAAAATAGGAACGGTCATTTGCTATTCGTCGTGAAATGTTTTTTGTTGTTCGAGAATCAGGCTTTTTTGAAGTATTTTTTAATAATTTGTTTATTGCGATGGATGTTACCTACTTTAGGTTTTTAAAATACATAATGGCTACGTGTAATGACGTGCATTTATCATTACATTGCACAACGTGACTTTAATGTTATGCAGTCGGAAAATATTACTAAATATTCAAAGAACATTATCTTGGTACTTTTATTTTATTGTTATTCATATAAAATGCACAGCTGGACGTCATTCGTTGTCTACCCCTTCCATTCATTCGAACCAGTCTCTACCACAATTTTCCATAAACTTTTAAATTACCAACATTTTTCGAGTTATTTTCACGACAAGAAAAGCGCATCTAACCCTTTCACTGCGCTCGGTACGCGGAACAAAGAAAACACAAAGGGTTGATACGTCACGCGGCGCGAAACCAACATTATTTGTAGCAGATCAATCAAGATTATGTCCAGTAATGCATCTAACCCTTCGGTCTGTGAGACCCCGGGGGCCACGTGATTGTTTCATCAATGTGTCGATGATTAGGGGTTAACGCGGTAATGCTCTTGATATTAGTTTCTTCCTTGCTAATTTGTTCAGAGTGAGCAAATAGGGGTTATTGTATGAGTAAAAGTAAAAGTTGAAATGTGTACTAAATGTACACCGCAGCCTAATCCTTTGGGGAATACTGGCGTGATGTTATGTTGTAAAAGTACAGTTTGTATAGTAAAATTCCCGGTTTTACCAACATCTTAAATTTTATTAGAAACAAACGTTTAAAGATGTCTTCGCTATGCATATCTGTTATTAGCGTTAACTGCACAGTGTTCATATAATTAACATTTAATAGTGGAAGCATTTATTCAAACATAAAACGTACACGCGCAATAAATTTGTTATTAAACAGATACAATATGTTCAACACAAATGTCCTATAAAATAATAAGAGAACGTTTTTAATCGTAAACATATGTTTGTTCGTCATTAAGAATGAGGAAATGTACAGTAATAATACTTAAAAAGTATTGTAGAAGATAATTCCGTGCAGTTTGCATCGATTTACCGTCCCCTTTGAAAGTTAAACTTGAAAAATTACATTAACAAAAGCCAAACACACAGCGAACCCGCAGATAAGTTATTAAGCACTGCACCATTACACTTTAATTTTAGCCTGCTGGGATTTAGGAGGGGTTGATTAAAAAAAGAGGCAAACCAAGGGTGCGTATGCTTACGTATTCATAATGGCGTGCGTACTAAACGCGTTTATTTTAGTACAAACACGCGTACTGATCGCGTTTTAGGGTTGAACTATTATTTCATTATATTTCGATAGTACAAAGCGTATTGTTTAAAAATATTGCCGTTTTTTCGTATTTATTTGTTTTTCAAAACGGCGTGTGGAGTGCACTTCAACGAAAAGCATGTTTCTGGTCTGTTTGTTAGTCTTTGTGTTTGTTTATGTAACGAGTGAGGTCATGAGAAATCTGAAGGGTTATAAATTCAAAGTTTTTGTATCGTTGTTATCTTAAGAGCACGTTAATAATGGCGTTAGTCATACGTAAATAGTATGTGAGTTTGTGAGTGCTGATCTCGGAAACTGCTGAGGGTGTTTTGATGAGTCAATTGAGAGGAGCTTTATTATTGTGGTGTTGCCTGAACATGAAAGGGATATGGCGTAGACAGTTGGTTGAAAAATGTACGTATTAAAAGAACATTTACTAAACAATCGAACTTCTTACAAACTGTTTGACGTTTAAGCTTCTATGATCCAAACAAAATTGCCTATTTATGTGGTATGTGAAGTATACCATCTGATAATGGTGCCGATTCCCTTGTTCACAAACTAAACTAAATTTAAGTTCAGTGCATCTTTTTCTTCCTATTTCATTACGAAAAGGACAGAAGATAAATTTTAGTTTAGTCCTGTCAAATTAATCGGCGCTTGTCACTCCCCATACAAATTTAGACGTGATTAAAAATTTGCCTACTAAAATTACGTCAATTTACGTCAAGTGCTGATTAATTTGACAGGACTAAACTAAAATTTATCTTCTGTCCTTTTCTTACTGAAATAGAAAGAAAAAGATGCACTGAACATAAATTTAGTTAGTTTGTGAATAAGGGAATTGGCACCAATGTTTGCATGGCCAACATGGCCAGAGATCGCACAAGACAGGGACACAAGAATAAAGGTAAAAAAAAAAAAATGTACCATAGCTTTTTTCTTGTAGTAAGCAGAAACTTAGTAATGACAGGTTGTCGCCGAAGTTTTCATATTGCTTAGCAAAATTGCGAAATTTATAGAAAACATTTAGAAACCCCATTTTAAAAATAACTTTAATAATACATTATAAATTAATCTCGTAGTTATTTATTTTACGTCTCTATCAGCCTAGGTCGACGAGCTCGTTAATTCTTACCTATTGCATTTTATACCTTATCATCATAATCATAAAGTCTGTTATAGCAAATGAAGGTTATGATTAAGGTACTTGATAGTTGCTTGCCGACTGCGTAAGAGGTATATGTATAAGTATGTAATTTCAATATGTTTTAGATTTTAAATTGTAGGGTTTTTTTTTCTTAGTTTTGTTTTATAAGGAGGTGTTTAATTAAGGAAATATCAAATCTTATACCGTTTCCTGTATTTTCTAATATCTTAAAAACATTTTTTTTTGTTCTAAATTATGATACCTATTAATAGTCAAAATTAATTTTATTTAATTCAGACACAATGATACATATTTTTGTTAGTAAATAAATATAAATAATTAAAATTCATTTATTTCAGGTAAATAACACCACTTGCCAAACATAAAATAATAGAAATTTTACAAATAAAATCAAATAACATCAAATCAAATTAAATCAAAATAAATAACGTCATTTTTACAATAAATAAAAAAAACAATCAACTACAAATTCTTTTTTTTAAAGTGTTTTGATATCACTGACACCCATCACGTTTTGCGGAGTATTGCTAGCTATTTCAACTTTCGTTGATACAAAAGTAAGAAGATAAATAAAAAATAAAGCGATTAACACAAATTTACGACTAGTGTAATAGTCTGAACGAGTGAGACACCATTTAACCGACTGCCCCGAAGTGGGTAATTACCTACCACCTTTATTACTACCCACTAATTCCCTGCCAACCCTCTGATCGCGTTAATGGTCGAAAAACTGACCTTCCGGGTCGAAACGACCCTCTCGGGACCTGTTAAGCAACTAACTCTAGTGTATGATACCTCTGTATGACAACACGTGATTCGCACAGTGAGCAATATCAACACAAGCGTAGAAAAAAAATAGTCCGCAAGTATACGCAATGGTACGCAATGGTCATTATTATTAACTAAATTAACAACGGAATGCTACAAACGAAAATATTGTCGCCGATTACACACTGTGTCAAATTAATTTTTTTGCGGACAAATAAATAAATTGCTCAAATTGCCGTAATAAAATTTCACAGTGTTTAGTGTAATGTCTCAATCGGTGCAAAACAAAACAGAGAGAAAAAATTTAATAATATCATTTTGAGCGCTCAAAAATTATACGTTACTGACAACTGTCAAAACCGGGACACGCCCTCTGACGAACGGTCCGTGAATTAATAAATCAAGCGCCAGATCCGTAGTGACAAAACTCACATCAGAAATTACAGGTCACAAATCGTCACACACCACAACCATAAATCAACTTGAATTCTTTGTGCGAGAAAAAAAGAAACTAAGCAAATACCCCGGTTCGGCCGCGTCTACCTGCCCCGTATCTTTTGAATACTTTTCTTGTATTAAAATAAAAATTTAGAACGCACGAATTTCGGGACAAAAAACGCACGAAAAACGCTTGACTGTCCCTCCGTCCTTGTTTCTCTTTGAGCTTTGTCCTTTTCTAATGGGGATGACGCTACCCAGGCAACGAGAAGCGTCATTTAGAAATTTTAGAGCAACAGTTTTATTTGTGTTTGTGAGCGTCGCTGTCGTGCGAAATACACAGCGCAGCGAGTGACCTTTCCTCACAGAACTTGGTCTGTAAGGCCACTGGCACACAAACTTTTTGACAACACAAAAACAAACCGTAAAACATTTGTAAATTCCAGTTAGTTATGAATAATTTCTAGATGATTTACATATATTTTATGGAAAGAAACACTACGCAAACAAAAGGTCAGACCCGCGTCTAAGTTCTTTTAATTCCAACACAGAGTCCGAACAAAAGTTAAACAACCAAACCTCATTTTATAGAGCTACGTTTATGGCCACAATATTCAGTAGGAGCCATTTTGTTACGAATATTTATGGCGTTTTTTGTGTTCGCCAAGGAGAAATGACTGATATTTGACGTTTACAAGTGTACCATAAAGACATTTGTTCATTACGTCCGTTTATGGGCGGTAGTAAAGCGGACCAAATAAATATATTCGCACGTCGTTGTGTCAAAACAGGTGATTAAATGCGGAGCGGTCGCGGTCGCCAAAACAATCGCGGCGTGACGCGCGTCCAAGCGGCGACGCGGCCGTCCTCTCCCGTCCCGACGCGACGTACGAACAAGACGCGCGCACTATAAATAAAAATTTCGTAACAGGAACGCGTATTAATACACTATAATTTTAAAATTCGAACTACTTCAGTAGCGAGGTCGGCCGAACGACCGTTTTTTAAGTTGAAAATTCGAAAAAAAAAATCACCTGCCGACCGCCGGCCGTACAAGAATGTTATTAAATAGGAGGCGACTTAACTAAATTACAAAACTCGACCTCTGAGCATTATAGAATAACTTAACATTAAAGTAAAGTATGGTTCGCGCGATTCTATATCGTACGTTTTACTTTGACAAGCGTCAAAATGGCTCGAAACCGTTTGATTTATTAAAAAGCCCATCGAGATCGATCGCCGGGCATCTTAGGTAGCGTCTCGGTGCTTTATTTTATCTTATAAATAGATTTTTTATTACAAATTACAGGGTACCACGTTTGGTAGCGATTTTGGTGCCGCAGTTATTCCGTTACTTATCGCAGTAAGTGACTGTTGTTCATCAATTTATAATGTGCTTTAATTTGTGTCAAATAGGGTTTAATATTCATTGAGACATGTGGACATCTCGATCGGGACCTTACGAATTTAATTATGAGTTCCGTAGTTTTTTCGAGAATCCAGGTAGCGGGCAATCGGTGTATAAAATCAGTGTTACTCGGACACTGCTCGATTCCAGTTTTCAGTGGAAAAAAATGTATAATCGATTACATTAACTTGAGTGTTATTCCGAGGTGGTTACATGCACATGAGATCGTCCTTTTTAGGACAAAGGATGGTACGAAGGCATTTATTCAATTAAACAAACAATACATTTCGACTGAAAGTGCACAAAGAGGGGCAACAATGAGACTCAGGTAAACGCAATGAATAGAGAAAACGACAATACTCGTATCACAAAGATATTTGGGACGAGTCAAAAGTTATTTTGTTCACGGCCTGTTTATTTTTACGGGACAAACAGATATAAAACGCTTTTGTCCAACATTTTTTGCGAGTTAAATCGATAGAATACAGTTCGATGCATCGATTAAAATAAAAAATATGGATGCAATAACTCGATTCGAAAGGGAATTTTTGCTTCGTAGTATCGACACCTAACAATTCGTGATGTTTTTTGTCCCGATGTCAGTTGTAATGGAGGCATTAAGCGTGCCAATGTGAAAGAGTAAAACTTTTGTTGTATTCATTATTATATTCACGCTATTTAGTCTCCAAAGACCAGCAGAACTATAGGCACTCTGAAAGTTAAGTGTTCTCTTTGATAAATACATTTATTATGTCCTAAAAAACTAAATGAACAAAATGCTGAGATGTTACACAAAAAATTTCATTGTGGTTCAAGCTGCAATTAGATTTAGCAGTCAATCAACACCACATCTATACATGTTTATAAATCAAATAAATAAATCAAATTAAAGTGTCTGCTTTTAATGTAAAAATAACAGCTTTTTACTAAATGCATATTAAACAATTTTTTTTTTTTTTTTTGTCTTTCTGTTTGTTTTTTCCGACTAATCTTCATAACGGCTGGACCGATTTTGACAGGACTTTCACTAGCAGATAGCTGATATTATAAGGAGTAACTAAGTAGTACCTACTTTTATATTATAAAAAGAATTAGGGCCTATGTGGGCAAAGCTGCAGACAGCAGCTAGTGCGTTTAATATATATTGTGATGAATAATAATGTAACGGAAAACCTCAGAACATCTATGTACTAAGCGTAATAAACACATGCAAAACACTAACGCTCACATTACTAAACATACCCACTATAACCTCAAAAACAGCCATAAAACTCATCCTATAGACACGAAAAATTGTTGTTCCGAAGCTTGAGTATCAGCCGATCGTCTTATTAGCATTTAATTTGTGTCCAAAGGGGCTTTGGTCTTGCTTCATGGGTCGCTGCCCCCTTAAATGAGACACTTCCTTGCCCCAGGGCGGGGGAGGGGTTTATATTTACGTTTGTTATATTCTCGATCGTACATTCGCCATTGGTCGAATTTTGGTAACTTTAGTCTATCATTATAGTGATAGGAATCGACATGATTACTTGTATAATGACATGTTTGTGTGTTAAAGGCGGGTTTCGCTTGTGTGTGTACTGATGGCCCCTTGGTTCTTGGTTTAAATAATGACTGAACCGACATGGTGAAAGAGGGAAGTGTGGATGTTTGAAAGTAATCTGTACCGGTAGACAGAGGACAAAGAAATTGGTCTCTTTTACATAATTTTCTCCTTAAAGATAGCAAACTTGTTAAAACTAATTTTGTTGAAATTGATAATATACAGAGTGTTTGGCAGAACGTTGAACATACGAAAATGGTGGATAGATGGGGTCATCTGCTACTTACTTAGCCCTAATTTATTTGGCCCTGGCCCCTTGGATATTTTTCTTAATGCAAGTTGAAATTAAGATTTAAGTATTTTTTACATCTTTCTGTAAGTTTGAGGACTCATAACTTTTTTCTAGCTAACATCTGAATAAAAAATATTGCCTGTTTTACCCATTTTTTAATAAAAATTACACTTTCAAGTTAAAAAAGTGGTGAAACTAGAAGAGAGCAAAAAAATTTTTTTTAAATATCCCCGTCAGGGTCAAATAAATTAGGGCTGAGTAGGTAGCAGATGACCCCACCTATCCACCATTTTCGTATGTTCAACGTTCTGCCATGTAAAAAAAAAACCCTGTCCAATCTGTGAGAGTGTTGTTAAGTATCGTGCTGAGAGTCTATTTATGTGGTAATTTTCAGGAAAAAGAAAAAAAAATCGCCAGATTTTTTAAATGAGGAATTTTCCCGGTTTATTACACGGGGCGCGGGGGGCCGTCGTTTAGCGTATGTCTACAAGTTACCATGACCCCTGTTGAAAATTTGTTAATTTGTAATGGATTTTAGGTAATTTTGGTACGAAAGATGTGAATTTTAGTAGAAATAAAGTAAATTATTGTAGCTACATGTTACCAAAGAAGACCAAAGGAATGATGGATAGATGGATGAAAGATGATATGGGATGAAAACAAAATCAAAATATTTTATTTCACATAAATCTACAGGGCACTTATGAAACGTCAGAAGCTAGGTGCACGGTTCCAATTGATCGTTTTCAATTGGATGTATCAAGAAGACTATGTTGTGCCGATCACAAATAAATAGGACAAGGGCAGGGAGATGATTATTAGATATAACCAGATACTCCTCAAATTACAGTAGAAAGTCCAGAGATTTAAAGAACTACCACAAATCAGAATTTATATTCAAGCTAAACACATAGTATAAGTCTTTATAATGTGCACATATCGAAATGAGGGAATCTATGCTTAATTTTACCGACGGAAAAGATGTTTTTTAATCGTACCTACATCTTATTGAGAAATTTTACAATTTATGTAAAAAAAAAAACATATTTATTTTTAATTGAGGGTAATTTTTTACTTCCAATTATTATGTAGTTTGTTTCATCGCGATAGATCATTTAGTCTAAAAGTTACACCGCTTTGAGTAAAAACAAAAAAAAAAAAAAAAAATTAAATATATTTTCCGTTGATAAAATTAAGCATAGATTCGATTCCTTAATTTCGATATGTGTATATTATAAAGACTCACACTGTATAGTTAATTCAAGAAAAAGACTCAGCAATAAAATTATACAGCGTTACTCTATACCCATTAAAATACAAGGTGTGAATATTTCTAAGGTATAAAGCGTATGATTCATTTCTAAGATCAGTGACCCGCGGATTAAGAATCAGCAAACCCACGCATATTAGAGTATATCTATCACTTTTTTTGTAACTTTAAAAGAGGTTAAATTACAATAATGTTGTGGTCAGTCTTGTACTGTATACAGTGTGAGTCTTCATAATGTGCACATATCGAAATGAGGAAATCTATGCTTAATTTTAACGACAGAAAAAATATTTAAAAAATCTAAATATTGTTTTTTATACTTTTTATGAAATTAAAAAAAAAATTGTAACAAAACTGTGTAACTTTTAAACTGAATCAGCTATCGCGATGAAACAAACTCCATAATGATTGAAAGTACGTAGCCGTCCACATAAAATTAAAATTGAGAAAAAAACTACCCTCAATTGAAAATAAACATGTTTTTTTAGTAAAAATCTGTATTTTTTTCTTCAATTTTTAATTGTAAAATTTATAAATAAGATAATAATAAAAAGAGAGCAAAAAAAAATTTTTAAAAAAAAAATTTTTTTGTAAATTTTTTTTTTTTTTTTTTAAACTAAAAAAAAAATTACCATTTTTTCCGTCGATAAAATTAAGCATAGACTCCCTCATTTCGATATGTGCACATTATGAAGACTCACACTGTATATCCGTATTTGTTAACGGTACGAAAATATTGTTTTGAAGGATTAAAAAAAATATTTTTTATTACAAAACTATTGTTGACGGTATTTAATGTATTTGTTGGAGTGAGAAAACGTCAGAAATAGCTGTCAAACGCAAGCAAAAAATTGCATTGAGAAAAATTAAAATCTTATTCAAACATTTTTGTCCACAACTGTTTCCACTTAACCCACTGTGCAGCACATCCGTAGTTGAACTAGAGGCAAATAACAATTTGTTGTGTCCAATAATGATACAAGGCGGAATGATAACCATTATGTCGTGGGCGGGATCGAAGTCGCTACCCAGTGCACAGCGGTCATTACCGGGCGCTATGATTTGTTGCCTTGTGTGGCTCAAGGTGGGCTGCATTAGATGTATTAAAAACTTTTTGTGTAGCTTTTGTTTTTAAAACTAAACTGATGGTTTTAGGCCAGTATTAATTTAATCATTCAAATTCAAAATATTTTATTTCACATAAACCTACAAGGGCACTTATGAAACGTCAGAAGCTAGGTGCACGGTTCCAATTGATCGCTTCCTATGGAGAAGAGCCGGCAAGAAACTCCACGGTTACTCATTTCAAAATAGTTTCTACAATGTTTTCAAATTAGTGTTAATAGATATGACAGGAGCTCGTGGCTAAGTAATACCAGCCGCATGGGTCGATCCAACAGGTTAAGCTACGCTTGCCGGGGTTGGTCTATGGATGGGTGACCATCTTTACATACCGAGACTCCTCCGTGCCTCGGAAAGCACGTTAAGCCGTTGGTCCCAGCTGTCATTTGTAGATCTTTGACAGTTGTTACGGGTCGTCAGAAGCCCGAAAGTCTGACAACCAGTCTTACCACGGGATATCGTGTTACCCAGTACCTAACTGGGTTGTGGAGGTCAGATAGGCAGTTGCTCCATGTAAAATACTGGTATTCAGCTGCATCCGGTTAGACTGGAAGCCGACTCCAACATAGTTGGGAAAAGGTTAGGCAGATGATGAGGACAGTGTAGGCCTATCAACAAGTATCAGGTACTTAGTAAAATAGAAAATGGTCCACAAGTCTACAGCCTACAACGTTCTCACATTCACAAAATCTAAAAGAAAATAATCTATATAAAAGATAAACAAAATAATAAAAATAATGACCAATTTAAACCAAATGACATGATTACAACTATACCAAATCTAATTTGATAAAAAAAATATAGAAAATTGTAGGAATATGATGTCAAATAATGAAAAGATTGTCAATGAAGTATGTAAAATGAAAAATCATTCTATGAAATCTCATGCCGTGGTGATGATGACCAAGTCAGTAAGAAGGGTTACGGGGCTGTCACCCAGAAGTGACATTCTATCAGCAATAACGGTGATGGAAATGCCAAAAATTAATGTGACTGATATAAGCTGCTGAAAAGCTAATGTCAATTTTGTTGAAAGTCATTGGAGAAATATACGAAACGTTTCGATGGCAATTGCCACTTGTCTAGTCCTTCAGGTAGGGCTAGCAACCGGACATGTCCGGATTTTTGGGCTCCCGTCCGGACTTTGTCCGGCCTTCCCATTAGTGTGGAGTTTTCGATGTAAGGGTTTTATTTTTTAATAAATATGATAAATGAGTTCTGCAAAATAAAAATGATAAAGTAAAATATCCGGACTTTTTTTTGCAAAATATGTCCATTTTTTGTTGGGACTTTTTAAGTTTAGGTATGGTAACCCTGTGGACGCCAGACATAGCTAAGTATGAGTCACTAAATTTATACGGAGCTAAACTTTTTCATTCAAATTATTAATATGGTAATACAACCCTCGGGAAGGATTTCTATTAATTAAAACCTTGTGAATACACAAAAAATTGTAACATTTAAAACCGATTCCAAAACATATTATTACGAATGCAACAAAAAATCTAACTCAACAATTAAAAACGGAACTCGTATAATTATAGAAAAAGATATGAAAAAGTTTATATTTGAGAAAAAAGGTTAATAATTAAAAGCCAATCAAAATTGCATGGAAACCGTATCAATCATCTGTGGTCAAGTAAAAATGTATAATTTTTATATGACATTTAAGTCCCATAATAATCGATCCCATACATTTTAATAGCCATACCTTAAAGATACGATCATTTATCAGTGTAAATTGTACCTTAACTGAATCAGTACAAAGTCTATTTTCACTTGTCGGAAACGCTAAATGGTTAACTGTCATATTTATAATTTTTGCAAAACGTATCGATACGCTGTTTTGTATAAAAATTTATGATCTTATAAATACGTTTCACTCTTTTTTTCTTGGGTAAGCAGGAGTAGTAGTTGTTTGGTATAATAAAGATAAAGTAGGGATTATTAAGACTTTAAAATAAATTAGCTTTTAATTACATTTCAGTTGATCAATGAAAGTTTAAAAATTCGGTTTAAAAAAAAAACTATTTTTCATTATATTTTTTACATTTCTTAATAATTATAATTATATGTCAATGATGAAAAATAAGTAAAAATTTTTGGCCAATGATTTAACAAAATTGACCATTGGGTATCTCTCCATCTAAGTAGCCATACATATCAAGCACCTGCTGTCAATTCTATACTAATAATGTCAATTTGACACAAAAAAGCTAATTGTAGTAAAAAAAAAAAAATTCAAAAACGTAGTGTTAACAATCTTACAGATGATTAAAAAAATAAATGTGCGTCGTTTACCATGTGAAATTAACTACAATGGTTGAAATTGAATGTAATCTTTTATGTTATAAAGTTCAATTTTTATATTCTTACATGATGGCATAAATCTGCCTAGCCTTTTCCCAACTATTGGGGTCGGCTTCCAGTCTAACCGGATGAAGATGAATACCAGTATTTTACATGGAGCGACTGCCTATCTGACCTCCACAACCCAATTACTGGGTAACACGATACCCCTTGGTATGTACGACTGGTTGTCAGACTTTTTGGCTTTTGACTACCCGTTACGAGATCTACATTAAAAATTAATGAGTAAAATATGCGATTAAACTCAAAGAAAAGTATAGAAAATGTAAAATAAGACTTTATACACACACGTATTTACATGATTTAAAAACTAACAGACTCAAAATAACAGACTTAGAATAGATGTGTACAAGTATATAAAAGGAGGGGGATAGTTTTTCAAGACATCGCCAAGCGGCTGGTCGACTCTTCACGTGACCAGAGGGCTGGCCTATTCTTTGGCCAAAGAACCAGCATTGCCATACAACGTGGCAATGCTGCCAGCCTTTTGGCCACTTTTCTTATTGACAGCGATGCGGACGAATTTTTTGATACCCTATCATTATTCCCCCCCCCCATAAAAAATGTGTATTTTTATGTGAAAGTATTTAAGTTATATTTTATAATCGAGCTGTCAGAAAAGAAAAAAAATGCAACACATAAAATTAAAAACGAATTAATTGACATGATAATCAACTTAAATTTCACTTTATTTATACCCAATGCAGGACGATAAATTTTATTATTATTGAAAGATTTAAAATAAATTAATGTTCTCCAATAATTGGCTATCAAATCCTAAACCAATTAGCCAGATATAAAATTAATTTGCATAAAAGTTTGTATGTTGAATTTTTTATCTGCTATCTTAGGTATGAAGTTATTAACTTATAATAAGTATTTCACCGTTTAATAGAAGCTATTATCAATCAGTTATCTTGCTACTATGGGTATGCCTAAATAAACTGCTGGATATTGGCATCTTTATCTCCTTTTCTTAATTTGCCTTTCCTGTGATCTTTAGGTATTTATTCTTCTAAGCAACCACCTCTGTAGTCTAGTGGTTAACCATCTATCTCAGACCCAGAAGTTCGATTCCCAGTGGCGGCAAAATTTTCTGCTCGGCTTGGGATAGGGCTTGTTCTAAACCCGCTTGAAACACAGCATTTCGCAATCAGTCAATTTCGAACGTATCGCACCTTTTTAGTAAATTTTGCATCTATTTCATAAAAACTAAAATTACGTATCCCTAACGTATCACTTATAATAAATACCTGGATGACGTTTTCTAAATCGATTTATCGCCCCCGAAACCCCCTGCATACTAAATTTCATGAAAATCGTTGGAGCCGTTTCCGAGATTCAGATTATATATATACAAGAATTGCTTGTTTAAAGGTATTAGGTATGTCAGTCCTACAAACTTGACTTTCTCATCTTTATTATCACTGGTAGAATATTAAGTCACCCTGTCTAGGCTCCATCATTTCAACTTAAATTTTACCATGTCTGCCCAATGCTAAGGTCCAAACAAATATGAAATAACAACTGTCATCCTCCACCATTACAAGATGGAGTTTGGAGGACATCAATTTATTATTAATAAAGTTTAGAACCAACATTGTTGTTTGGACTTAGCCTTTCTCATTCTCACCATGAATTTTATGTTTAGTTATTAACTCTAGCAATATAATTCTCAATTTTAGCGTCTTTGGCATCATTAGTGGCATCATTAAAATCTATAATCGATTGTGTTTGTATTGTTGTGTGTATATGTCAATTGGTGTTTAGTACTAATTGGATTTGAAATAGGCATACACAATTATCCGTGTATTCTCTGCCTACACTATTTTGTCGTTAAAGTTTATTTGCTCTTAAACACTAAAGTGCATTGTATTAATCTTTTAATAGGCACTTCGTGTTGTGTTGTCGAATTACTAATATAGGTTTTGTAGGATTTCTAAACTTTGTTGTCTATTCATTGTCATCTATTGATTGGCTTGCGACCTCTTTTGTTTTATTCAACTGAGCTTAAGGCACAACTAGCCGATACTTTTTTCATACAAATTTCGGGGGGGTTTTACTCCACTGTTACACATTGTACATCCAAAGTAAAACATGAAATCATTTTGTCTTATTATTAATTTAATAGTAGCAGAATAGTAAAAAAAAGCAATTAAAAAGTTATGAGCCAACAAAGATTCGTTTTTCCTGCTAATTTTAACGCAACTTTGGAGTAAATAAGTAATAAAAGAAGTATAAAATCTCCAAAACAAAGCTCGTTCCGACAAAGTTCAATTGTCGAAGATTATAATAAACTTTATTCGTAATTGATTTATGCAGTAGTTTTTTCATAAAACTTCACCTTCCAAAGGACTTTTCGTAATTTTTTACGCGCTCGTTTTTACTAAAATCGTTCTGAACGGTGTTTGTGTGCGTGCGAACTAGAGTTTGTGCATGTAGACCAGCGTCTAACTGCTCATCACTGATACTATCTCTGTCGGACACGATGACAGGTGAGATAGCGTGCTTTTTGACCAAGCCCACCAATGAGTTCGAGCCCGCGACTAGTTCAACCTTAAGAGGGTTTATCCTAAAAGTTGTCAACGTCGTAAATAGCTGTCAAATATTTACCTGTTTTGATTAATTTAGCAATATTACTGTATGGAAATAAGAAATCTGGCTGACTAGTTCCCTAGAATATTAATAATGAAATGCAATAATTAATATCGTAATACCGAATATTTAGTTTTAGATGTAAAAAAAAGATCGGACACTTTCCAAATGCTTTTTTACACCCAAAATTGTTACAACATCAAATTCAGTGTTATAATTGCAATTCATTATTAATATTCTAGGGAACTAGTTAGCCACATTTCTAATTTCTATGCAGTAATATTGCCAAATTAATCAAAACAGTGAAATATTTGACATCTATTTGCGACGTTGCCCACTTTCAGAATAAACGAATACCTTTAACTTTCGGTGTAATGTAAAAATCTCACCGACTCCCACAATTTAGGTGAAGTGACCTGATGCGAGGGATTGACATTATTGACAGCCCACTTCACCTTTGTTTTCACGCTGAGATTTTTATAGAACAGATGTGTTGTTTCATCTTTGTCTTCCTTCAAAACTGTTTCATTAGTTTTATCTTTATTTATACACTTCTATTCTCTGACATTCCAAAATTCTTCTAAATTGGTAACATGTAAGTTTAAGTGAAGACAGTTACTCACTGAACTTAAAACAGAGGTTTCTCAAACAGTGTGCGAGTAGGGTTGCCAGGCACAAAAATAGAAAAGCCGGACACAGATTCATATTTAGCCGGACATTTTGCCCTGAAAGCCTGACACACTAGTTTTGAAATGAAAAAAAAAAAAGTACACTTTTATTTGTGTAGTTATTACTGTTATTCATTTGAGACTTACTCTACTCTTAATTATGAATCACATTTTGTTCTAACTAAAGTAATTTGTAACTTCTTTACATTTAAAGTAACTAAAACAATCAATAATCAGCCTTTTTCATTACATTGAAAGTAATTAAAATAATCAATAATCAGGCATCTTTTGTCGGTGGTGGTTGACTAAAAGCCTAACAAAAGCCGGACAGGCCGGATTTGTCTATACAGGGTGGCAGGGACATCGACGCGAAAACTGTTACCATGGATTTCTCTATAGGAAGCGAGCAATTGGAACCATGCACCTAGCTTCTGACGTTTCATAAGTGTCCTTGAAGGTTTATGTGAAATAAAATATTTTGAATTGAATTTAAAAAAAAAACTGCTGTTTCATAGAAAAGTGCAATACCTTCGCAGTGTATGGAACAGCAGATTTTTTTTAAATAACCGACGAACCATTTCAACCGTTTCAAGGGGGGTTCAGAATCATGTACTGAATCCATGGTAACAGTTTTCGCGTTGATGTCCCTGCCACCCTGTATTTGGCCGGACACGATTGTAAAAAGCCGGACACTTGGCAACCCTATATGTGAGACTAAAATAAACAAGACGAGAATAAAGAGAAAATTTATTGTAATTACAAAATATAAGTCAGAAGCAAATTAGTATAGTTTTGGAAATGTTATGTCATGTAAGTTTAATTAGTACATAATCATAGTATAATTATTATTGTTGGCAACTAACATAATTATAATATATACTGTGTTGCTAGTTGTAAAAAATCGGACCGCTTCGGTGTGCATGATAGTATCGCATTTCCGGGCAACACGGGGTTTTAAATGTCGAAAAAAAGCGTTTCTTAAGTATGGGCCACAGATTATGTAAGAGATTGGACAGATTATTTGCCTACGAACATGGCTAATAAGAGTGGCATTAAAAAAAAAATATGGGAAAAATGGGGGATTAGAGAAACTAAGGTGTTTTTTATGCAAATGAGTCTAGGGATAAGTAGATTTAAGATCACGGCATTTAGAATTTATTTAAAGACAATACACCATTTTCTTTAAAGAGTTCAGTCATGCAGCGAAAAGATTATTAAGACCTTAACATAGAAGTCAAATCATTTATTTATCAGTTTATTAGAATACTTCCAACTTTATCTGCATTGAAAGTCCTCGCAATCTTCTACAAACTCTAAACCTATCTAGTTATTAAAATTTATGGTTAGTAAATTGTCGAGTCTATATTTTTAATCTGTGCGTGCGCGCGCGCAGCCAAGCGAGCGAGCATTTTATTAGCTACGTACAAGCATTACGACCCGACTGCGCCCGCCATTAATCCACTGCCCGACCTTACTTTACATTCGTTATTGTGAAAAATATCTAATAAATACACTTCTCTCTTCCACAGATACGCCAAGAGAAACCTTACTACATAGCGGACCCTGAGGTCGACTCATTAGTAAGTATTGTCCACATTTATTAGTCATACTAACCTCAAGACAAATAAAACGTGGGATAACTTTAATACCCCATAAAATAGGGAACATTTCAGCTTAATTTACGATTTGATTAGCTAAAGAGCTGTCGAAATTAACTACAGGTAAACGAGAAATATTTCTCGGAACAACAAAATAGGGAAATAAGTTGGAAAAAAAAGATATTATATTGTCACTCATAAAAAGCTGAATCGCACCGTGTGCCTCCCGCGGCTAGCGTGGACAAAAACTGAAATAATAAAACTAAGATGGCGGCCACCCACGGCCCCGTTCGACACGGGTACTTAACTGATTTTTAACAAATAAAATCTAAGGCATTACGAATCGCGCCGGTCGGAGGCGACGTTCATGTTATTTGACTTTGTTACTCAAAATTCGTTTTATCAACTGTCCCCGTCACGCACGTACCTATCTTTGCTGTTAGATTGATTTGTTTGCCTAATGCGTCGTGACTCATAAATTTTGAGAAATTAAAACTCACTGGGGAGAAAACAGTAGCGTGGGGTTATAAACTAAGCTGTCAGTTACCTGTGGTAGCGTTGATAAGCGTCATTCATCCACGAAGGGGTTTTTAACCAGCTTGAAGATAAGATGCCCAAACATAGGGCGACATCCGGGCGAACAGCAAACTTTACTCGAGGAATAGGTGAATTATCGTGTTGTGTTTTGGTCCTGAAGCTGACATGTGGTGCCACTGGCTGACGCATCTGTTTGTCTAGTTGCACAGTTTGTTTTTGACGCCAGTTGTTTTTAGTGTTATCGTTTTGCTTAGTTGAATGATTTTGTAATAAGAAATAAAGTGATTTTTCGGAGAATTAACAAAAAATCTAGGTCAATAACCTACCTATTGAGAGCATCTATTCAAGTTAGTCTGTTTAAAACTAAATTAAATTCTTTTTTAGAGTTTTTTTGGTCTGTATTACTGTGTTTACCGCAAAAGAAGCAATAGGGCATAACATACCTATGCTATACACAGGACTAAAAAGCTGTTGAGTAGTTACTACATAATTAGTATAAGTACGAACGTCGAACAGCCTAAGTATCGCATAATATATTTTTTCTACAAAAACTTGCGGTCGGCCCTCTGTGCAAACGTACAAAGCATACTGAAGAAAATTATTTCAATACGCTGTTATTGACTTTTGAAATAATTGAAATTGAGTAATTTTTTATAGTGATAATTAAAATAGCTGCTTTGTTGATGGTTTTGAGAACCACATGACACGTCTGAGTTCATATTAAAAGTTTTTGAAAAGGTAATTATGTAAAATGTTTGTCTGTAAAAAAAAAATAAGCTAGAAAACTGAAAACTTTGAAATATTTGAAACACGTATTTTTTCGATTCCTCTGTAAGTCCTTATAGTCGTTTCTAACCCAAAAACAGAGGAAAAATTAAAACATAACACAACCAAAATACCTAAATCAATCACAATAATTTTTGTACCAAGACCAAAATCTATTTTGCAAAAGTCTTAAAAAATTCAGCATAAACACAGGCAAATCCAAGTCTCTAGTGTAGGTATATTCCTTCCACTAAAGACATTCACCCACCGCCACAGCCTCAGGTGCTCCTCTTTATCGCCAACTGTCGTTAATACAATGCCGAGTGCGCTATTGAGCGTAATTGGGACCCTGCAGTCTGTCGCTCGCGTCATGTCGCGAATTTAAAGTGTTTTGCGAAGACATGCTCAATGTAGGCCAAGGGTAACGAAGTAATGGCTGTTTCTGAGGTTTGTGCTTTGTAAAACAGTTAAGGCATTGTTTTAAAAGCTGTTTTGAAGAGGAATGGTAATGAAAAAGCTCAAAAACTATTTCTAACCGAAGCTGAACTCATTTGAAACTGAACTCCACCAAAAAACACTGGCACTGTGTAAGATTTGGTAAAAGTTCGAATTTAAAAAAAAACATACTTCAAACATTTGAAAAAAGAACACGTGGGCCATACGTTTGTTAGTCTAGTGATGTACACACTGTATCGAAACAAAGTACAGTCAACTAAAACTAAAGTTGACTAAAACCAACAGAGAATTGACTGTTTTATTGACCCATTTGGTTAGAGAGGCGATTGGTTACGACCCGAGGAGGTTGTTTGCCCACGTCACATCTGTGTTTGGTCTGTCACAGCCTTTTGAGGCTTTAAGCTTCCTCAAACATAGTTGAACTGCAGTAGCATGGGTAAATAGAACCGAATAGTTTTGTGTTTTACGAGTCATTAGTAAACGATATCGTGTTAACACGTTATGGAATGACGTAGTTTTAATCCCTTGAAATTTTATATATTGAAACGTAGCCTTAGAATTTTTTATTATTATTGTTTATTAATAATAAAGAGAGAAACGAGGTTAATGGTGTAATTTCTTTTAATTAATTGAGTTGTAATTTATGTTTTTGTCAATAAAAACGTTCTATGGTTCTTGAAAACCGTGGTGTTATGACCATTATTAGGTAACTAACAGTATATTTAACAATTTAAGCCTATAAAATTTAGCAAATAAAAACTAAATAAAAACCGAACATGTTAGTATACTTTAGTGGTACTTAAAATTGAGTTTAGTGTTGTGTAACAAATAATTAACACTTTTATCGACGCAACTTATGTATTAATAAATATTATTTTATTCCAATTGCAAAAACCTACAGTACTCACCAAGCTTTCCTTGCCAATGAATTTTAAAACAACATCAGATCCTTCTTAACCAAAATTCGGTTTCCAAGCAAGGGATTACATTGGGACACTCATAGTCTCCCCTTTCCAAACAAACCCGTCTCGGTGGCAAGAGTGAAACAAGTCAAACACATTTTTATCTGTTAGTGTCGCCTGTGTCAACGAAACGTCTGAACAAACAGTCAGGGGTGGCGCTTTCGACTGTTTAATTGAAATTACAGCAACACGAGCGACACAGATGTTGGTAGTACTTGTGGGACTGTGGGTTCATAGTTTATTGCGTAGTTTTCGGTTAAAGAGGAAAAAGTGCATGTAAAGTTGAAGTGAAATTAACGGGCATCGTAATGTAATTTTTGTATTCCTTGACTAACTTTTATTTAGTCTTTATTACTCTCAATTACTTCTCATGGCTATAAAGTATTTATTTTGTGAATAATCTAATACTAATATCACAAAAAATGTGTTGTAATGATTAACATTACATAGATAAACTCTTTTTCTACAATTATCAATTTTCTATACACGATACTGTTACCGGAAATACCAATTTCATCCATAATAACATAATAATAACCTCCGAATTCAAACTTATTACGTTACTCAAAACAGAAAACGTAAGAAATTTAAATTCGAGACGGTGTAAAATCATCAATCAAAAGCGAAATAAGCCAAGATCGCTTTTAGAATTCAGCTCGCGTCCTCAAGTGGCAATCAGAAACAAATCAAGACGCTATTAAAACGGCATTAACTGCTTTTTTAGATAGATATCGATTTGAAAAAAGTCGCCGATTAGATCTTCAAACACTATCAAACAATGGTCGATAGGATCTTAGTACGAAGGCATTTGAATTGCGCTGCGTGAACATATTCGTGTATTGTGTGTTATGTTAATTCGAAAGAATATTTAGCCTTCGAACGTTTTGAAATTGAGAAAGAGATTGTGGTTATGATATTCAGAGATAAAAAAGGTTTTGATATTTGTCTGTGGTGTTGCGAAATTTTAACAGTAATTTTCAATACAAAACCTATAAAAGTTCGAATACTAGATAAATTTGATGAATTCAGCTTTGTGGAAATTGAAAAACTATCGATAACATGTTAAGTAAACAAGATGAATACGTCGCATCACTACGCACAGCGGGGACTAGCTGTACATTGTCCGTCCATTGTTGCTCAGTTCGTATTGTGAGATGGCCGATGGACAGACTATGTACCTATATCATGTTTCTGACTAAAAGGGCAGGTACATGTCGAAATATTCAGTCTAAACTGTACACCCAAAACATTTCGTAAAAGCTATAGTTAGAAATAAATAAAAACATTGAAGATTGCGGCCATTTTGATAGATTAGTATAGAATTATCATAAGTCACAGTTTCAAGGAGTATTCGAATTTCGAAGGACTAAAAAGTCATTCTTGAATTGGTGACATCACTAATTAGGACAAAAAATCTACAGAAACATGTGACATTCAATGTTGAGAATATTGTTTTGTAATTATTAATGAGAAGATAATAATAATAGACACTCCCACGACAGCTCTACAAAATAGAACAAACTCCACGAATATTAATACCATGTGATTAAGATGATGTTTTTTTTACAGATGGTGCAAGCGATACAAGTTCTACGGTTTCATCTATTAGAATTAGAAAAAGTAAGTATATCTACCTTACTATCTTGTTGGAATACATTTGGAATCGAAACTTGGACCGGTTTTGAAAAAAAAAATAACACCTTTCGATTATCTTTAGGCACGATTTTAAATCGAGATATCGTATCGATCTTGGGGCACGCAACGACTGCACGCACTGGCCGTTCGATGTTTAAATTAATCAAATTCACGTTTCGAATAGTTTAAAATGTGTTTGTAATTAAGAATTCACGCGAGGGATATGAAGAAAAATACTTTGAAGATATTTTAGACATGGCTATACCTAACATTGTTTGATCAGTTTAACATTTGAAGTCACATTGAAACTACATAACGATCCTTGACATTTGATACACGTCTTCAAGAACAGGCTAAGGGCACAGTTCATACTGCCTTCTCGTTAAATAACGAATTGTTCGCGACCTAAAAATAGAACATTCGACATTAAAGCTAGATCCACACTTTATAAAATGTAAAGTCGCTATTTAAGATATAAGGCCGTGTCCAGCCCTAATTTGGAGTGAGCAAAACTAAACGTCGCGTAGTGCGCGAGGTGTCGGCGCGCGAGTGAATGGGATCGGCGTTCGCATTTCGAATGTTGTTTGTTTTTCCCTTATCTGCCATTTGGGCGCGTTCCGTTCGGACCGGTTCGGCTTCTTGCGTGTGTCGCATCGCCAATTCTCGCCATTATACTCTCCAACGTAACGGTAACGCGACGGGACGCGAGCTTTTTGCTATTCGCAATCAGATCGAACAATTTGCGCTCGGACGCATTAATTAGGAGCATAAAATTCAAATCTCCGGTATGTTTTTACGACGAGCGGTGTCGCCCGGCGAGGAATTAATTTAGCTTGTCAATATTATGGTCACGTTTCAACGAAACGACGTCTATATCAAGACGAACGATCTCGAGAAACGAGATACCTCGAGCGGTCGCTCTCACAGCGGATTCCATAAAATATCGGGCGCCGCGCGTCTAAGCCGCGGTATGTTTGGGGATACGTTCGACCAAACCGTACGCAGCGCACTAATACGAGCCGCTGTAACGAGATAACATGTAATGCGATACCGCTGTACGGAACTGGCTGGCCGGAGGGCGAGATAAAGGCCGATTTGGAAAAAAATAAAATAAAAAGAATAATGCGTTGTTCGAAATTCAAAATAGCGAGGGCCGTGCGGAGATTGAAGAAAATCGTTCAATTCAACGAGACGGATGATCGATTTTTAAATTCGGATCTGTGAGTTTGCTCTTTTTTGGAAAAAACAACTAAAGTTGTTTTTTGGAAGTCACACATTCGATGGCGGGTCTGTAACCTGCCAGGAGATTTTAGAGATTATTTATCTGTTTGAGTTGGCGGAGGTGAAGAGTTCGCGACACCCGGGGACCAGTTATCATGGCTGACCCGATTGCTAGCACGCATAGAAAGTGGGCTTTGGCACCGAAGCAATGAAAGCCGAGAACATAACTTAGCGGAAGTCGGTTAAATGCAGACAGACACGTTTACCTGTCTCTGTGATCTAAAAAGCTATTTTTTCCGTCAGTTCATATCCCATACACGTCGGTTCCTATCTCGTCGACGGTTTTTGTCGAATAAAATTTAAAAAAAGATGCCGTTAGCTCGATCCGTTTCCGCTTCACTACACACCGTTCACAGGTGATGTGGTTTTTTTGAGCTTTTATAATAATTAAAAATAAAAAACGTCCAACGGCCCAACTCGCGTACAATGAGATCTCGTTAAGTGCACTGTTTTTTACTTCCTTTTTACTATAATTGCTCGGTTTTTTACCTCTTTTTTGGTAAAAAGAACAAGTCTATAATAAAGATCTTTTGAATGCAGTCGAGAATTTTTTGACAGAACATCTATAGTCGGTAATGAGGTATAATGTTATTGCGTTAGACAAAAAATTCTTTAAAATTCTTGGACGCCATCTCTTTAACGAACTCCTCGAAATTATATTAACATTGAAAATATCGTATAACGTTTTTGATTTATGTTTTTAATATTTTAAATATGGCCGGCGGCGACATCGCTCGATGTTGAGTCCTTTTCGGTCGATGGGCTCTGCGATTGGTCGTCGTTACGAGCGTTTTTTTAGTCGCGCTGTCTGTCTGTGCCCTAATTACGTTATATGATGTAGCTCGGTAATGTCAGCCTTTTATTAGACTCGTCGTTTTTTCAAATTTTTGAATATCGAAAACGGCCGATTACGGAGTCCGTTCGATGTTCATTCGTCCGAATCCGGATTGTGAACGAGTAATTTTAAAATTGGAACGTTTTATTTTTATTTGTGATCTTGGTTGTTTTATTTGAAAATTCCTTCGCTCCATAGAGAATCAGCTATTAGTCATCTCATAACTAGTTAGGATTAATAGGTATGCTTACCTTTTAGTTCTATTATTGGTTATGGTTGGTGATCATTTAAAGAAGACTGTTGCACTGCTTTATACCTATTCTATAATGACCCTACCAATCTCTTTAGTAAAAAAAATTAAATAAAAAAAATCTGTCAGTCCACCCCGCAAACCTGACTGACCACACTAAAACAAAATTATAACTTTTTTCAAATTTCGTTTGCGTATCATAAAATCTTATCTGTAACGTGCTTAACTGATTTACGACGGGTCAGAATGTCAGATTTGTTGGTTTACAGGACTCGAACCCGGGTCGTTTTACTGCCGACCCGTTTTTACAACCGTTATACTGTTGGATTACTATATGGTACCGTGGCGACTTAGTGTTGGTTTACTGTTACTTCTTCACACGTTTAATTGGTAAATTAATTAGTGGGTTTGATTCTGGTTTGATGTTAGTTTTGGAAATTAAAATAGATGCTTTGATAAACATTAATATTTGTTTTTTGGAAGACAAAGGTGCCAATTCCCTTGTTCACAAACAAAACTAAATTTAAGTTCAGTGCATCTTTTTCTTTCTATTTCATTAAGAAAAGGACAGAAGATAAATTTTAGTTTAGTCCTGTCAAATTAATCAGCGCCTGTCACTCTCCATACAAGTTTAGACGTGATTAAAAACTTGCCGATTAAAATTACGTCAATTTACGTCAAACGCTGATTAATTTGACAGGACTAAACTAAAATTTATCTTCTGTCCTTTTCATAATGAAATAGAAAGAAAAAGATGCACTGAACTTAAATTTAGTTTAGTTTGTGAACAAAGGAATCGGCACCAATGTTTGGCCTTCTTCGAGTCTTGACTGATGGTCTTTTAATAGAGACCTCTCCATTTATGCCTGACACCTATTTGTCCATCATTTTTCCAATCTACCTCGACTTTCTTCAATGGCACCTAATCTCCGTTTGAAATAAGATTAGACATTTAAACAAACCTTTTTTACAGTCCGTTCAACCGATTTTGACTTTTATACTGTAGGTATAAGGATGGCATTAAAAGCAAAAAAAGTGGTTACAAACCAACTGTTTACTGCAGCTGTCATTTGTCATGCTACCAACACAATAGAAGTCAAAATCGATTGAACGGACTGTAAAAATGGTTTAGTTAATTGTCTAATCTTATTTCAAACGGAGTATAGTCATAAAACTCTCTACAGTAATATAAATAAAACAAATGCTTGTAATTTTCACAATATTAGAACGTTAGTACACATGTTCAGTCAAAAATATAGGTAATAAAAACGAGGAAAACGCAGTCAAAACTTCTCATTTCAAAAGTAACGTCCAATTACTAGAAGAAAAAAAAAAAAACATAAACAGCAAATAAAATAAAAACGACATTATTAAAAAATAAATTCGATAATGTGACATTTGGAGAGCGATGGCGGCCGCGCATTTAGCCTGTCAAACGCACAGATTAAATATAAATAAAACCATAGATTATATGAAAATGTTTGGTTTTATATGTGTTTGCGCCCACGTTCCTAAAGCTAAGAAATACCTAGTTTTTAGTGAAATGGGATGTTTTTGTAATTTTTGACCGACTTGGCAAATGATAATGTGTTTCGAATGATATTTAGACTGTAACGTTGTTATATAAAGTGTTATTGTTAGGATTAATAGTTATATTAATCGTGTTTTTATTCCATTAGGTATTGCCCCTTAACATGTTTATTATTCCTTAGTTGTGAACTTGAAAATATGATCTCAATAAATACGCAGACAGTCTACAGCCATTATTTTCTTTTTACCATTTCAAACACAACACCACCCTCCTCGACCGTACGAGTCGGCTAACCCACTCGTACGACCGTGGCCCACTTTTGACTCCAGCCCACACTTCTGGCAATCGTCGGGACATTTCAACATTTTATATGACACCTGTCTAACAACCTGAGACATTTTGAATAATAAATCATATTGGCTAAGACTGAAAAGGATAAGGTTGAATTATAATAAACTTAACCAAAAAAAAAATGGCAACACTCATTGAATAATAATAGGAATTCCTATTTCAAAGCAAAAAAAGAAGTTTATTTTAAAAAACAGAACGTTCTTGAAATTCCATATTCAAAATCCCTTCTTATTCCAAATGTCACGAGCCGTTATGTATCACCTTCCATTCCAAATTTAAAAAGTATCGGTGAGACGCCGTATCTTAATCCCGAGTTCCAAATTTAAAAGTTCCGGAAAGAGTTTTAGGAACGACAACTTAAGCTTACGTTATGTCACACCTTATTCAGAATTATTTGAGTAGAAACATAAAATTACATGCTGTCATTAGTTCGACAACTCTAATATACACAAAGAAAGTTAAATGACAGCAAAAGAGGACAAAAAAATAACTATGAGTCACGATATTGATCAAAATGTAAGAAACTGTGATAAAACTGATACAGCAGATGTTATATCGTAATTTAAAGATGTCTGCCATAGTTCGGCATTGGAATGCATCTCATTAGCAGGGGTCAACGTGTCTCTGACGTTATACATGTATATATTTAATAATATAAACTCTTGGTAACGGCAAATGGTTGCTATTGAACTGGCTGCTGAAGCTGGACAAAGGTTATTGAACAAAGAAAATATATACATACAAAGTTCATAAAGTACGGGATATATTGCATATAATATTTTTGGTAAATTTCTTGCTGACTGGGAAAGTCTTACCAAGAGGTATCGTGTTAACTGGGTTTGTGGAGGTCAGATATGCAGTCGCTCCATGTAAAATACTGACATTCAACTGCATCTGGTTGGACAAGAAGCCGACCCCAACATAGTAGATGATGATGACTGGGTGTGGTTAGAATTGCCAAAGAAAGACAATATAAAAGCTTTATTTGAGAGTGGAAAAGATATTAATGAGAAGAATCTTGAACAAATGAGAGCTAAGCATTCTTCTACAGCTAATAACATCAAAGTGCAAGCATAACTCTGTTTATTTAGCAAGCAAGAGGGTTGAGTCGATATAGGGAACTAACAGCTGATAATAATGATAAAGTACTCGTAGGCATCAGATTTTGAATTGTCTGTTCTAAGTTATCAAATTAAATATGTTTGTTCTATTATATTAGAAACAATGTCTACTTCTCCAATGAAAACAATCATTGGTTTAGTTGCTTCATAATTTCTTTCTTTATTATCTTTCTCTGTGCTTCCATCATACGTTTCTTTTCCAACATTGGCTTCTATAATTCTTGCCAGATGTTTCTTTTCGTGTTTTTCTCAGTTGTCAAGTAATTTAGAAAAACCTGTCGATTAGGAAATTAGTGTCCCGAAACATAAATTAACTGTCAACGGGGAGCACCGTATCCGTTTCCGTTGTAGCGTTCTATTTTCAAATTCTCTGACGTTTCTTATACTGTTTCGATATAAAAAATTAATATTATGAGTTATGTTGGTGTTTATGAAATCATTTTATAATGTTTTACAAATTCTAGTAGTCGTTCCTGGTAGGTGATAGTTTTCTAGGGTCTTTAATGTCCATATCCGTGTCCTACTGGCACCAAAAACCGTCTCATTTTTCTTTTTATTGTTTTATCGGTTACTATAATTATGTTTCATGCAATAAAATTATAAATATATCTTCTAATTCAACTGGGTGGACAGCCATTAATTCCGTCATCAAAAGAGTTCCGAATTTACGATCCCCCGCATGCTAATACATCAGTATAGTGATGACACATTAATTACTCCAAAATTAAACAATGATGAATAATTTAATATTATTATATCATGTTTTCGGTGACAGCCCTAGTATTTACATAGTATAGCGGTCACGCATGCATTCTTAATAGGGTTGGGAGAAGTTAGATTTGACTAGAAAGTAGATGACAATATTAGGGGAACCTAAGGAGATAGGAACCAGTGGCTTTTTGTCCGAAACAGGTCTAATCGAAAATATAAATATTCCTTGCCCAATCTAGAATAGCTATATCGAAGGCTAAGCTGTGCTATTGACCCTACAGCGGCGAATAGACAAAATAAATTTCGTTTTCTAAAATCTAAAATGTATAAGGATTTCAATAGCCTGCTTACACCTGCCGATATTTACGACTGACCGTGTAAACGCTATCTAAAAGTTTCGTTACCCATTTTATTGCTCTATGTTAATTTCTAAGTTAATTATACCCATGAAAATTTATAAGCCTGACGCACAAAATTAATATCTACCCTACAGGGTGCCTTTATAGGCAGAAATGGTAAAAAATCGTGTTCCTTTCCGTTTTTACGATTCATTTTCGAGTTTTTTTACGCGCGTGTGACAGTTGGTCGATTCCAAATGTATTCCTTTCTGTATTGTTTTGTGTTTTTTTTTAGCTTTGTATGCTGATATTAGTTTAAAGGTTAGGTTTAGGTGAGCGGAACGAGGGTTTAGTGTCGTGGTAACGAATAAATTAGACTGTAACGGTTGTAACAATGTTTTGAACAGTAGGGACTAGAGTTTAAACTAGATTAGAGAATGTGATTTTGAAATAGATTCTTCCATTTAGTTACAGATTTTTATATTGACTGGAATCGGTTCAAAGTTTCAAAACCATTTAGAAAACTTTTTAAACTTTAGATACAGAAAGCTTAGGTCATTCACAGGGTTTTTAGAGTAGGAGGCCTAAACTCAGCAGTGGATCATCAAGGATTTCCCAACAACATTTACCAACACCCCAAGCTTCAACATCCTCATTATCCTCAAGAGCCTCTCCAGCAGCTTTTGACCCTGAGCCTGTCCACAGGTACACGAGCTGTGTGACAACTTCTGTCACCGCTACATCAGCTGCCTCAAGGGCAAGATGCCCATAGACCTGGTGATCGACGAGCGGGAGTCAGCTCGCCCGCCCGACACCAACGGCGAGCCACGCTCCGCCCCCGACAGCAGCCACGACGGAGCCTCCACCCCCGATGTCGTGAGTACCCCCTACACCAAGTCCCATCTGATTCAGAGGCGTGATCCCCAGCTTGCACCCAACTCTACCACGAGCTACCTCGTGCACCCCTGCTCTTAGTTTGGCCATTGCAAAAACGAAGTATAAAAAGGGGGTGCTCGCAAAATAGTTTTAAATTCCCGCCTCCCTCGTTGTAATGCTGCGCTCGGCGACTCTGTGTTGGAGACCAGTTCTTTCCGCTTCTCGATGGTCCAGCCGCACAGTGTCGCCGGGCGCCGCACGCTCCCGGTCGCTCCGACACCCTCAGGCTCCGCCTGACGGTCAAGGAACTACCGATAGTTTAAGTTCCTTTAGAACAAATCTTCGTTTTTGCAATTGGCCAACCTCTTAACACTGTACGATTCAATTAAAGTAAATAAAGCAAAGATACAAATGAACGAAAATTTCCAAATTATTTTTCATATCGACGTTACAGTGAAGGGGTGAAATCGGGTGCGATTGAACACTATGAGAAATGATAAAAACGCCGTTTTGTATATTTTATTGATGTCGCGGAGTTCCGCACAGCACATGTTTCGATTTGTTTCTATTTAGTGTTACGCTGATTGGACATACGCGCCTGTGTCCATGTTACTATTATTTTGCACTGGAATTTATGTATACGATTGAAAAAAACATACGTATAACGTTGATTGTAATATGTGTATACTAATAAATACTTTTAAGTAAATAATACATTCAAGGTATGAGTTGGAGAGCCGTTGTTCTTGTCTTGAGGCAGTTAATACAATGCCATACAAATAGCATCGCGTTTCGGAGCTTAGATTTTAAAACGTAATTAGATGTATTAAAAAACCTATTGGAAAACGAAGTATACGTAAAAATACAACTTTAACTTGCCTAAGTGAGATAATAAGGATTAATTAAGAGTTTTAAATTATTGTAATTGATTTATCGGTGGTAGTTGCTAGAGTGTTATTGTTTTTGGCTAGTAAATACAAACATGATACGTAAATAGTTGATATTTTACGTTTACTATGGGATAGCACGATTAACTACAACTTAGTTAGTGAAAAAAAAGGAAAAAAAATACGTACACAGTATACGCTAGTTGTAAAGAATGTTCGTGTGATTTGCTCTACTCTTGTACATTTTTATTGTAATTAAGCATCTGCTTTATTACTAATGTACAGATAAGAGTAATTATCATAAACGGATAATATATGTATGTGCGTTAATGAATAGAGAACTAGATGCTTATACAGAATAAATTAAATTTAATCGTGGCGTTCATTGTGTTGCTGATATTAAAAAAAGTTAATGTGTACATTTATCCCCATTCTCCTCTCGATTTTAATATAAAGTAAAAATAATAAGAATTAAGTTTCGCTGTATTTTTATACAATGCGTGAAAATTTTGCAGATTTTTTTTTTCAATATTTCGGATCTATGCTTTGGTTTTTGAGTCTGTGGCGACAGTTTCGTCGCCATAGACAATTGTTTAATATTTTAAGGAATATTTTGGGCGTTGAGACTGAATTGTTTTGTTTGTGTTATATAATTATTATTTTCCACAATTGTTAACATTGGAAGCCATACTTAACTTATGTAAGAGCGCGGGTTCGCCCGCACATGTTAACTTGGGGACGATTAATTTTATCTAAAACAATTATTAGTTATTTTTTTTGTCTGTATATGAGTTCTTTTTAACATTTAAATTTTTCTGTAGTTGTTTGTCTAAGTTAGGTTTTTAGAATATGATGCGATGGTATTCCGTGCTTCGGAGACTATATTTTTTCTTAAAAATCTAACTCTTAATGTATTATAATGCTAATTGGTGTACGTACATCCTGTATGTCAATGTGATTATAATTTTATAGTTTTATTTTCTGAACGGATTAAACAATAAAATGTTCTGTTTGAAATTAATGCGAGTTTATTTTCAAAGAAATCACCAATACACAAAAATATAATTATTAAAAATTTCACACCTGAAAAGTAGTTACAAGATACTATAATAAAATAAAATAATGCACTGTAGGTACTTAATTACATAGTGCTTTCAAAACGCACAATATCTACTTACATAAAATTATTAAAAAAAAAAAAAAAACGAAATCACAAATACACCTACACAAACCAAAATTAGGCTCAAGTTTTCCCCAATAATAGGAATGAGTACATACATAACCATAATACTCACGCCTTCTTCCAATGGGGGTAAGCAGAATCTATAGAACGCTACCTGCTATGCGCTTTACATACTCCTTTTGCTTCGTTAAAGTTCATACATCTGGTCATACAAGCACGTCGGTTGCGAGTACTACGCACCTGACCTTTCTGAAGAACATCACCAATTACTTAGGTCACTATAATGTCCTCCTAGGTATGAGTACATACTTGAAAACACAAAGATAACTACGAAAGCTTAAAATCTTGCACTTTTCAACACCCACAAAGAAAAAACCAGTAACAATCATCACCTACCCTCAAAATCTCTTGAAAAAATATTCTCAGTGAAAATTTCCCGCCAACAATATCGCAGTTTTATCATGTACCGTATTTCTTTAAGCAGTTGCGATCCCCTGGCGCGTGGGAAAAGCCGGAAAATTGTTTCTTTACGACACGCAGCCTCTAATCTGCCAGAGGGGAAGACGCCATTAAAATATACCGCCATTTAAATATATATAGTATTGACAATGTGATGTTTTATTATTTTCCTTTTTTGAGTCTTTTGACAAGTGGGGGTGTTAAAGTGTAATCGTGATCAAAAGGACGATTTTGGGATTTTTATGAGGTGATTTAAATGAAGTAAAGAAATAAAGAAAATACATTTATATAGCACAGACCAAAAAGCACAATTATAGCAGATAAAAAACGTGTGGCACTCGGGGACTGCCGCTGTAAAGCTATTGCATAGCATTTGTAACCTCCATACTTCCTATTTGTCAACGCTACACTTGGGATGATGACGTGATGACATAAAACAAAAATTACGTTCTCATGACAACATCACGTTGTCATGGGAACCTTCATTACATGGTAGGCGGAGTAGGGGGTGTTAGGTTTTATTTTCGTTACGTTACGGAATTTCATGATTCGGTCGCCGCACTCAAAGCCCGCGATAAAAGCTATGCAATAGCTTAAAAATAAAAAGTGTATAGTGCGATGTAAGAAATTAGCACAATTGCTTCAGGGCTGCGCCAAAAAGGCCCAGTTCAGCAAAAATGCCAGACAACTATAAGTGCCTGACGCTGACATTCAAGTTAGGTACTGTCATATCAGAATGAAGGTTTTTAAGAAAATACACGCCAGCAGTTGGCGCCACTTTGACAAGAAGTCAATTAATATAAAATATATGATGACGATATCATTCGTTTTATTCATTAGTTCATCATTCAGTCACGACTTAAGAAAATATAGGCGCTTTGACACTTTTGACAGGTGCCGACTTGACGTCTCAGTGCTGCCACCTAGCGAACGTCATTTCAGAAAACTTTCATTCAATGGGGATGTGTTTTAAAGGTCAAAATTTTGGTAGTAAAGTAGAATAGTAGCGACTAACAATACTACAAAGAAACAATAATAAATACGCTAGATTTTAAGTACTGAACAGAGAAAAAAATTAAATACACGGAGCTAATTTGGGTTTTTGCTTGAAGGTGTTCTAAATGAAGTAAAGTCTAGTACAGTGGTTCCCGAAGTTGACTGAATCGCGACCCACCTAACAAAAACTTCAAAATTCGGGACTCACCTCTTGGTTGTCATGGAGAAAAAAGGACTTAACTTACTATGAAAGGACATTCAAATAGAAAAAAAACATTTAATTACAATCTAAATTTTTTATAATTACTTAAATACAGGAAGTGCTATTTCAATGAGAAGGGTGTATTTGTTTTACCAATATAACATCAACTTAAATTTTAGTTACTTTTACTCGCAGTGAGTTTGATACATCTAATTTATTTCGGTATTTACTTTTATTATTAATCGTAGCTGAAAATCAGTTTTTCAAGGCTCACCCAATATTCACTCGCGACCCACCTGTGGGTCGTAGTTTGGGAAACGCTGGTCTAGTACATCTACTAATCAAGGCAAAAGAGTAGAATAGGTTCAAATGAAATACATTCTGTGGTGTAAAAATGATAAGTAGAAAAATTAACTCAAGCTGATAGTACTTAATTAAGACAGCCAGAATTAAAACAGCTAATTAACAGAACGAAAATGGAAATACATGGAGCTGACTGCCGCCAACTTCTGAAAGAAGAAGCACATGAAAACAAAGAAGAAGAAGTGAAAAACAATATGTACCATCATCATCAACATTAATATACTATGACATTTAATTTTTACAGTTCAGTAGATATCTACTTCAATTTTAGAAGATCCTTCCGATCATTTTAGTAGATTTTAGTAAGGCACATCTACTTAGCCTTTTCCCAACTATGTTGGGGTCGGCTTCCAATTTAACCAGATGCAGCTGAATACCAGTACACTGGGTTACACGATACTCCTTGGCAAGACTGGTTGTCAGACTTTCGGGATTCTGACTACCCGTTACGACTGTCAAAAATCTGCAAATGACAATGTGCTTTCCGAGGCATAGAGGGCTCTCGGTATGTAATGAATGGTCATCCATCCACGGACCGACCTAGACAAGCGTTGCTTAACCTTGAAGATCGACACGTGCGGCTGTTAATATTTAACCCTGAGCCCCTCCTGCTAAGGCACATTCCTAAAATAATGCAGTCGAACATAACAATTCAAACAGTAAAGCACCTAATTCACAAGCAAATCAAGAAGCACGATCTTACTTGAACCCATAACAATCCAAGAAAAGCAGTCACTGCAGCCAATCACAATTACGACCAACAAAATTAGTACAACTTATTATTCATGGCGGTATCCAGAAATAACAATAATTCGACACAGCGCAATATGGGGATCTCCCATGAATTATGTATGGGAGCATCAGCAGATATAATATAATAAAATAGGGGGTTTGGGACAGTTGGGGACAAAGCAGGGATTTGGACAGGAGACGATTCGTCACGCGTCCGTCACGGATTCCTATCACTTGCTTTAAGGGCTTTTTTTTTTTTGAGTAGAATTATTGGAGTTTCGGGTTGAGTTATTTTGACATAAAGAGATGCTGTTAGAAAGATTTTCTTTGGTACCTTAAGCAATTTTTTTGAATAATCAAATCGACTCTCTGTAGTAAAGATAATTTTTGCAAAGAATCTAGACAAACCATTAACGTACAAAATGGTAGTTTCAATCCTTACATTTTAACTCTTCGTACACCTTCTTGATTAGCACATAATTTCCTTACTATGAATTGAATCTATTTAGAATTAGATAGTTAACGAGAGATCTCAATATTTTTTTATTGATTCTTTACCACTACACATGATTATGTACATGAGAAATCATAGACTTTAACTGATCTCTGTAGTCTAGCTAAACGATGTCTTTAACTTCATCCCGGACATATATGTTCATATTTTTACGTACTATATAATTTTTTTTAGACATAACTGTCTTGTATTAAAAGACTTTACCAGTGATCCCTGTGGTTTCGCCAATTGTCCTTACCACTTTCAGCCCGGACATATAATTTTGTTTTTAGTCATAAATTATAAGACATATATCATTAGACTAAAGATTCTTTAACGCTGATCTCTGCAGTATATGTACATAATTATCGTTGCCACCTTCATCCCGGACATCTATGTTCATGTTTTTACATAATACTAGCTGACCGAACAGACGTTGTCCTGTTTCCTATAACTCGATCGCAGCGCCACCTACCGGGTCCAATTGTGAATCTAAACCACCCAGGGACTCATTCAAACACACACCAAAAATTTCATCAAAATCGGTTCAGCCGTTTAGGAGGAGTTCAGTGACATACACACTCACAGAAGAATTATATATATAAAGATGTCATTTGTTTTTAGATATTACTGTCATAAAACAAAAGGCTCTTTACCATTGATCTATGTAGCTTGTCAATTGTCTTTACCACCTTCATCCCGGACATAAAATATATTCATGATTTTAATCATGAATGACAACATAAATGTCATTAAATAAAAGATTCTTTAACGCTGATCTCTGTAATAGTATAGACAATATTGTCTTTGCCACCTTCATCCCGGACATCTATGTTCATGTTTTTACAGAATATGTCTTTTGTTTTTAGACATCACTGCCATAAAACAAAAGGCTCTTTACCACTGATCTATGTAGCTTGTCAATTGTCTTTACTACCTTCATCCCGGATATAAATTCATGTTTGTAATCATGAATGACAACATAAATGTCATTAAATAAAAGATTCTTTAACGCTGATCTCTGTAATAATATAGACAATATTGTCTTTGCCACCTTCATCCCGGACATCTATGTTCATGTTTTTACAGAATATGTCTTTTGTTTTTAGACATCACTGCCATAAAACAAAAGGCTCTTTACCACTGATCTATGTAGCTTGTCAATTGTCTTTACTACCTTCATCCCGGATATAAATTCATGTTTGTAATCATGAATGACAACATAAATGTCATTAGACAAAAGATTCTTTAACGCTGATCTCTGTAATAATATAGACAAAATTGTCTTTGCCACCTTCATCCCGGACATCTATGTTCATTTTTTACAGAATATATCATTTGTTTTTAGATATTACTGTTGTAAAACTAAAGAGTCTTTACCACTGATCCCTTTCACCTATACAATAATTATCTTCCACCTTCCCGGACATAAGATGTTCATGTTTTTAGTCATGAATTTATGTCAACATATATCATTAGACAAAAGATTCTATTGATCCCTGTCGCCTAGACAATAGTCTTAACCACCTTCCCGGACATAAAAGTTAACGATATTCCAACAAACTCCAATAAAATAAGATCTATTAATAATTAATACCAGCGCCCCAGCGTTTGTGATGCACATCACTTGCGCAAGCGCATACTCATTAGTCTGACTGCTTTACAACATTATATATCAGCATCACTTTGCATGACATGGATCCGGTGTAAATAAAGCCAGGCTTTTTAATTAATGGAGACAGTTTTGGTTGGAGGAATCATTGGGATTTATTTTGTGTTTGAGTATCTTGGGTGGCAGGGAATTAGAGCTTTTGGGATTTTAATGTTAGATAGTGTGATTGATCTGATAGGCTTCTTTTTTTTAGTAATGCAGTGCCTTCGGGAATAAAACAGTCTATGGCTCAACATTTTACGGATGACAAGCAAGCAGCATGATTATGAAAATAGACCACTTTTTGGCAATTCTGACCATCATTATTACAAACGAGGATTCTGACATTGAGCCCAGCATTACTTCAGGACTCAAATGATCCTGAATTTGAGCCCAATCACCCGTGAACCGGGTTAAGTAATTAACACTAAAATGCATCCCAACCAAACTGACCTATAACTCGAATTTAAAGACTGAGCTGTCAATTTTGGCGCCAAAACAGCAAAAAGACGCCGCCTGCCGGTCGTAAACCGTCGCTTTCAAATCTGGAACGCGGTTTTATTGGCCAAGAGCTGACCAATCGCGTCGCGCGAGCAAATTTTACGGCCACCCATTGGTCGTCCGGCATTTTCTTATTTACGACTGTCCTAAGGATCGCTCGCAAAATTTCTATTAATAAATTAGTCGTAAACTGTTTGAAATTTATTATCATTGCGTTTCAGCGTAATTATTTCCTTTATAAGAATAACATTACTCCTCGTTTGCAAGGAAAGAGGTAGTTTTTTTTTTCGAATTTTCGTTTTAAAGCCAGTCTTTTTGAATTAAATTTGGATACTGCGTTTGAACTGAAAGGTGATGAATTGTGTTTAATTTCCTTGAGAATGTTTAGGAGCCTTTTTGGGACACGAAAATTGTCGTTAATGTCCATTACACACTCATTCAGGACTGCTGCGTCAACAAGCTTTCTTAATACACTGAATTAAAAAGTATCCTAAAGTGCATTTCTAAATTAAGATTCTTTCTCATGTCTTGATTTACCAATACCAACAGCATAAAGAACTGTTATTTCTTTTTTGACCTGGTTATCATCATAATCCTTATCGATTTGTAACTAGTTATAAGTATCCGTACATGTAAGGTAATTTATAGTATCCTAAACAAGTACCTTTTTATGTACTTACGTACTTCTATCTAAGTTCTCTCTACCTAACATCACTGCCTTAAAGCTTTTCTCTCTTGACTCCCACATTTTTTCGCCAATTCGTTCCAAATGCTCAATTATTTCAATATAATCAAAATATAGATTACAAAGGGGGATCGTTTTAGGTATTTTTTTCGCAATAATAAGCTTTCCAGCTGTGCTTTGATGTGCTTCGGTACATTTGATGGCCACGGGGCGCCGACGTCTTCATCTGCGGATGAATTATGTTCCAAAGGTAGATGGAACTGTTTTATTACATGTGATTTTGGATGAAGATAGGATTTTGGATGCTTGGATTTAAGATATTTTTGTTTTTATGACAGAATTGACTTATTATAGGTGAAGCATGATCGAAAAGATTTTGGTTTTGTCGAAGGATGGCAACTAGATGATGATCATGTTGATGACTAAATGACCTAGGGCCTTGTCGAGAATTTTTTTCAATTCTATTGTACCACCTCTTTGCATCAAAGTTTACTAATACACCCTAAAAATATATATCATTACACCAGCTGTTTTTTCTTCCTTTTTCTATACTCACTATAAGTTTTTATGCTGTATTTCTTAGCCATATTTTGGCTACTAAAATTTTATTAGTTAAAATAAATAGGTAGGTACTTACAGTTGTCTCACAACAAAAAAAAACCTCCCATTAAGGCTAAATATAAATATCCATAAATTCGCACACAATCATCTTAATATGCATGTACTCGGTGAAGCACACTCGTTGCATGTAGGACTCATCAATTTGCACCAAAAAGGTCGCGATGATGTCACTGCGCAGCTCTGCCCACACTCCCCCTACAGGGCTTAGCTGCTGTTACAGCCTCACAATGCACATTATATTATTTTATGGCATTCCTTAAAATATGGGTCGAATTTAAAAATATAAATTACTGAACGGAAATAAATATTGTGACATTTGAAGGCGTAGGTGGTAAAGAGAAGTAATAAAGATATGAAAATACTTCAACCCTGGTATACAATGCTAATATTAAATTCCTGTGGTACAGATCAAAGACTATAGAATCGACTAGTGACAGACAACGCACACTCTTAACCGCTGGGTCTAGAACAATGAAATGTTGTATTAGAGTTTCGAAAATTCATCCCTTAAAGGGGAAATAAGAATAAGGAGGGAAGAGAGGACGGGGGATAAGAAGAGGGGGGATAAGGGATGAAAGCTTGTATAGAAGTTCGTAATTTTTGCCAATGGGAATCAGGCATATGGCTTGTCTACTGTAATTGTAAGCCATTATAAAGACCCGACCTCATGAAGAAAATATCTTAAATCTGTCTAAATGAAACTTTTCTGAGTGTGTTGTATATCTAAAAAGGATATAACACATTAAACAATTGAATATTAGGTATTTGTTCTTGTGTAGGTACATACAAAACTCCTATTGAACACGTCACTCGCAGAAAAACCGCGCGTAACACAGCGTAAAACTCAAGTGTACCGATAACTAAACATAAGGAACATGCCGGAAATTGTACCTAAACATCCCCTGGACGCCCCCTACCCTGGCCATCACGCCGTGACAACAGGGAGCAGGCAGGGGACCCCGCTGCGCTATTTGTTGCAAACCGCTTGGATTTCCGCCCCCAATCTTAGGGGACTTGAGGGTTTTTGGCAATGTGTGTAGAGAAAAAGGGAAAAATATATATGTTAGTAATAGTGTATTTTGTTACCTTTACATATAAAAAATTGTCTAATTGGCTGAAAAGAAACACACAGCCTAAACCATCTTATGGTAAAAACGTGGATTTAATAAAATGAAATAAAATTATTTATTCTGAAAATAGGATATCGGAATTAGTTAAACACGTCATATTAAAATATAAATAAAAATAAGCTAGATAAGTTTGGAGTTTTCTATTTGACTACTCTGAGAAGAAAGGCCGAAACAAACTCGGAGGTCTCAGTCTCTTTTAAAGTCCAGACATAATCTTGGTCAAGACCATGTAGATTAATTAGTGTCTGAAATGGTCTTTTGAGGAAAGAACCACACGGATTTGAGAAGACCTGTCCAGTCAGTGCAAGCTTTGTCAGTAATCGTTAAAGCATTTGTTAGCAAAATACGCTCCTCAGAAGTCAAATTAAAATAATTTATTTCAATAAGACCATTCAGAGAAAGGTACTATTGAATATCGCAATTAACATGAAATAAGAAGAATTGAATCTGGTTGAAGTAAGAAAAGTCCACTAAGAAAACATTTTGCTCGACTACTCGACAGGAAAGACAGTGTATGTCTTTTTCTTTGTGAATGATGTCATTGGCACTATGAACAGCGCCATCTAGTCGGTAAAAAGCACGTTATGCTTACTAATATTATAAACTAGCTGATGTCCGTGACTTCGTCTGCGATACGGGATGAAAAGTAGCCTATGACCTTCTCCAGGTCATGGTCTACCCATGTGCTAAATTTCATCCAAATCCGTTCAGCCGTTTCAGTGTAAAAGCTTAACAAACAAATAATAACGATACGAAAGTGAATTTGTTTGTTTGTTACGCTTTCACGCTAAAGATCATGACCTGGATTGGAACATAGGATACTTTTTATCCCGATATTCCCAGGGATCGAGACTTATGCGTGTTAAACCGCGGGCGCAGCTAATATATATCATGCTTGTTACTTGGTCAAAAATATGCAAGTAACTTGAATGTCATTGTGACATTCAACAAACAAAATTGATAGTTTTCCATCTGGATACGTATTACCGTGGCCGACTTGGGAATCTCAAAAATAGACTCCAACCCCAATTCGGACGGAGCAAAGACAATCTCCACAGTGTTCATGGACAGCTCAGATCTCAAGTGCGAATGCTTCGTCTCCCCATAAACAATGGCCTACGTTCCATCTTACGCTTGTCACCTGTGCACTTGATGATCTGATGACTGCGTCAGTGATAGAAGTTCGCGCAGCTGAATTTTGGGCCAAATTTATTTGAACTTTTTGCTAACGATATGTTAAGGAGAAGTTCAATAATCAGAAGTTGTTCTAATTGGCATGCAAGTAACTCGCATACTTTTGTGCGAGTTACAGGCATATGTGTGACTGTGTCTGGGAAAAGGGGCCACTTTGGCGGTATGGAGTTATTAATATCTCCTGAAACTGGGTAAAATTAGCTATTCAGTGAAAAAAGAATCATTTTCCTAGGTGCAATCATTATTTTTTTTTATAAATTTTTGAACATACAGTAGGCAAAATGTACGAGTTGAGAAAATTTATTTTAAAGTTTATGCTCCTCTAAAGTACACTTCTACTAGGAAGTTATGGAATGATTGGCACCAAGTTAATCTACTATCATCATAGATTAAATACAGACATCAATGGTCTCAATAACTATAATGAATTGGAAGGTAGTCAAGGAAGAACTTGCAAAAGTGGGAAAAAAATCAAGTATTTTAATTACTCATAATCTTAAGAAAATACCTTTTAAACAATGAATTATTATTTATGGTGATAAATTTTAAACAATAATAGATGGGAAAAAATAAAAAAGACTGTATTTTGTATGTTTTTAATCGAAAATACTAACATTCTTATAAATCACTTCTAATCATTCTCATAAACCAAAATCAACAATTTTTTTTTTATTGTTATATTACAAATTCAGGCAAAATATATTTGAGCACAGAGATCCAAACATAATTAATGATATATTTAAAGTAATTATCGTGTTTTAAGTTTAGTGGTTTTACGATCATTTTCCTATGAAAGTATAATTAGGGTACCACACGGCTTAGTAAAGTTTAGTGTCACAAGTAAAATAACTACTATTTAACATGTTTAATAATAAAAAAATAACGTGTTGTCTATGTTAAATAAAATTTAAATTAAAGTAAATATTTTTCAATATTAAAGTAAGTTTTTTCTACATTGTATTCATTTCTAAGAAAAAAAATAAAAATATATAATCTAAGTCAGGTACCACTTTGTCACTAAACTTTACAACTTTACCCTCAACGCTAGGTGCTTCCCAGCGATCGGGGTAAATAAAAATACTTCGGCTGTAAAATATCACCTCAAAAGTACCACTTGGTACTAAACTTCGTGACCTATTAGGATACTGAAATATTATAATTATACAGGTATTATTTTACACAAAATGATATGTCACTACCTACAAAGTATATAACAAAATCGCTTTCTCTGTCCCTATATCCCTATGTATGCTTAAATCTTTAAAACTATGCAACGGATTTTGATGCGGTTTTTTTTAATAGATAGAGTGATTGAAGAGGAAGGTTTATATGTATAATAACCCGGTTTATACCCGTGCGAAGCCGGGGCGGGTCGCTAGTAAGGTATAATAACCGATTAGTAACAAAACCCATTCTACGTGATTTACGACTAATTTAAAAAAATGCATATGTCACCGTAAGATTGTGAGAACCGTTAGTTTATAATCTATCGGAATTATTTCCGTTAGATTATAAACGGTTGAAAAATTGTGAACTGGGTGAAATGGGTTAGGTTAGGTTAGAACTGTCGCCAATAGCGCGCGAGCCGAGCGAGCGAAGCGAGCGGTGCCGCGGCAGCGGCCGTCGAGCGCTACTTCCAAGTTGCTATTGCCAGGCAGGCTATTTAATATTAGCGCAAAGTGCGTTACGTCGCAAGCAAGTTTGATGCCAGTTCACAATTTGTCGGTTTCCCTTGGAAAGATTATAAACTAACGAACAATAACGCGTTAAATTGTAAATGGTTCATTGCAGTTCACAATTTTTCGACAGTTTATAATTTAACGGAAATAATACCGATAGATTATAAACTAACGAAGTTCATAATTATACGGTGACACATATACATAACTCGGAAACTAAAATCCTCTAAGTGATCCCGTTTACTAGACACAGTCACATACTTAATATTATAAAGAGCTAAAATTCGTTTGTAAGTAGGGTTAATCTCCGGAACTAACAAGCGGATTTGAAAAAATATTTTTGCATTAGATAGCCCAATTCTTGAGGAGGCTTGCAGACGAAGTCGCGGGCAGAAGCTATTTGCCATTTGTCCAGGCAGCAACAGAAAAAACCAAAATCCAATTTCTATTTTACCAATCTGGCAATCGAACTCATGACCTCTCACCACCCGTGTTTTCCACTAGTACTTATAAGTAGGTACCGTTAAGAAACCACTTCATCATTTTCTTATAAGAGATCTTATCAGTCGATAATATTTATAGGCTAGATAAAACATAGCTGTTAATAAGACTGACATATCTCAGATTAATCTAGAGTGTCTATTTATTCTAGGAATTTGTCTGATAAATATTGCCATGTTTTTGTGCTATTGAAGAAAGATTATGAAAGTTGCCTATATATTTTTTAAATCATGATAGCAGTGATAGCCTTGTGGTGGGGCCGTCGGACTGCCAAGTCATGGGTCTCGAGTTCGAACCCAAGTGAGTTTTCAGTATAACTTGCTTCATCAACGGTGAGGAAAACATCGTGAGGAAACGGCATGTCTGAGAGATATTTCTCGACGGTATATGAAGCCAAGTCAGAGGCCCATGGGCGGTTTAAAAACTCTCGACGCCAAGTTAGTCACGAAAAAGGAAGAAGATCGTTATTTACTATAATTTTTTCTTATCTTTAACTAGAATTTTCTCCTATATGTTATCTTCATAAATCTAGACCCAGAAATAGTAGGTGAAGGCCATACGAATATTTTGTTCCATACACGAATCGAATCCGCAACAGCACAGGAGCCACCAACCATTGCACCAACATTCCCATCGATTTGTCTAAATCTAAATTAATTTTCGGAAGATTGTCTTTTTTCCAACCAAAAATTACGATTTATAACTTCATAGATTAAAAAAATGACACAGATGTGTTATTAATTACCTTCTAAAGAAATGTGTGAGAATATTACAGGAATGTAGAAACCAATTTTGTTTTGAACTCGATATAACTACCGTTAGTGCTGGTTGTCTTAATTCTCATAGAAATTAATGAGTATGAATAAAATTGTGATTTGTCTGTCTATTTGGTAGTGCGATATTACGGTGGTAAAGAATTTGGTGGTCTGTGCATTGGAAATTATTTGGGAGATGGTAAAGTTTTAGAGCTAAAGTGGAGAAAGGAAAAAGAAAAGGAAAATAGCCTTAGAAAAGATAAAGAAGTATAAGAAATTTTTATATATCTAATACGAAATTGGAGTTTACTTATAGTATTTCATTTCAATAATATTGCCATAGAAAAACGAAGTGAAAAAAATGTCTGCGTATGATGTAGGTATCAGTGGTCATAACCTAATTGACTCTATGGAGACAAGAGATTTTTCGAACTTGTTATCGAACTGAAGACTCTTCATTTTGTAATTGTAGAACTTAAAGTGTCATAGGCACACAAGTGAATCCGCGAACATTCGCTAGTTTCTCACGAAAAAACCCAGTACCATAAAAGCCGACACAGTAACACCAGAAGTGGAAATAGCATTCGAGTAATCAAAAATTTCGAAATTTAAAAGTTCAATTATAGAACGCCGATCGGCTTCCGAACACATCCGAGCACATTTCCTAATTAGCGATTGGTCACGCGCTCGGCGGCCGCTCTTCGGGCCCGTTCGGCATCGAATCGGGCAATTTGAATTTGGAACGGTTGCATACAATGTGATATACTAAAAAACTGTTATAAACGTGGACAACTGGATTAGTTTTCATTAAAATGTATCGTTAGGCTTAATTGTGAATGATCGTTGAGTGATTAAATGGCGGCTGGTTTAGGTTGATGACCGATTACGAAGGTAGTTGAAACCCTTTTTAATTTAAAACTGAGAAATGCTCTCTCTGACCCATCGGCTTTCATTCTTGTTATTATCGTCAGCTCAAATCAATTTCTTACTAATTACTCCAAGACATAACTTTACACACATAATCCTGTTAAGTAAGAAGGAATGAAGCCAGTCAAAAACCCTAACTATCATATCCTTCTACAATTTAAAACAAACAATCTAAAAAAAGCTCCACAAAAAGATATCATTACATCAAAGAGTCTATCAATGATAATGAGCAAAAAAAAAAAATTAACAAAGTCAATCAAGATGTCGAGAAAGGAATTCTAAATCAAACGCTGTCCTGCACTTAAATGGTCAACATCACTAAATAGAGTGATGTCGTCATATCAATTAAAATAATTATACCCCCTTAATAAGTGTCAATTCTTAACGAATGCGCGTACGTACGATTTTTATTCACACGTTTCTTAGTGCGGTATTGAATTTGTTAACGCATCACATAAAAACAAACCTTATGTAGCTTACACAAGGTAGATAATCAAAGAAAGACTTGAAAATTTTACGACTATTTTTATTGACGGTTAGTCTCGACACTCATATGTAGCGATTTTAAACGAAGAACATCACACAAGTGGGATATGTCAATCAAAATTGAACCCTATAAAAAGTTAAGTAAGGTCTTATTTAAATTCTGAATGCGAATACGTTCGGGGGCGCAGAGGCAGTTAATACGAGGCAAGTCGAAGATGAACGAAGTGGAAGCCATCAAATTTTAATTGTCCGTTAAAATAATAATCAATGAGGCGACTACCACTCGCAAATAGAAACTAATAATGCGAGCATATCCGAATATTCTAACGGGGTTGGTTCCACTGCAACATTGTGAGGAATTTATGGAATTTCCGACTACCGTTTGTTAGAAGACAATGATTTTGACACAACTGAGACTTTACTAGGATACGTAACTGGTCTGACAGCTTTGCATGAAATTAATAACCATAAAGTCATCAACATACTCAAGGTCAAAGAGGAGTAAATAATTAATTGTTTCACATACAGTTATATGAAAGAAATGGTATAGTTTTTTAATGTTCTCGCACAGTGCAAAATTCTATTCTATGACCCTAAATTATTCAGCTGCAATAAAAACACCATCACTGTCGCATTCATAAATAATCATTTGATAAAACCCCGTCCTTGAATCTAAGTCAAAATCTAGTGCAATTTTTTTTTTAACTCATCGAACTTTTGTAGAAGTATATTTAATCATCTCTTCAGACTACCCTCATTCCTTAACTGCCCGCAGTAGCTCCCTCGGTTTCCATTTCTAATTGTGAATTGTTCGTAACAGCAATAACATTTTATGATTGATGTGTTTAGCCACGGCTCTTATGGCATTAAGCAGCGAAACGACGTAGAATGCGTGTTTTCGGCTTTTTAATTGCACTTAAAATACTATTGATGAGTAATTAAGTCGTAATAAACGCAGGGAATTTGTGGTTTAATAAAGTAGGGTTTAGAGATTAAAATATTTTGGTATTTAGAAAGAGTAAAATCCTGGGCGGTAGACCAGAAGTTATGACAACAGGTACCTTGGCGTTAGATCAGATAATACATGCCAACAGTGCATGTCAGTTGCCTACAAATGCTATGATACGTAGTTTTGGCGAAACCCACTAAACGGTTTAAATCAGTAAAACTTATTTCCTTTTGGCAACATCACAAGAAAGAGGTCGGTAGCGCACTAAGTCACAAAAAGAGTCGTATATCAAAAATATACTTTCATTCGAAAACTAGTTTTAGTTGTGATTGATATCGGAACTAATTGAAATACAGCTAGTAAATTAGAAATGTATATATTAAGAATCTGTTTTTTCCCACATTTTGGCATGAAATTGGACGGGACGTGAGAAGAATCTTTAAGACTTTGATTTTGGCAATAGATGCCACTTTTCTTTTATTGAAATTGCTGTTTTTCTCTGTCTAATAATCACATGAGACGTTTTACCACGTCAGAGGCGTTTTAAGTCGTCATCTTCACATTTTTACGCGCGTACTGACGCAATATTAGCAGTTTAGTACGTATTAGCTGTTCTAGCAGACGTTTCTGTTTATTTCAGTTCGTTATAAGCTGCCAGTTTCGTCTCAAGAATGTCCCCGCACGTGCCCATGCTATGATAATAATAAAATGTTGGCGCATTATTTATTTATAGTCCGTCTCGCGGCTGTCGCTCGTCCGTCTGTCCTGCTTGTACGCTTATGTTATTATATATAAAGTGTTGGATGAGCGAACAGAGACTAGCGTTTCTTTGTCTGGACTTGAGTTTGAATTTAAAGACTAATTTTTAGTACTGGAGTCTCATTCAAAATCTCCATATGATGGAGTTCATTTTATCAGTTATACTTTCGTCGTTGTCTTCGAAGCTGCCCTTACCTTCATAGTCAAATCTTCTAATATCAAATGACGTCACATCTGACTCGTAATTATTATCCGCATGCCACTAGAGATTCTTAAAACCGCACAAATCTCGCAGTGCGTACTGTACCATAATATCATACCGGTATTGTTTTGCTCGGCAGAGATGGTCGCTATTTGCGGACGTCTTCCCCCCTCGGCCCGCGCCCCCCGGCCGGCGGTGCCGTCCCCCTCGCTACGGTGCCGTCTGTACATGAGCTATATTTTATCCCTGGCTTGGGCCGCAACGTAAACTGTCAGAATCATTCCGATGAATCTGCAGGACGTTCAACTTTTAGTTTGAAATTTTAAGAGGTTGGAATCTGTCTGGATGTCTGTTTTTGGATTTTATATTGTGTGTAAGAAAAGAAGGATGGTGCATTTGTCATAGAGTATGGTATTTGGGTAGTGAGGATATTTTGGGCACCCAGAATCAGTCCACATGCTTAGAGTGTAATTTCAAATGAGTTATTTCGTTGTCTCCTGTCTAGAAATGCTGCTGCATACCTTGGTTATTACTATATGTTTATTTCACAGTACAACATGTACTAAGTTGATCATAATCCGCCCCTTGGCATCTGCCAAATTTATCAGGCACAATCCATGACACGCTCAGAAAAATCTCAAACATCTTGAAAATAATATAACGATCTTTCTAGAATACTTACCAAGATAAAGTGAACGGAGACCATTAATACATCAAGACCAACCATCTGTATCCCTTGAACAATAGAAGAAACAATACGATAATTTAATCAAACAAATGACCTCAAAGACACGGGGAATGTGCCGTGAAAATGCTATTAACAACACTAATAATTAGACATATATCATCGGAATCAGTGCGACGATGCATTGATAAAACGCCTGTATATATCTCAAACGTGCTTGAAATATGGCGGCCACGTCAAGCTCGACAGCCAGTTGGCGCGTTCCAAAACTCTCGCTAATATGCGCATGATTGATTTTCGAAATAGCTGGTAAGGAGCCGTCCTGTTGCTGCAACGCTCTCAAAGCAAATGACTGACTATTCTAATTATGAAAAAAGAACATGGAGTTTGTATGAAATCAGTTTCGAAATTAGAACGCCCAACCCAAATTTAAATTGAGTTAGTTATGAAGGTAAAACATTTCGTGAGCGCGTTTCAGATTCTTTATTTCGCCTCGTTATCTAAGTATGAAGTGTCTTGTTAAACTCGTAAGTGACGTCCGCTGTACAAACACTATAAATTATTACTCAAATCACATTTGATGCGCATTTCCCTGTCGCCCACAAAAAGCTCATGTATCTCTCTCGATCTTCACGGAACGACAAATGTGTAACAAATAAATTATGAAATCAACGGCCGCGGTTTTTATATCTCACGTGTTATATGATCTATCCGTTTCTTACTAGTTGATTTATCGTATGTTTTATCCCGTTCGCTCGCAGGTTGTCACCGCCGCACCGCACTATATCATCGACCGTCGTCTAATGATGACGTGTCTATTTATCTGTTGGGATTTAGAACATTTCACGCAAATTGCAATTTGAAGTATGACAGTTCAACGCACTTTTTATTGTTATGTTTAATTATTAATTATCGTCAACAGTATATCACGAAGTAACAGAATAACCAAATTAAATCGTCGTAATTCTTTTAAAATGTCGTCCGGTGTCGGGAATGGACGATAAAAAGATGAAATATCAGTAAAGGAAGTAATATGTTTGGATTATTACAAAAACTTGTTCAGTTAGGACTATCAATCTGAGTGTTACACAAGATGTGAAAGAGAATATCTCAAAAATGTTCGTATATTTCAGTGAAGATTTGAGCCGTCAGTTTCAAATGAGAGTGTTGCTAATTAAATGTGATCACGGTGGTCCCAGCGAGCTCTTTAAATATTGTTTCCTTTCTGACGAGCTTCCTACTTTAAACTATAATTGTAATAACATTCTCCCTGAAGGTAGTCTTTACATTCCAAGTGTCAACGTAACGTAGGTTCTCAAGGCAACCTGTTCGGACACCTGTTGAATCAACTGTCTTGTTAAGAGAAAGCTCGTAATTCATTCTAAATTCTTCGTCAATTTAGCACACGATCTACACTCGAGGATATTCATTTCACGTTTGAGTTTTCTTTTTAATCCAAACCATATTCCATTCCTTGTAAATTTAGCATTTAAATCAAGATTTTTGGACTGCACATTTCGAAAAACCGCAGATTTGGGGCTGACGCCAAAATCTTTCCAAAAACGTCCAGAAGCAGCCATCTCCCAATTAATTAGCATGGCGGCTATAATTAGCTGCGCACGAGCAGTCGGTAGGTGTAGCTGTGACGTGTGACAGATGGGGACACAGCGCTGGCGCACTCTCCGCGCTTCTTTGAACCGGAATGCTTGAGGAAACTTAGAGTTAATTAGAAACGAAATTTATATCACGAGGATCTATCATGAGGAGTCAAGGTAGCTTGTTAGTGTACCGTTTTTTGAAGTTACGGAAGAATTATCAGGTATTAATTTCGAAATTAATTTAAATAACACAAACGCAATAAATATGGAGCTGATTTGTCCAAAGATTTTTCTGAAGAGATTTTGTCGAGTTGCTTTTCTTGAAACAGATGAAAGTACTAATGAGACAATTAATTTTACTGGTGGAGTTGATGTTGATTAAACAGAAATAACAAATAAAGTGATCAATCTAAATAATTTTGTCTCCAAATGAAAATTAAGAAGCATCTTAGACTGAACATTCAACATAAAAATGCTTGATATTCTATAAAAAGTACACCATTTTGTCGCAACCGTTACGAAAAGGTTATAAAATAGTATTTTGCATACATTTCACTTATTCATCATTGTGGTTGACGAAAACCAAGATGAAGCTATAAAAATAATGGCTAAACGAATTCTCGCCAAAGCTTCAATAAAAAACTTCACAATTAACTAACACATGTGAGTGTCATAAAATGTGATCTCCTTTAGAAAAACTATTAAATACTAAGATTCACTTCACGATGCGATATAGCGATATCTTCATCGACAAACTTATAAAATCATCAATCAAAAAAGTTTAGCTGTCAAATTATGTCTTATGCCGCAGAAAATAAGAGTTCCTTCCAATCCTGTTACAGTATAGTTTAAGCAAATTGTAAACTTTGTATTTTAATTATATGCTTGTCTCGTACGCGAAGCTGCGATTTAAACCTGTTTAGTGGCCATTGTTTGTCCGTATGTCCCCAAATAAGTCAGTAACACGATTAGTGAGGATCTTTGGAGCAACTTTTTTCTATGAGTAATTAAGATTTTTTGCAAAGTTTTGCGGCGGAAACTTGTTCGTTTATCTATTATTTCTTTTATGTTGTTCAGATAATTTATGCACATATATAAATTATGCTCAATTGGAACGTTATTGGTAAAAAATTGTTTTGAATATTTTTTCAACTAAATAATCGTTTTGGGAGCAGAAATTGAAATTAATTAAATGTGGGGATAGTTCACACGAAACTAATTATGAAACACACAATGCCCCTAACCAAAGATACGTTGAAATATGCAAAAAATACCACTTTGACACTTTCATTAGTGAAATATTCAAGAAACGACATGAGAATGGAAGCGAATGCGGTTCAAAGTAAAATTTATCCATTATGTATTTAGTATAGGTGAGGTGCGCGCACGCAGCATGTTGCGGTTAGGGCTGGCACGCGAAGAAAATGTGACGGGATCACAGGCCATGAAAAAAACAAAAACAAATTATTAAGCTTTAAACTTAACTAAATGTTAAAAAATGTTTGGAAAAGAAACACATTTATGTTGCAAACAACTTTTATTTTCTACCAAAAGAAGTTATCTCTAAACCCACCTTATAAATTAATCCACGTCACCATCTTAACCCAAAAATCCAGATCAATCCAGCTAAATCAATTCCGTGTCAACCCTACCCATGCCCGAATGCTGCGCACGATTCGATCGAAATCTCGCGCGGAACAGACGCGGCGAGCATGCGCAACCTATCTGCTTAACTAAGCTGCACGTGGTAAATAAACTTAATCCGTACGGAACCACTCGTGTGAATTTTTTAGGGTACCTCCGTGAGAAATGCTGAATGCTGAATTTTGGGTTCTTAAGAATTGATGGAAAGGAATTTTTGTTGGAAAGTTCTTTCTGAGAATGGATATATTGTTGGCTTGTGATCAGATCGAAATCGTCTGATGAGCACTGGTCAATTTACATCCAAAGTTATCTAGGGTTTACTCAAAAGACTGCTAATGCTGAAACGGAAACTGATCCATATAAGCCTGTCTATATGTAAGACTGAGGAGTATTCCACAATCTGCTCCTTAATTTAAACTTGACTTATTTTTGGCCTGGGCAAGCATGAAGCAGCATCTCTACTAATCAAGATAAACACAGTACATAGGAGATATCCTATAGCTACCTAGAAAATAAAGGAAATACTTAGTACTCTCATTAATACCAGGACAAAAAAGCCTAACCTAGTCTTTGTTCATCTACTTACTGCAACTGGAAGACTCATTCACGACAAACTTAAATCATATAGCATATCTAGTGAAATGATCTAAGCACTAAGAGATAATTTGCTTGATATTAAAATACTTATTATGCGGCAGGAATTATGCTTAAACTTAGAAGATAAAATTGCCAATCTAGACCTTTATAATGACAGTAAAATTAATGAAATTAAAGATATATTATTGTTTTCAGCGGAAGGATTTAAAAAAGAAGATTTTCTAGCCTTATTATGCAAAATCAAAAAAAATATAGGAGACAGTAGTAGACAATAGTGGATATATTTAGTAACCTGTTCTGCTTATCTATTTCTAAAGAGCCATAAAAAACTCCTGTTATAAATCGACACGTGTTTGACCTCTCAACGAGGCATCCTCAGGATGACGATGGACTTGTTGCGAACTCGAACACTTTTTTTTGAAGATACAAACACCAAACTGCATTTGCAATGATGCGTTGTATGCATTAAAATAGTTAAATCAGCAAAAAACCACCACCCAGAAATAGATTTCAAGAATTAATTGAATCTGACGAAAACTGGCAACAAAATTAGAGCTGATTAAATTGCTTCGTCATACTTTCTAGCTTACCAGCCAGTAAGCTTCCAACTGTCAAATGACGTCATAATGGAACAGATAATCCATTTATTTGAACGTCAAGTAGCCGGACCACCAGAGCACGTCACGCCTACCCAATACAAATCTGATCTGATGATATCTTTGCGCGTGATTTTTTTTAATTCGCCTACTTATGCCGCTATTCCGATGGAATGTGATAACTTGGTGTTGCCAATTCAAATATATTCCTATTGACATTGACACCGACTGCTTTATTGTTACATAGATATAAAGAGGTCTCAGTCGTTGAATGTTAAATTGTAAATTATTCCGGATTTTTGCTTGAGGCAAAGTTATATTGAGAGATGCTAATAGTTTACCTATCCCGAGTAAATATTGATAGCCAATTTAACATATACTTTGTCGAACATTGGTTCTTCGTTTACATAACTAGAATATTATACTATACTTCGATGTGCTGAATAAGTATCCAGTTCTTATTTAAATTAGCAGAGTCAGCTGTTGCAAATTTAAAGTGCACCTTTTGCCAAGCTTATTACAAAGAAATTATATCGAACCCAACCAATAGCGTTAGCCAGTCCACGCAACCTACAGTTTTAAGGCGCCAAGCCTCAAGCGCGTAATTCAAAATGCAAATATTGTGCACTTATAATGTATTTTGTATTCAAGCGGCAACGATGCAGCAGACCGGCCACGTCTCTCGTCAGTTTTACTGGAGAATCATGTAAAAATCGGCCATTTTTATTCCATTCGCGCACACCTGATTGGCGGTTCCCATGAGGTTAATTTTCACGGATTTCTTAAAAAGTGATATTTGTCTATAGTCGTTAGGAATTTGCGCGCGACGAGAATATCGCCTCAAGTGGGGTTCGATATTCAAATGGATTTATTGTTTTCCTGTATATTGGCAAGCGTGCAGGTTGTGTGGCTAGCATCAAGAATGATGCTGTTACTTTGACTGAATGTTCGTAAATCCCTGTACGGTTACGGATGTGATTATGCGCCGGTCTTCCTTTATAAATATTTGGATACGCAGATCTCGCAGAAACGCTGTAACGTCCAAAATATTCAGAAGCAATATGAATTATTCTCTTTATAAAGAGACCTATCCAAAAGCCCAATTCTGTAACAGATCCACCCAAACATTTGACGAAAACATCGGCTATTTTTAATTTACCAACGATAATTGATCACAACACTGGCCCGGCGAAGCGCGAAACCAAACATCTTGCGTTTAAAAAAAATCTAACTACCTCGTTAGCGGCTGATACGTCATTTGACTACGTCACAGAGTAGGAAAATGCAGAAGGGAGAGTCTGTTATGATAAAAAACAGACAGATGAAGATCGCAAGAAAAATGAATTCGCCATCTGGGAATGCTCACTGGAGATTTCACATCGCTGTGAAGAGTGGATCTTCTGTAGACATATTCTGTGACTCTGCCGTGTGTATACCAGACAGTGGTTCTGTAGGAGCTTCTATAAAAAGGTGCTTCGCCTCTCCTCGCCCCCCGGCACCCCTCGCCGCCGTTCGTCTAATTTTAACCCGAAGACGATCCAGCACGTGTGCACTTAGTTCTCGGCAACTTGAATAAAGTTTCCTTTAAGAGTCGGCTTTTTTTTTAAGAAAAAATTTTGGTTTTAATTTGGATTAGTTTTGAGATAATTAGGGACTTAATTAATGTTAGGAGATATGCTTCATTGTTGGTGTTCCGTGTCCTGTTATTTTTCTTAGTCTTGTAAACTATTTCGGTCTGAAACTCGAGCTTTCTATTAAGAGTTCTATTTCCGAACGACTACATAATACTTTGGAAAATAAAGAAAAGACTGTTTTAAAGTAAACATAACTAAACCATCCTGCCAAAACAGGCCACTTGAAACCACGACAAGTAACAGACCACCACTCAAGTGCCGTTACCCAAAAAGATAAAATTTCACCAAAAAAGGTGCATCGATAAAAACAATCGATGAATTCATTCGGACACCGGATCGAAGGCCAAAACAGATATAAAATTAAAAAGTATAAGCGGACGAATCGAGTTTATTAAATTTCAAATATTTACCGGTTGATATTATAATTTTAAATTTTTTCGACTTGCCGCGACATAGTTGTCCGTCTCGTCGGGTCATCTCTAAGCCGACAGATGGGATGCTGCGGTCAATGTTTATTCGAATGATGTCTTTGAACCTAAAATGTCGCTATACGAACTTGGCGATGCGTTTATTTTGCACTAAGAGGGCTTTAGCAAGATTTACGGTCTACTTTTATTATTAGAAGGCAGGCAACACAGATAATTATTTACTGTTATTAATACAAACTCATCTTCAAAAAATTATCTTTATTTTTCTCTCTTCACAAAGGATCATATAGTCAAAACAGATAAGAATTATAGCGTTTTGACAAAAATGCATAAAATATGATCTTTTAAGAGAGACTGGCGTCTATATTAGGATACCCTGTGGGACAGATCACCAGGCTCTTACCCCGAATTTAATCTAATTAACATTACAATAGTAAATTTTCAAACTTTAGACAAAATATTTATTGATGAAGGAAAAAAATAGACAGCTTTAAATTAATCAACAAAAAAATTGGTATAGTGTAAAATGATGTTTAAATGACAAGTTCAGATCAGTTGGAAATACCATACAGTCCAATATTTATAAAATCATGTATTTCAACTGGCATTAAGAGGGCTACTGTCCTATCCACATCATTTAATGCTTCAGTAAAATAGACAATATTGATAACTTCAAGAACTACTGTTCTCACTTTGCATACTTGAGCCGTGAGGTCTGCCATGTCTTTCACTTTTATAAACTTATTCAAATTGTATGGGTAATGTTACGCGCTCAAGTGTCAATTGATTCTTCTACAATATTCAATTGAATCAAATAAAATATCTTTTACGTTCACTTGAAACGCTATGTCTATATAGTAATATTGGTTTCTTATTTTTGAGCTAAGCTACTAATGACTATATTGTAAGTAAATATAACAAAATTTGACAGAAAGATTGGTTTTGACAGTATTAACGACATTCGAGTAGGTACAAGTTTATTTAGATAACTTTTAGTCTTTTTCAGCAAATTCAAACTCAAAGCATTTATATCAATTAAACCATTTACAGGCACTTTTGAATTGGTCAGTTAGTCAGAAAGTTGAAGTAAGTTGCCCATTCCAAAACGTAAATCTCTATGGAGATGAACGGGCAAGAAATTCCAAGGACAATTTTTTTAATATAGGTAGATATTACAAAATCCGAATCGAAGTGACATCTAGAGTCAAGATGACTTTCATTGGTATCCATCATAAAACATATCAGAAATCCAATAAAAGCGATTCGAATTAATCCAAGAATAAGCCTGTAGATTTGACAACGACTGTACCCAACCTGTGTTACCACTTTTGGTTTTCGTGTGACGTAACTGGCTACTTTCTATTCGGGATACCGCTGGGCACGACTGTACATTGAAATACTTCCAATGATGACCATGTTATTGTGTTTATATGTAAAATAATGGTATTGAACTGAGTCTGGTTGATCCCATCGTACTTTAGATAACCTAAGATGATGATGAGGAAATATCCTCGAATTCGAAGATGTTGAGCTAGCCGAGTGATTTTTGCTGGGATTTCATCTAGTTTACTTTCTCTTAGAGGTACAGTTGATACAGTTTAAAGAGAGTCTTAAATCGTAGCAAGATGAAATATATTTTTTCTAATTGCAATGATGATGTCATCAAGATAAACTACAATGGATTTGTGATGGCAAACTTTCAAGGTCTAAATCTTTATAATAAGGACAATCAATGCATTCATTGATTTATTATTGAAGATTGTATTATAATTTTACCACTATGCGGTTCAAAAACAATCAATACTGCGTCCGAATAGCGATAAGAATCTGAAACGTTTATTTTTATACATATTTTTCTCAGAACTGAATTATATTTTTTTAAATACACATTCAAATCTTAACGTTAAAATTTCATCTTAGTCTTAATGGGATTCAAATCACATTTACGAAAACAATCTTTGGATTCATCTTGAAACACTCCAGCTCGAATTTAACGAAACATCCTATACCACATTTAGAGCAAACAAAATTGTTATTTCGGCTTGATGTACAAGGTTGAAATCAGGTTGGATGACGATGTTTATTAAGACATTCTGGCTATCCAAAAGTGAGGAATCTGTATAAAGATAAGCAGAGATTTTCAAAATACGGCGAGTGAAATTCGAATGCCAGATAGTTTTTGCCGTCGCCGCTCGAATAATATCTTGTGTTTAATTATTTCGGGCGCTAATTAGCTCTTAGGGTACCGTGGGGATATCAAAAATGATGTTAATTATGATCTTTCGTGTTCGATTGTTCGTTTTTCAAACTCTTTTCCTGTTTAATTTTCGCTTTCAACAGCTGGACCGTTTTTAATTAGACAACTAGTGGCATAATGGTATAACTGTTATGGATGATAGTAATCTTTCTTGTGCCGAAAGCTGCTCTTTTGGGACGTCTTTCTCCTCTGTATCGTTTGTCTTTGCTCATAAAGGCTCCAGTGCTCAAAAGTTTTGCTAGCGAGTGATTACTAGCCACCACGTCTCGCCAAGTATTATCCTACCTATTGACATTTCAAATCCATTAACCAACTGACATTTGGGATTTACTTAGATACACATAAATCTTTTACGATTTCTTGAATTTATTGCGTCTTTTTCGAGAGACTTTCAATCCAGTATTAGACCGCAGAACCCATTTCATACAGCGTGTAACATGCTTGTCAGTTATTTTTTAACTAAAAACATCAGCAAGGAGTAAGGTGACATTTTATGGCTTGTTCCAAGCATCAAATGGATGTAAAAAGTCCAAATTTAACATGAAGACGCGACTTCAACATTCTTTAGTTTTAGGTGTCGTGAATAACTGAATGAAAGTATGTAACTTTGGGTTTTTATTTTAGATCAGGTTTTATTACCTACTAGAAATGGTACTCTTGAAGAGTCATCAGAAAAGTCGCTTTAGATTCTTAGACATGAACTAGAAATGACAATACTGATTTGGACAGGGTTGATTAATCTGAAATCAGTTTAAGACCCCATTTATATGAACCGTGACTGAGATATGTAGCATTATCTAGGAGATAAGCTCAATAAAATAAATCTAAACCAAACACGACCAAAGTCAGATGCAAAAGCTAGTACGATAAACAACAAAGTTTTCGTATCAAAATTTACAACATTTTACGGTACTAGGCGGGCTGAACAGGCGAGGAGGTTTAATGAACGTATCGGTTACGGAGTCAAGTTACACTCGTTAGTGGGTGACGTCGTGGCTGCTACCCGTTCATTGTCTCCTGGTACTCTTACGATGATGTTTTGTTTTAGAGGTTTGGTTAACCTGCATTTTGGTTTAGTTTTAGGCTGTTTACGACTTCTGGAACAGGATATGAGCAATCTTTTGGTCCTATAAGAGCAGCTATTCCTATTTGCTAATAGCCAAATCGCAATTCTTGAAGTCAAACTTGATTGAACGGTCACAAACAGCCGTCATGTCCACTAGTACAACTACATAGCAGAAATCGTTCGCCCATGCTTGATTGACGTTAGATTTAATTCTAACCGACGGCAATAGATCCCCGCATAATCTACCCACACTCCCAAACAAAAACAAACACAGTGTACACTCAAAACAGTCCCCTGCACGCGTCAACAAAGCGACGACTGAATAGAAGTTGCCTCTGACGCGGTGTTGACGAACCGTCAATTTGTCAGCCCACCAACACCCAGACAGTTTCGAGCTCTCCCAACCACCCGAAGAATGGGCACCGATGACGGCGCACGAGATATATTGGAGCCCCGACGTCCGACGATTAGGCCCCATGCCAACCCGAACACGCCCGATGATTCACGAACGGGTTGAACGAACGCACCCGAACGCGATTGTGTCAATTGTTTTTCTTAAACGGACGAACATTAATTTGAACATGCGGGTTTGAATTTCGAATGTCGCACATTCTATTTAAGGTTAACTGTTTTTGAGATAATAGTTAATTTTCTAGTGAGGTTAATTGGGAAAATCTACAAATAAGTGGGTTAGTTTTTGCGTGATTAATAGAGTATAAACGAGTTGCTAGTTGGCAACAGTCCTTTGTAGTAACATTGTCATTTGGACGTTGCGATGAGAACTGAAAATTGATGACAATTCTGAGCAATGATGTGTGCATTTTATGAACGCTGTCTTCAATCAACTTCGGGTGACGAGCCCTGACGATTCAACTACAATATATATACGTATGTCTTTCTTAATGACTGGAATTAGATGTTACATTTCTATTCCTCCTCTAACCATGACAAGCAAATAAAAAAAGTTCCTTCCAACTGCTTTTCGTGGCCTTACTGCGCTCTAAGAACTGAACGGCAGAATAGCTGTCATTAGATAAACATAGAAGCAAATCTCACAGACTAGACTGACAGGAAGTCATCTATGGTCAGATCTCTATTCGCAACTGACAGTAACCATAAACAAGAAAAAGAAGAAAGAGCGAAAACGTTCGCATCTCAAATTAGATATAAATTGCGAAATATTGAATCTGGCAACACTCGGGTCGCGTTGACATCGGTGTGTCAATTATTTGGCAGAGTCGCGGCGCATTCTGGGCCATGACGACCAAGAACACTCTTTTGTCACCAATATGATGATCAACGCATTTTTGACCCTACCACCACGAATTTAGGGCTGAATTTTCAATGTGCCTCCAGTTAATCTTGAACGAATTCTTGATCGTTTTTTAGCTCGTTTCAAAATTAACATGTTCTTAAATTATTATGTAGATTAGTTATGTAAGGTGGCGGAAATTAATTAATTAGTTGGTACTTCCAAAACACTCCTTTTCCTTGTTATGTGATTGTTAAAAATACTTTCCAATATAAATCTAAGCACATCCTGCTAAGGCTAAAAACAATCGATAAAAAACTCGACCAAAAAAATATCGATAACTATTTATATCGATTAAAATACAAAACGAATAGAAAACTAATAACGAATTCATATGACCATTTATCATAAGTACGTTAATGAGATCGATGTTCGCGGATCGGTCATTACAATCGGTTTTGAATCGATTCAACGTTTGAAAGAGACAATGGCCTCTGGGTGTCCGTATGATTTACGCTCGCTCGTTACGAGCACCGTAATGAGCTGCGCTCGCGCTGCTTAGTTTACATCTCTGCGATTATAAATAGTGATGACTAGATGCGATCTTATTCTCGGATATTATCCGAATACAAGAACGGTTACAGCAAAGGTTTTAGATACTTTTCGATGTGAAAGTAATCTTCATGACTATTATTAGCGTAATTTTAAATATGTAAAACTGTAAAAAAAGATATACGATTAATTATTGTAGTGTATAATTTTGATTTTGTTATAACCCACAGTGATGGTTTTTTTTTGTAAGTTTATGCTACTCTTGTTATGTTAGGATTATTAGCAATAAAATAATTCGTATTCAAACTGGCGTTTCTTTGATCGCACCCTAGATATAATACACAACACTAACTACACATTTAATTAAAGAAAATTCATACAAAAATCTCACCCCTTCACTAAAACTTATCGACACAGTATCCGACATTTAGTTCAGACACCTATTCGAATATTATCTCTACATCACTAGAGTCAGCCATTTTTGTTTTAACAATAGTAATGTTAATAATAATGATGGAGAATCTTCTATGATTGGATTTTACTTTTATTTTTCGTGTCTTTCTTTACATTATTTTTACATCTTGTTTCAGGTAAGTCCATTTTATTTTTTATAGTAAACGAGTTGGCCGTTGGTAAGATAAGAGAGAGGTATTGTATTGCATGGTTTTCTTCTGTTTGAAATGATCGACTTTACAGCATATGGAAACTTTGACCTATAGGTACTTACACTTTGTTCTTTATAATCATGTGTGACATATTATATAGATGACATGTTTGTTGAAGGTGCTAAGTATTGATGTCAACATCAATTTGTTTGAAAAGCAATAATTATTAAAAGAAAGATTTTCCGTCAAATACAAATAGCCCTTTCATTCGTTTTTACGACATGATTAGAATCTGAGTCATTCCTTGTTTTTGAACTCTTAAACTATTGCCAGTAACCTAGTACAATGTTTTGTTACAATCCCACATAACATTAAATAAAAAGCATTTAAAAATGTAAAATATGCTAAGACTTTAAAGCTGCGTTACAAATTTATTACAAAACAAGTATTTATATCTCAATAAAACAAAGCAGTAGCCCCAATAACTGACACAGAGAGAAAAAATTGTTTTTTTCGAAATACAAATCAAATAAAATAGTGGAAGAACTATAAATTTTCTCAAAATAGTTATAAAAACAGTTAAAGCTACGTCAAAACAATGGATTATTGTAAATTACGTTGATATATAACATATCCTTGGATGCAATGTAGCTGTAAATAAGACTGACTCACTAAATAGTGTCGAATTTACATTTCCTGTTTTCATTAGCAAATGTGTAATTTTTTGTCCTGATTTTATTATTGTGAGCTATGATAAATGAGAATAAAAAACCAAATGTTAAAGTTACAAATTAAGTAACTATATCCTAACACTCTTCTTTAACATTATCATCTCTCCAAACCTATAAAGTTATAACTTATGAGAACCAATATTTTAAACAAAAACAACAACACCATTAAAATGCTACAAAATTAATCCAGAAATTCTTAACGTCAGAACTTAATAGACATACATACCTTCTTACTTATACCCACTTCCCTTGCATTATATCGATAAAATAAGAAATAGGAGAGAAGTCACGGGCATAACACACTACACCGAAGGAGTCCCACTGGGATCTATTCTCGGCCCCCTTCCTCGAATCTCGAAAATATTTTTTTCCACCATCTCTAAGTGTGGTATATTTAGAACTTTACGTTCCGTGTTTGATTTAGTTTTAGTTTAGTATAAATATGTCGGATTTTTCAGTTGAAACGTGGATTTGAATAATGTTACTGTAGATTATACTAATGTGGCTAAATATGCTTTTAACAGATATTTAGTTTGATTGTGGAAGTTTTATGAAGAGTTGATGTGGTTGTAAAGATTTTTAGATGAAAGTTTTAGTACATCTTATGGATTATATTGTAATGGGTCATTAAATGCTTTTGTTCTTAGTTGATTTACATAGTGATCGCTAATGTAACACTCAAATGATTCTACTCTGACTTTTGTACCTAAATAATCTTTATAAACAAAATGCTCTACCTAATGTTAAAAAGGTGAGAAAAAAATATTAAACAAACTGGAAGTAGGTTAATCTGGACTCAAAATAGATTTTAAAGTATCAAGCCATCAATCTAGAATACACCACAGCCAAATAACTTAAACAAAAGCATTTCCCGATCACATTAAGGAAAAAAATATAGTTTTTCAATAACAGTAAATAATGGGAACAGAGATAATGAATGAAATTACGTAATATGCCGTAAAAGCTTTTAATTCAACACTAAAAATCATAAATAAGATTTACAACACAACGTCCATTTGCAATAAAAACAATCCCATTACCACCGCACATTATAATAACGAAAATTCATTAAGGTACCGACCATTAATTTCATTCCGCATCCGATGCAATGCCATTACTCTCATTCCTTACCAAAACAAACAAATCCTACAATTATTCTAACTCTACAAAGTCATCTGGGTAACCAAACCAATCTATTCTAACCTCTATTGCTTCACAAATATGGTCCACACCAACCGCAGTCACTTTACCATCTGTGAATTCCTCTGCCTTTATATCACTAAGAGTCTTTTCAACAAATTCAACAAAAATAGCATCTATATCCATTACATTAAGGTTGATAACATCTGTATTGCTATCTGGTAGAATCTGATCCCCAAGTTCTGTTCCGAAATTCTCAAGATATTGAAAGATTAGCAGTGGGTTGCGTTTTGGATGTCCCCATAAATAATACATCGACTGGGGGACAACCGTGATGGATCGTGTCTGTCTATCCACTTTCTATTAGTCGGGAATTCTTAAAGGGTGGTGTGGGGTGGCTGTTATTATTAACGGCGACCAATGTTAGCTTAGCAAGTGATACCGTGGACTCATTAATTCCGTGGACGATTTCAGAGGGGCATTACAGTTGTCATGTAAACAGATTTGCTATAAATCTTTCGAAAGCTTTTGTCGGACGACAATTGTGCTTTCTCCTTACTGAAGAAGAAGGGTTGTGATAGTGTTATGTATTTGTATTTTTCTGTTATTTATGACGTCACATGTTACCGGTTGTTGCGACCTGTTTAGATTATGAAGGGGATACAAGATAAGAGATGGTATGTTCATGTTCCTATTTGTACTAACAATAAAGACGTTGGTATTATTATCCAAGTTTGTGAAAGGAATGAGGCAGAAGAATGAAGTGACAGCTTATAGACCTATTAGTGAAAATGGTTGGTGTTGGATTGGTAGGATTGTCTTGGGTTCGATACTCGGGAGAAGATTCTTCAGATTTTGGTGACGAATTAATAATAGGCTGCTACAGTAGGTATAGTTGAGCAGTTAAAAGTACTACGTGATGAAACTCTAAACAAGAAATTCACCAATCATTTCACACGGCACTTGAAACTAAATAAAATCAGTACAGTTGTAAATCAGTCGGTATTCTAAATATTTGCTGATGGCAACATTCCTGCCCGCAACATGGGAACCTTTATCACTATCGTATCAACCGATAACTAAGAATTTGGGTGACCGATAACGTATTGATGAAAAAATTTATAGCAACATTTTACTTAGGCTTATCTAAAAGTGATTTGAACTAGGATTTAAATGTATTTGATGTAGCTATATCTACTCAAATATAACTAAGTTAATCTAAGATATCAGCATTAGATATGACTGATTTTACGGTTAGAGCGCTAACACACTAGGATGCCATGGCGACGTCGCCGACTTCGTATCCAAAGAATTCGTATTGAAATGCATGATAGTTAACTCACTTGGCTATGGTCTGGCGACTTCACCAATTTGGAAGCTTAGCCACGACCGCACAGCCCCTACTGTAGCAACCTGGCGACGCGTAGCCAAGTCGCCAGTAATTTGTATACAAGTAAGTTACGCCTCCCTCACTCAGCGGCCAACTGATTGCCAGGACGGACGCCCGCGTGTTACTGGCTACTTATTTGGCAATCTCATTTGGCTACGGTAAGTAGCCAGAGGTAGCCATGGTTACGTACTCAGCGACGTCGCCATGACGTTCCAGTATGTTAGCGCTCTTAAGGAAAACATCAACCTGGACTCAAAATGGACTGGAATCGCAAACAAGGAATCAGCAAGCCTGGTAATCACAGTCTGTTTCTTCTTTGTATGAGATGAGGCCGAGCTCTCCAGTGGGATTATTGCAGGCTAGCACTTCATCATCATCATCATCGTCATTACCTACAGCCCGACTTCGCCCACTGCTGGCCTCTCTTTTCTTGTGTCAATCCCCACGCTTCTGTGTCAGCCTCATCTAGGTTCTACCCGCGATGCTAATAGTGCCAACCACCCATCTCGCCGCCGGACGACCGACACTTTGTCTTCCAGTCCTTAGACGCCAGTTGGGTCACTGTCAAACTCCACCTGTCATCACTGCGCCTTACCAGGTGTCCTGCCCAACTTCATTTGAGTTCCATAATACGCTTTCCGATATCAAAGACCTTCATACGCCTTCGGATCTCGATGTTTGGAACTCGGTCTTGTAGCCTGATTCCAAGCATGTAACGCTCCATGGCTCTCTGTATAATTCTCAACTTCATCATCATTATCATCACCCAAAAGGTGTCCATCGCTGCACACAGGATAGATGTAAGTGGTAATTTCTTTTAGTAAATATTTGTCACCGAATTTAGGTCTCCTTCTTTGCCTGTTAAATGATTCTTCATAGATATTCTTGCAATCAATATTACCCCAAAATAAAATGTATAGTTGGCTTAGGTATAATAAACTAGCTGCGCCCCGCGGTTTCACCCGCATAAGTCGAAATCCTTTGGGAATATCGCGAGAAAAATAAGTTAGGGTATCCTATGTCTTAATCCTGGTCATGGTCTACTCATTTACCAAATTTCATTCGAACCCGTTCAGCCATTTTAGCGTAAAACGTAACAAACAAAAACTTTTTACAAAAAAAAAACAACCGACCTCCAAAAAAAACACTACAAAGTGAAAAATAACTTTAATTTCGGAAGTCGGTGTCTTGGGTTTTGTATTTTCGTTTTTTGCCACCGACTTCCGAAATTAAAGTTATTTTTCACTTTGTAGTGTTTTTTTTGGAGGTCGGTTGTTTTTTTTTTGTAAAAAGTTTTTATTTTTCACTTTTTAGTTGTGGTACCTACCCCACACACATTCGAATACCACTATCTGCTACCAATGACAGAAACTTAACATATCATCTACATACTAATTGGGAAAAAAATACGTATTTTGTAGCTAACTCAAAAACTATCCAAGCAAAGTTAATAAAATTTATATGGGACCAATTCGAGAGCACACCCTTTCAAACAAAAAAAGAATTTTCAAAATCGGTCCACAATTGACGGAGAAATCGGTGGACATACATAAAAAAAAAAAAAAAAAAAACATACGCGACGAACATATAACCTCCTCCTTTTTGGAAGTCGGTTAAAAAAACAAACTCACTTTCGCATTTATAATATTAAAAGTTAGGACTTTGTTTTCAAAAGCTTTTCTTTATTTTGTTTTTCATCACATCAGCTGTGATGAAAAACAAAATAAAGAAAAGCTCAGTCATAATACTCATAACGTGGATCCAAAAACAAAGTGTTATCTTCATTGATACTGATAAAATCAATTTATCAATAAATTAACCAAGGAAAAACTTTAATTTCCCTCAATTGATACTCAATACCTCAACTTCAAAAAAGTCTTTTCAACAAAATCTCTTCGTTTCGTTCAGAAAAGTTGACAAAGCCACAACACAGCATTCACCTGTTTATTTGACTCCGAACGATGTCTTTATTATTCATCCGGTGTCCCTTCGATAAAAGTTGTAAACTTATCGACAGGACCAGCACTTGTTATTTTTCAATAACTTCCACAAGACATGACATCTTTTCGATTATGTGAACTGTTGTGATTGAAGAATTTCTTGTGGTTTGGTTTCGTATTATATTGTACTGGTAATCGTTTGTTGACTGATATTGAATGTAATAATGAAGTGTACTGTACTATGTACCAAGTAATATAAATGAGTAAACATATATTTTAGAAAAAAAAAGTATTAGATTATTTCATACTCCTTGCATTAATCAAGTCATCATCATCATCATCAGCCTATAATGTTCCCACTGCTGGGACACAGGCCTCCTCTCTGTGAGAGGGAGTGGGCCGTAATCCACCACGCGGGCCCAGTGCGGGTTGGTAGCTGTCACATGTCTCGAATGTTTGGTTCTAGGACATGCCGGTTTCCTCACGATGTTTTCTTTCACCGTTTTGAGAGCAGTGGTGATGAAATAATTTACACGAAGTAAAGCGCTTGTCTAGGTTCGAACCTACGACGTACAACTCGTAAGTCGCGGCCGTTACCACTGGGCCACCACTGCAAAAAATTATAAATATCAAGTAAAAATTTTAAATTCAATTCAAAGTATTTTATTTCACAAAAACCTACATTGTTTTTTAGCCCAGGATCCAAAAAGTTGGAAGTCATGGGGAGAGACTTTTGGCCAACAGTGGGAAAATGAAGGGCGTACGGGTTACTGTTACTGTTAGCCCACAATATAGGCTAACAGTAAACCTACTTGGGCACTTATTTTATTTTACCTCGATGGTCCTAGTTTATCATTTATAACTTCCAATTTACAGCTTTATGTAAGCGGGCACGCCCTTTATGTCTGGAGGCTTTTATTTAGATATTTAGTTCTTTTTACGTTTAGTTTTTATTTTTTTAATTCTGCTTGAGTATAGTTCTCGATGTTTTTGGTTGGTATATTGGCGTGTGCTAGCTGACATATGGCCAATAAGTTATACTTAATTAAAATAATGTTTTGTGTTGCATAATAATTTTGCATACTATTGTATAGAGTCATTTTAATATTTTCTAACTTGAACAGACAGCTGTGCTGCTGGGGAGTTTGTTGCGCCACTTCTTCTTCCCAGCTAAAGGCACTAGGAAGTGGTGAAGGGCGGGCGTTTTTGGGGGACTGTCTTATGTAATTTTGACGTTCGAAAAGTGCTGGTTCTCAGCCTAATTTGAATAAATGACTTTTGAATTTTGAATTTTTTTTTGACTTATGAAATGTTAGAAGCTAGGTGCAAAAATCAACACTAACCGTATTAAGCAAAATTGGTTGCTAAAAGACTTGAATTACTAGAAATTCCCACAGTACCAAGTTCTTATAAAATCAATCAATCTGCCTAGCCTTTTTCCAACTCTGTTGGGGTCGGCTTCCAGTCTAACCGGATGCAGCTGAATACCATACCATAGAGCGACTGCCTATCTGATCTCCACAACCCAGTAACTAGGGTAATACGATACCCCTTGGTAAGACTGGTTGTCAAACTTTCGGGCTTCTGACGACCCATAACGACTGCCAAAGATCCACGAATGACAGCCGCGACCAACGGCTTAACGTGCTTTCCGAGGCACGGAGGAGTGTCAGTGTGTAAAGATGGTCACCCACCCACGGACCAACCGCGGCAAGCGTAGCTCAACCTGATGGATTAATCCGTGCGGCTGTTATTACTTAGCTACAAGCTCTTCTACCTGCAAATCCACAAGTTCTTTTAAAACAGATAAATTTAAAAAAACGCAGAAGCAAAAAAAAAAACAGTGGCACTCCGGGAGTGCCAACAGAAGTGAAAACTTGAACAATTTTACTGTGCAGGAAATACTTTTCTTTTTTTAAGTCGGTAAAAAAAAGGGAAATGTCAATCATGTCGTTGTCATGTCTCAATGTTTGGAATGTCATTAATCCCAAAGAAAATATATCGCGCGTTGATGTCTTTTTAATGGTCAAAAGCTGGTGTCGGTAACAGTGTCGCGAATTCAATTGTTTTTTCCCCATCTCAAAAATGCCCAACGCGCCAAAAAACCTTAAAAATAACCTCAGTCCTATAAAAATCCTCCACAAAAAATCTAAGTAACTAGTACAGAACTGAAATTGATGTCATCCTCAGTAGAACAGAACTCAACAATACCACAGATTCTTTACTTACATGGCAGTACCGACTGTGTGTTTGTTCGTCCCTCGGCGCCACACGCTTATCATAATGCATCCTGAAACATTTTCCGACTCCACTCGCTGTGTTCCTGAAACTTCGATATGTTGTGGTATAATTTAAGAGATATAGCGATTTTGAAAAGCGTAAAATATGGAAATAAATATAATAATAATAATAAAGAGGCAGGGGCTATAGCCCTTCCATAGTTCCAGATGACCAGTCCACTTTAGCAACCCAAACCCATAGTCCGATATCTTTGTTTCTATATCTTACAATAGTCCTACACCAACCGGGGGTTGTCCTTGGCTCCAATTGCATAGTGCGAACAGGGATAATCGTCGGTTGGTACCTCATTTCATTAAAAACGTCTAAGGGGCCTCTGCGAGTTGGCTTCGGCCCCTCATACGCCTTCCAAATGTCCGGGACCCCTGGGTCCCGAGAAATGTCAAAGACGTATAAATAATAAAGTAATTAATGAGGCTGTTAAGATCTAGCGATTATAGAAATTGGAAGAGGCCTTTAAAAATACAATAGACTTGGATATATTTAATAACCTGTTCCGCTTAGCTATTTCTAAAGAGTCATAAAAAACTCTGAAAGAAATCGACTCGTGTTTCACCTTTCAACGAGGCATCATCAGGATGACGATTGACGACGATGACGATTGGCGATTGAGAGGCCTTTAATAAAACCGACAGGCGCCAATTCGACAATCTGAATTTAGTAATTATTTTTCATAGCTTTCAGCTTTATTAAATAGCACTTGTCGTGAAAATGTGACATTTATGTCAATTTTAGGGTTTCGTACCCTAAGGGTCTCAAACGGAGCCCTATTACTAAGCCTCTGCTGTCCGTCCGTTCGTCCGTCCGTCTGTCAGCGGGCTGTATCTCATGAACCGTAATAGGTAGACAGTTGAACACAGATTGTGTATTTCTATTGTCGCTTTAACAACAAATAATAAAAATTAAATTAAAAATACAAGAAATGTGTTTTTTGCGGCGTTTTTTTGCTAAATATTGAACGGTGGTACGGAAACCCTTCGTGTGCGAATCCGAATCGCACTTGACTGTTTTTTTGATAAATATGTCGCATTTTCAGTTATATGTATCAAATAGGGCCCTGGTGGTATGTAGGTACTAGGAAAGTAGTTTATTGAAGATGCTGCCATTAATCTTACACCTGATTTTCTTTTTCGATAAACAAGTAGTTCTAGAAGAAAATTGTGATTTCTAGAGGACACAGATATTTAGGTTTGGTACACAATTACAGAACAAAACTGATATTCCAATTTAATTTAATTTTTATTTAACGTTATTTACGATATTAAGGAAAACGAAAAATACAAATTATTTTTGTCCGTCTTGTAGACTAGTAAAAAATATTGGACACTTATTTTTTCTTTTTTTACGTTATCAAAAGATTACGGCGATACACTCAATGTATCGCCGTGCCATGCATGCGTGCGTGGTGGGGGTTGCGACCCCCACTCCCCAAGTTAAATGCGTTTTATCCAAGTATTTTTAATTAATATGATGAAGCAGGAAATACGTGTCTAATATATTTTTTTATTATTTGACTGACCGACTAAATAGAATTTCTTTTTTTTACCCTGGCATCATGCCTATTGTATACACGCAGTTACAGAACAAAACTGATGTATTATTTGTTTAATTTTAAAGTTAGTTGCGATAATTGTAAAGTCGTGAAAGAACTCAGAATTATAATATTTTATGTAACTTATATTTCAGCTGAAAACTCTTAGCTAGGCATCATAATTTCTCTTAATAATACAAGGATAGGCACTTAAAAAAATACATTTTCCGATATCTTTAAAACTTTCCTCTCCCTCTTCAATTACACCATACAAAGAAAAACTCGAATCAATATCAACTTTTTATTATTGAAGGTATTTATATTATTTCACTTTGTCCCCTTTTCCCTTTTACAAAAACTTTTTCAGTAGGTTTAATACACTTAGAGGGGACAAGTTCGTACTTTTTTGTTTCAATCATCTTTTCCCTCAAGTTTCAAAGTTTTTCAGTTTTTTTTCTTCTTTTTTCTTTTTATTATCGTGAGAGTACACTATGCTTTTAGAAGACAGTTCTGAGTCTTGGGATTTCAAGATGACAATTGCAAATAATGCGATGTGTTTGTCAGAAATTTTATGCTAAAAAGGAAAGTTTTGTGTTTGTCTGTATTTTTTTTGGATTTTTGTTTGAAATAGACTGGTAAGTAAACAGAGTACGTAAAATATGTAGTACATTTTGCTTTATCTTACTCATATTTTAGTGTCTACATAAAATTCCTAAACAGATCTAATAAATAAGTGTCCTCTAATTTCCACATGTATTTTGCAATCACATTTTGGGTATCCAAAAGTTTCATTCTTCGTTCAAGATAATTATGACCCCTTTACGGGTATGAGGAACAGCGTGTAAAGTTCACTCATCCTCTATAGAAAAGGGAGGATCCTCCGACCAGACGGGTGTTGTGTCTGGCGGACAACTGCCCAAAGATTGATGTCGGGGAAGTCATTTACAGTGTGATTCTTCATAATGTGCACATATCGAAATGAGGGAATCTATGCTTAATTTTAACGACGAAAAAATATTTAAAAAAATCCAAATATTTTTTTATACTTTTTATGGAATATAAAAAAATTGTAACAAAACTGTGTAACTTTTAAACTGAATCAGCTATCGCGATGAAACAAACTCCATAATGATTGTAAGTAAGTAGGCGTCTACATAAAATTAAAATTGAGAAAAAAACTACCCTCAATTGAAAATAAACATGTTTTTTTAGTAAAAATCTGTATTTTTTTCATCCATTTTTATAATAATTGTAAAATTTATAAATAAGATGCCCAAGAGAATAAAAAAAAAATATTAAAAAAAAATTGATACAAAAAATGTTTACAAAAAACAAAATAAATTTTGACCATTTTTTCCGTCGATAAAATTAAGCATAGATTCCCTCATTTCGATATGTGCACATTATGAAGACTCACACTGTACATGGTGTTCGCGCGGTAAACTCTAATTGCACGATGTAGGATTTTTGTGACGTCAGGATTTTGGGTGACGTCAGGTCTTTGATACGTAGTTCGCATGTGCCGATGTAGATGGCGCCACACCCCTATACCTAATTTTAAATTCTAATACCAGTGATAAGGACTAGGCTCGGGTCGACGGCGCGTTGTGTTCCACGCGCGTCTCAAAGAGATGTCAGCAGAATTGGCGGGGTCCGCTAGGGACGATGCCTGCCGGGGTTGCGAGGAAGTCCGAAAAGGATATCCTGGCCCCCGGCAACATGGCAACTGAAGGAACACGGGTGGGTTTTAGTCAGTAAGAGTGTGACACGCCCTCCTGCTCCGCCCAGAGCGGAGAAGTTATTTGATAATGCCCAAACAAAAAAAAGACAGTCATCATCTGCTTAGCCTTTTCCCAACTATGTTAGGGTCAGATTCCAGTCTTACCAGATGCAGCTATTTTATATGGAGCGACAGCCTATCTGACCTCCACAACCCAGTAACTGGGTAACACGATAACCCTTGGTAAAACTGGTAAACCAGTGGTAAAGTGAGTAAGTAATAAATATACTGCTGCTGCCTATCGTCTCATTACGTCTTAAGGATTACGTTTCCCGGTAAAACCAGTTCTAATTACTTGTTCAACAATTTTCGACGTCAGTAAAATAATCTTACGTACTCTTGTTTTCCATTAAACTGACTCATTAATATTTCTGCTAATTATTACCTGCAAGATCTGTGCAATTAAACGTTGTTTGTATTTTTACTTGTTTGTTACTCTATCAGTAAGTAAACTGAAAATAAATCGCTCTTTGACGTTCGTTTTCTCAAGAAATATGACGACAGATAATTTCTGGGAAGATGAGATTATTCTGTATCAGGTAACCTACTACATTAATTAGTAGTGATAAAGTATTATAAGAAATGGATAAGATAAGATGAAAGAAAATAAAAGTAATGTTATTGAGACCACGAGCAGAAAATCTGCATCATCGTCATCATCATTTGTGTAACCTTTGTCCAACTACGTATATATATGTTGGGGTCAGCTTCTAGTTTAACCGGATGCAGTATTTTAAATGGAGTGACTGCCTATCTGACTAATTTATTTTTTAAGAAGAAGGAAACATTACTTCTCGACATAAGAAGAGGCCTTAGAACAGTAATGGGCAAAATTACAGGCTTCTTCTTCTGTTCGTGTGGTAGTGACTAACCTTGTGTCAGAGTTTTAAGGCCACCCATGGGCCTTTGGCTTCACATGCCGTCAAGAAATATCTCTCAGGCATGGTTTGCTCACGACGTTTTCCTTCACCGTTTTTGAAGCAAGTAATACACAGGCTGACCGGCTGATTTATATAAAAAGAACAATTTTCAAAAAAAAAAAACTGTCGCCTAATCAAATCAGATCAACTTTTTTTCATTTGGTGTCTGTCTCAAACATTCTTAACTTTAAATTTTATAACGACCTTCCACTTTAAAATAATAATACACAACAAAATAATGCATATTCAAAAGCAAATATTATAAATATCAATGCACGAACCATAGTTATTCACAATGCGATCAGGGCGGGGGAGGAGGGCAGAGGGTAAAACAAAGGACTCAAATCTATCGCGGTTTAGAATTACATGCGAAAACATAAACAGACTTATGATATTGAATACGAGGCCCTGGATGATGGAAGAATGGATGGGGCATGAAATGACATAGAACTAGAAAACAACATATTAGTTTCTCTGCATCATCCAAGGGTTGGTGACCAAACTGCATTGGGCCAGCGTAGTGCTTACGACTCACTCCCTCACAGAGAAGAGGCCTGAATTCCAGCAGTAGAAACATAGAATGCTATATGCGCTATTCTGAATAAGAACACTTCCCAATCAGTTGTTTTCTTGTACTCATGGTAGACTTTAAAACATAAGTAGTTATGAATATGAACTGTCACTCTCTCGAGATTAAAGCTTATTGCATAATATTTGAAAGTTTTAATAACAAGAACTGTCGTATCGCATCAAAGCAAGAAATTACCATATAAACAACCAGAAACATAATCCCTTTCTCTACACACTCTCAAAGATAACACTAGCCTGCGGCCACTACATTAGCTACCACAGCTCCTAACCACTAAACATTTATTGAAAGTGTAAATCAAACAAACATCCAGCCCCACGTCAAACTGACAGTCGACAGCAGTAATCTCGGCTCTATTGTCGAACCCGCTACCCTCCGGCAGCCAGCCAACTACTGCACAATCAGCCGACAATACTCCACCACTCAGACTTCCATGTTTTCCTTTGTAATCATCCCCTAACGCTCACCCCTAATGATTTTTCTCTGTTATTTGTTTTTGTTCTGTAATTACTGTTTGGTTTTCCCGTGAATTGCCCTGCGGTTGTAAATATGCGGTTTAAGATGGTTCAGCTTAGTGTTTGTGGTCTTGTGTTTAGGAGAGGGAAAGTTATCTAAAGGAACATATTAAGTTTACGTCGTATCGCTGTTACACGTTTTGAAGTCATGTTACCATATGAAAAACAATTAGTGAAGTTGTTAATTAATTTGTATTTCACATGATTCATATACCATTTCACAAGTGGAAAATACATTCATAAAGATCTATATCCATATAACTCTAAATCGAAAAACAACACGAACTCAATTCAATAATCACAAAACCAAATGAAATTCACTACAGAAAACCTCACACACGCGCATAAAAACTAATCAAACTTAATGAAAAAGCTAATAACCAGACGCAAATCCCATTAAAAAGCAACCATAATCCTAAAAAACACTGCAAAGAGAAATTTCAATATCAATTGTGAAGCGGTCCCAGCATAGCGCCCTGCGGAACTCCGACACGTGTAGCCAAGGCTTAGCCGCTCTAACAATTAAGCATTAAACTCCGGTTAATTTAACCGAGTGAGTATTGTCGCCAGAACCCTTTGAGTCCACAATATGAACGCTCCGTGAAAAAAGCCTATTTAAATCCTCGCAGTTTCTATTGACAGACATTATTGAATGCTTTAATATAGACATTCGGTTGAATGAGGTCTTTGGTTCGTTTTGATTATTGAATTTCCGGATTTGCGTTAGTTTTGTGGTGGATTTGAATACTATCAGGTTTTATAGCGTTGTGGTAGATGAAGTTTGTTGAATATGAGACTACGATTGTTGCATATTGTCTAAGAACGCTTTTGATGCAGCTCCAGCCAACCATGGTGATTATGATAATCTTCCTTCAAGTACGTATATAGCAATGTGTGAGGAGTGAATATCAAACATATAAATGAAAGTTTTCCATAAAGTAATCAACACTTCTGAAGGCATATATTAATTAAATCATGTCTATAACTAGCTTAGGTACAACGCAGCGGGCAGCATTAACTGAATAGCTTAGACATGTCTACGAAGCACACATAAATAAATAATAATTAATCAGTGAACGTCTAGCATAAAAAATAGCGCCATCAAAATAGTCAAATTAATAAATACACTTCCTAAACGAATTAATGTTGAAGAAACGATTAAAAGTGGTGATTTAAATAGAAACAATTGTTAAATCAATTAGTGAGAACCGGAAGTGGCATAGGAAGAAGCATACGCCGATAGCTGACCAGCGAACGATCCCTGAATTATTTATGCCCCCCGTTCCGTTACATTGCATATCTAATGAGCTGTGCCTAGGAATATTTACTTTGAATTTAATATTAATGCCTGTATGCCGTGGTCTGACTGCCGATAACAGTCTGCGATGCGTCTGAACCCAGTGATGAATTCCATCTATATATCTTTTACTTTTTATTTATAATCTGGGTTTTGTAAAGCGTTTGTTGGGATAGAAAGGTAGGCGTAATGCGTACATGTTTCTTTGATTGACTATTTGTTTGAATTTGTTTTGAGGATTGGGAGGAATGTTTATATTTTTGGAATAATGGGAGGTTTTAATGGTGATGGTGATCGATGGCTATCCATTGCCCGAGCATCATGTAAATCTTCAATTACCATTCCACTATTTTCATAAAGACCATTAAATTCGCCTAATATAACACTCGCAATTGAAATGCCAAGAAATAGTAAAATTCAATAAACTAAACAAATGTCAACAAAATCGAACTGTATACAGTGCTCAATATGTTGAAATCTCCATGAAAAATAGGCATTATATACCGCATAAAATAAAGAAATATACAGTACAAATACACTGCCAAAACAAGCCCCAATTTAACACAAAGTAGACCAAAGTCAACACGTTTCTTCCACGCATTTCCCACAAGTCGTTGTTAGGGGACGATCGGCGCGCGCGCCGGCTCCGGTTACATCCTAAACAATGGCGCATGACCCTCCTACAGCCATTATTACAACACAATCACTCTTGATTAGCTATTGACCCATTTTCAAATGTATATTTTCAATACAATTTTAGTTTATTTTCAAACGAACTAATTTTGTTTGGGCATAATTGCGTATGAGCATGGAGTAATGTGTAGGGTTAAATAAGAGGCTTTCGATTCATTTTGACAGCTTCAACGTTCATGGAAATATTATTCTTAGTACTGCATTTTTTTTGAAAATTTAAGTATACTGACTGATTTAGATGTAAAACAAAACCATAAAAATATATTGTACAACCTTATCGCCGCACAAGTTGTAAAAATAGATTGAGTTAAAATATTACTAGTTACCAGCTACATTTTATACTATAAAACATTTCTAAACTAACCTTTTTCACTCAATTACTCACAAAAATAGATAAACAAATACTGTTAATGATATCGTGCTGCAATAAATCTATGTACCAGGGCGGCATAAGAGGGCAGGAGTAAGATCGCACTGAGATAGCGCGCCTAAAGGACACATTGATTGAACGGAGCGGACAACGCAGATAAGAGCCGGCTACACTATTTGCATATTAAATGAGTCGATATTAATTTTACCGGGACTGGTCTAGCTTTGTTAGGGAGAAAGGTAAAGATGCTAGTACTTAATACTTAGTACAGGACCTATTAAAATGGATCTGCAAAAAGTTCTAGGCTTTCAAGTGAGCGTGTTTTGTTTAGGCAGTTTTTTTCTTGTGTAAAAGTGGTTTCTTACTAAAATGTCTAAGCTATTTCTATCCGTAATTTTAAGTACAATTTTTTCTTCACTATTATAATTAAGGCTATTTTTCCAACTCCACAGTACAGACAAAAATAGAAAAGCCATTATAATTTCTCTTAATTGAAACTTTCAATTTATTTTTTCTAAACAACTGCAACGCAACATGCTTTTTCACGCCTAAAGCACAGAGTATTAATTAAAAATGCATAGCTCTTATAATCTATAGTCGTTAACGAAGCTCCTTTTATTTTCTGCTCTCCTGGTACATGCAGTGTTCATTTTGCATAGAGAAACGTTTATATAGCATTTATTAGGTTTAATTAAGAGGCCACAGTATCTTCGTAATGGGGTTCTTATGTCTAAAGTCTATGGCGGTTATGTCTTAGTTGATTTAGCTTTAATATTAGCTATATAAATAAGAGATTTTGACACATCTTTATATAACAGTAAAAATAATAGCCATCAACATCAGGAACAATTTCTGAAAGATCCCATAGAAATAGAACAAGATTTTTGACTAATAAAAACAGTAATAACACAATAATCAGGCCAATTAGCATGAAATGTTCCCACTGCTAGGACACAGGCATGTCTTCGAATCTTCAGTTCTAGGACATGCCGGTTTTTGCTCGATGTTTTCCTTCACTGTTTTGAGAGCAGTGGTGATGAAATAATTAAAAAAAAAAGAAACAATCGACTTCCAAAAAACACAGCAAAGTGAAAAATAACTTTAATTTCGGAAGTCGGTGTCGGTTTCGTATTTTCATTTTTTTCCACCGACTTCCGAAATTAAATTTATTTTTCACTTTGTTGTGTTTTTTGGAAATCGGTTGTTTTTTTTTTGTAAAAAGTTTTTATTTTTCACTTTTTAGTTGTGGTACCTACCCCACACAAATTCGGAAACCACTACCTGCTATGTAAATAACAGTAACAGGAAACTTATCATATCATGCACATACTAAGTGGGAAAAAATATGTATTATTGAAGCTAATTCAAAAACTATCAAAGCAAATTTAATAAAAAAATTAAGGAACCACCTCGAGAGCATACCCTTTCAAACAAAAAAAGAATTTTTAAAATCGGTCCACAATTGACAGAGAAATCGGTGGACATACATAAAAAAAAACAAAAAAAAAGAATAAACATACGCGACGAACATAATAAATAACCTCCTTCTTTTTGGAAGTCGGTTAAAAAGTAAAGCACCTGTCTGGGTTCGAACCCACGACCGTAACTCGTATAAATCGCAGCCGTTACTACTGTTCTCAAACCCAGATTTTTGACTAATCATTTTTATTGCTTCGAAAATTTAACTGAGGAATACCAAAATCTTGTTTTTTCTACTTTCCACACTAGATTAAAAAGAAGATAATAATACTAATTAATAATAGAGAAGAACAGAAGACTAATAGAAAAATATGGAAGAAAAACAAGAGAATGATGCTGATGTATCCAACTCAACCATATATCTATGTTTCTTTTGTAGACAATTATTTTTACAGCTCGATAAAAAACGATGGCTCAGCCCTATCATGTACGACCTTAAAAAGAAAATTTACATACAATAAAAATTTGCAATATTTTTTTTACATAATGTACATATAGACGCATATCATTCATACATTAATGTAATATTATTAATATATAAGTTAAAACCTATACAGACTAGTATTGTACTTTCGAATTCGAGAATGGCCCCTAATCATAATGCTTAGTTTAGCAGATAGTTCATAAACCTTTTATTTTTGGAAAGACTGTTTTTAATTAAATATTCCATGAAAAATAATGGTATAATAATTTGCAATAACATGCTTAGCAATTCTTTACATACGTTGCAATATACATTTTTGCAATTAAACTTGAAAAACAATAAACTTTCCGTTTTTCATTCATCACGAGCAGTGAAATTGATTTGCACATATTTTACGATTTATTTTCAGCTCATATTCAACTAAAACATGCAAAAAACGATGACGCTAAATAACCCTAAAATTTTGGCAAAAATGGATGACATTGTCATTCTCTTGCTCTTCATCATCATCATCATTTCAGCCGAAAGACGTCCACTGGACATATTCCTCCCTCAAGCACCGCCACTTCGACCGGTTCTATGCCCTTTATACCATTTTCTTCACAATAGCCGTCATGTCGGTAGTCAGCCCCTTTCTAGACATACCACACAGCAAAAATGGAGGACATTTTAAAGAAAATACAATGACAAATAAAATGAACAAAAAAAAACGTAAAAAAATCATGCCGATCCGAAAAACACAGGCACAGTCACAGGCCGTACTAGTCATATATTTAAAAAAAATATGATAATCGTTTGTCATGTGGAATCACGTAAGGACTGACGGTGTCAGGTTCCCAAGCGGTCAGTGACTTATGGTGTGTGTAGTCTATTAAATCATTTTGTTTATATTATTAACTAGCTGAGCCTACGGATTCACTTGACGATTTTGTTATAGACGACAACTTTTCATTGGTATCTTTTTTTAAGATAATCGTGGGAAAAACTTAATGATTATTATTATTTACATGGATTCAATTATTATTTTTGTTGTTTAGATTATTTCTTAATTTGCATATTATTAGAGATTGTGTTTTCTTCAAAATGCCCTCTTGTTTCTATTTGCTGATATAACATCATAGCTACTCAGAAAATCCATAGTAAATCCAATTCGATAACATAGGGTTATAAGAAATAAAACGCCTGAGAATTGGTTTCTTTTCTAAGTTCTCGAACAATACAGTCCAATAAGAAAATAGGGATGAGGCCTGGGTAAAAAAAAATACTATTTAGTCCGTCAGCTAGATAAGAAAAAAATATTTGACACGTATTTTTTGCTTTATCATATTATTATTAAAAAAAATGATTTAGATAAAACGCATTAAAGTGCGAGTGGGGGATCGCCACGTCATACCACATTCATCGCCAGAATCTTTTGATTACGTAAAAAAAATTTAAAATACGTGTACAATTTTTTTTAATAACCTGCCTGTAGGATAATTTTTTTTCGTCATCGTCCTAATTGTTTAGCTATTTGAACTGCCATTGCAAAAACTATATCAAAAATTCAAAAATCAATCAAGCTTACAATAGAAGCTTTGCTAGCAGACGGAAACCACTTAACCCAAAACGAACCCTGGGGAAATCCCTCGCATCATAAAACCAAAATCAAACAGACACACAAATCAATCTATAACAATGCATGGAAAGTTACCAAATATGCGCAGACGCAGGCGCCACGACATTAACATGGCAATCACGCTAACCATAAAGCGGTAACATAAAGAGCATAGATTAAATAGACATAAAACTTGGCCTTGGACGTTACATTGTTTAATTATATTTAATTTAGTAGAGAACCGATTTTGGTTAGTATTAATGTTACGAATACTAAGTACTAAGTGCTAAGTACTTATGAATACTAAGTGGAAGACGCGACGTGTGAATTGATATAGTGTCTAGATTTGATGGGCTGAGTTTGAGGAAAATTTTATGGGTGGCCTTCAAAGGCGACCCACCTGATAGTCACAGTCGCTTATGGACATCTCCAAAACTAGAGGCAACTCAGTAAAAAAGCTGTCTCATGTTATCATCATTTCAGCCGAAAGACGTCCACTGCTGGACATAGGCCTTCCCCAAGCACCGCCACTTCGACCGATTCTGTGCTTCCCGCATTCAGCGAATTCCTGCGGCCTTCATAAGGTCATCGGTCCATCTTGTGGGAGGCCTTCCAACGCTATATCTTCCGGTACCTACGCGGTCGCCATTCCAGAACCTTTCGACCCCATTGGTCATCCGTTCTGCGAGCAATGTGTCTTGCCCATTGGCAATTCTTCGGGCTATGTCGGTTACCTTGGTTCTCCTGCGGATCTCCTCATTTCTGATTCGATCACTTAGGGAAACTCCAAGCATAGCCCTCTCCATTGCCCTTTGAGTGACTTTTAGCTTTCTAAATTCAAAATTCAAAAGTCATTTATTCAAATTAGGCTGAGAACCAGCACTTTTCGAACGTCAAAATTACATAAGACAGTCCCCCAAAAACCCTTCACATAACGCCCACCCTTCTGATAAGGTCCATTGTGAGCGACCACGTTTCAGTACCATAGGTCATCACTGGCAACACGCACTGGTCAAAGACTTTCGTCTTGAGACACTGTGGTATGTGGGACGAAAAGATATGTCTCATGTGCTTGTAAACAAAGGTACCTTCAAAACTGAAACATAGCAACGCTGATTGTTTACGAAAACGATCTTTCTTTTAACATACATGACATCACGCCTATAATTCCCGATGGGTTAGGCAGAGGTGTACCTATAGTACACCCACATTTCGCCAGTTATGTTTAAGTCCCATGTAATAGGGGGCGAGCCTATTGCCATCAACCGGGCACGAATGCAGACTCCGGGCTGCTACTGAGAAATTCCCAATAGCACTTTGCCCGACCTGTGAATTGAACCTAGGACTTCATGCTCAGCAGTACCACTTGCGACAATAAGACCAATGAGGAAGACTCTTTCTTTTACAAAATTGCAAAAAAATAGGGTTCCTGTTTCTTTGAATATCATACTATTCTAAACACACACGGTTTCCTGATTAACTACTCATCTACTCCAAAATGTCAATCAAGACAAAAATCCAAGATGGCAGCCCCGACATCTGTTTAACATATTACAAACGTTTTTGCTCCATCTTACTGTCGGTATCGCAAAAAAACTTTCACTTCCAGGAATCGACACTGGGACTGAACAGACGCCCCGTGTATTTAGAGAAATGGCTAGAACAGTTTTTATGTAAACTACCCTTGTTCATATTCACAACTTCAAAATAGACTTGAGTATGATTTCAACCTTTGCTTGGAGCAAAGAATTTATTTTTTAAACTATTTGAAAAAAATCTACTATACATTCAAAGTCAAAGTCAAATAATTTATTTCAATTAAGCACAAAAAGGCACTTTTGAACGTCAAAATGTACAAAAAATAGAATTGATTCTAGTCGCCCCTTCCAAAAGGTAGTTTTCGTATGGAGAAGAATGGGCAAGAAACTCCATCGTTACTCTTTTAAAATGTTTTACAATATTTTGTATACATTAATTATATAATTATATGTGAAGACGATGCACCTAGAATAAGATTACTATACCACAATAGGTAAAAATAATTAAAAATGAAGCAATGACAGAAAAAATAATTATGTAAGTAATGGAAACATGGTGATCACATATTTACAAGCATTGTAAAAGTAGGTATCTATACGATATTCCTAAAAATTACAAGTAATACTAATAAGTCAGTGTGTGAGTTCAAGTAATGACAGAACAGCGCAATCACAAACACATTCTAACAGCGAATAAATTTTCACACCTCCCCTTCAAGACATAGGCCAAATATTTTTTTAATATTCGGATAGCTCATCATGACCTAAAGAGGAGATAGAATATGAATATTTTTTTTTTTTTTTGAATATGTAATCTGCGAAATTTCTCGGGTATTCTGGTTATAAATGTTAACTTGCTTAGGGGTTTGAACCTTTTGTAGGTTTTCACCTCAATTTTCTGCTGCTCCGCTCTCTATCTCTCTTCGTCCTTCTTTCAAATTAAATCAAATCAAATCAAATTCATTCATTTTCATTTCATTTTTTTATCTTTAATTTTAATATCTAGAATTATTACAATTATAGATTTTAATTTGTTGATATTTTTTTATCACGAAATAATTTGATTTATTATTTTAATATTTCCTTTAAGTTTATGTTGAATTTATTAAAAATTTAATAATTTATAATAAATATTTTAATATATAAAAAAAATCTATTTAAAAAACTTATATATAAATAAAAATAAAAAAATCAAGTTAACTTGCATTTGTATTAGATTAAGTAATGGGGGATTAAGGCTGCCTGTCCATTGGAGCGGAGCGAGGCAGCAGAGCGGAGAAATGTGCTAATATTAACCTATATCCATCTGCCTAGCCTTTTCCCAACTATGTTAGGGTCGGCTTCCAGTCTAACCGGATGCAGCTGAATACCAGTATTTTACATGGAGCGACTGCCTATCTGACTTCCACAACATAGTAACTGGGTAATACGATACCCCTTGGAAGACTGGTTGTCAGACTTTCGGGCTTTTGACGTGTAACGACTGTCAAAGATCCACGAATGACAGCCGGGATCAACGGCTTAACGTGCTTTTCGAGGTACCGAGGTACCCATCCACGGACCAACCCCGGTAAGCGTAGCTTAACCTGATGGATCGACCAATGCGGCTGTTATTACTTAGCCACGAGCTCCTCTCGCAGAACTCCGCTCCTATTGGTTAATATTGGCACATTTCTCCGCTCTGCTGCCTCACTCCGCTCCAATGGACAGGCAGCCTTACACCAGGTCGATTTTTGCCGTGCCTCACAAGGCTAACTCAGTTTACATGGTCGATATTTACACATGCGTATAGCTGTGTATTGTCTTGTCCTTGGGATGGTACTACAGTGGTGGCACCTCGAAATCTTGGATAGGAAGCTTATTTCATCATCTGCGACTGAGCATTTTCAAGGTCGATTTTAGTCACCTGCCGTATGCGACCTGTCGCACAGTGGGAAAAAAATTACTTTTTTTGTTCAAAACTCTGTCTACACCACAATTTCTGACGTATCGCTGCCATTTTTTTATACACTCTTGAGATAACACACTTTGGTGTGTCACTGCCACTTTTCCTTAAAATTCAATACTATAACCTCAAAAAAATCGGGAAATGAAGCAAAAAACAATTTCTAAAAAAAATATTTTTTTTACAAAAATCAATTTTCAGGGGTTTTTCAGATCCCTAGTCATGAATTTATTGTGTGTTTATAAAAACTCAAAATGGCAGATACAAAAAGGCGGCCCAAAAACAATTTTTGAATCATTTCCCGATATTTAGAAAAAAATTATTAAAAAAGAAATTTCTATTTTGGAAAAGTGGCATTAACACGCCAAAGTGTGTTATCTCAGGAGTGTATAAAAAAAAAGTGGCAGCGATACGTCAAAAATTGTGGTGTAGGCAGATTTTTGAACAAAAAAAGTCTTTTTTTTCCCACTGTGTGTCGCCGCACGACAAAAGTCGGAACTTCGGAACTTGCGATTTTAAAGTCACCTGCGGCCTACCCAAATTGCCATTTAATCAGTCGATATTCGTCGTGCGGCGAAAATCGTATGGCTATAGTCACCAGTAGAAAGCCCGAAAGCCTAGTCTAGTCCATCACTTTTTTATCTACATCTGGAATGGCAAGGTAGAAAGCAGGTCCTTAATTTTTGTCTATCTTTTCAGTCTCTGTGGAGCAGGAGCGTCAATTAAACCTGAAAATATAATATACAAAGAATACTTTTTATTGTGCTCTATATAAAATATATGAATAGTTCTCTTCAGTTATCTAAATCTTTTGGAATAGAAAATAATAAAATATATGTAAAGCTTCAGTTATGAGGGGCTTGTGGCTAAGCAGGTACTAACAGCCGCACGAGTCGATTGATTAGGCTATAAGCTACGCTTGCTGCGGTTGTTCCGTGGATGGGTGACCATCTTAACATACCAAGACCATTCCGTGCCTCGGAATCTACGTTAAGCCGTTGGTCCTGGCTGTCATTTGTAGATCTTTGACAGTCGTTACGGGTAGTTAGAAGCCTAAAAGTCTGACAACCAGTCTTAGCAAGGGGTATCGTGTTACCTAGTAACTAGGTTGTGGAGGTCAGATAGGCAGTCGCTCCATGTAAAATAGTGGTATTCAGCTGCATCCGGTTAGACTGGAAACCGACCCCAACATAGTTGGGAAAAGGTTAGACAGATGATGATGTAAAAAAATAAATAAAGGGATACCACGTTATCTTGCATTGACTGGACAGGTCCACTCAAATCTGTGTAGTTCTTTCCTCAAAAGACCATTTCAGACACTAATCTACATGGTCCTCATATGGCCTGACCAAGATTATGTCTGGACTTTAAAAGAGACTGCGACCTCTGAGTTTGTTTCGGCCTTTCTTCTCAGAGTAGTCAGATAGGAAACGCCAACTCATCTAGCTTATTTTTAAGATGACGTGTAAAAGTGATTCCGATATCCTATTTACAGAATTAAACAATTTCATTTCATTTCTGCTCACCCCAAAATCGCAGTAAATTGGCAAACGATCGCAGTTCCCACGTCATCCGACACCCGCCACGTGACAGGCGCAGACGCAGGGTAATATTTGTCACTGCAAATGTTTGTATCGCTGTAAATGACGCTGAGCCGGAGTGTGAAATTATAATGAAGGGATAAGTGTATTAGCAATTACATATTGGGATTTATGTTAAAATGGTATGAGTTTATTTATTTTTACTTTGACATAAACTATCCACCGATTAGGTACATAAAATTAGACAATATTCATACATTGATCGTCTTCCATTGGTCCAAAATGAAAGAAAAAGGAATTTTTGAAGTGAAAACTTCTTTAGACGCGTTGGGCATTTTTGAGATGAGACTAAACCATTGATTTCGCGACACTTACCGAATTTAACGACACCGTGGAGTAAAAGTCGTCAGCGCGTTGATTACCGCGGTGCGTGAAGTTTTAGATATCAACGCGTTGATTACCGCAGTGCTGATTTTTTTCAATATTTCACTTCTGTCTGCACTCCCGGAGTGTCACTGTTTTTTTTTTTCATTACGGTTTTCAGTCAATAGGGCAGTTTTAGCAGGTCGAGTGTTACTGATCTTACTTATGACCCCTCAGTTCTGAATCTTAAATATCTTACAAAGACACTACGTGCTCTAGACGTTAGAGTCTAGACTCTAACGTTTTACAAAAACAAAACATGGCTATTCTCTTGACATGGTTAAAATTTTAAACCATCGAGCCAGTTTTTGTAAAAAGAACGTAAAATGTGACAACTTAGTCCAGTACTAGTTGTCAGTTTTGTATTAAGAACTTCAACCGTCGCGTCGTCGGAGAAATTTCGAAATTCAAAAATGGCTTCATTGTCAGTCGCTTCGTGAGTCTGAAGATAAACCTTGTTTTGTAAAATGATGGAAATTCTCCACTTATAACCGACTACGGTAAAGCATGTGCTATGTATGTGTTTGTTTTAAGTATCAGAGGCTCACCTATTCCAAAATCATTCTTAAAAGGCTCGTCCCAAGCACATGTCCCCTGATAAAGACGGAGTATGGACAAGCTCCCCCCGAGGGGAGGTTCCCATAGTATCCGACTTTTCCATTACCATTAATGTGCCCAAATGAAACTTTACTTGTGTGTCATCTGGTACCGCTATATGTCTTAATGTAGCGTCTTTTGTTTTTCTTTTTTTGTGATAAAGCTTGAGGGTAGGCAGAGTGGTTTTGAAAGGCGATTTGAGGGTATTTGAAGACTGTTTTTTTTGTTTTTTGGTGGTCTTGAGAGAGAGTTTTAATTTCTCTTCTTATGTAAATTAAATTAGTTGTGCAGTTATTGGACTATGGTGGTATTTAAATTTGACTGTTTTTTTTTTAAATATGTCTAATTTTGGTTTTCCTGAAAAATTTGGATAGATACTTACAGAGTCTGTTGAAATAATAATGTCCTACTTCTTCTATGTGCATCAATTGTTTAGCTAAACAAGATATCTTTATTTACTTGAATTGTACGATATGTCTGAATTAAACTGCCATTCTGCATTCAATATTACAGAAAAAACAAAAAAAAAAACAATAGATGAATAAATTAAAAAAAAAATCTTATAAACCATAAATAACCATACATAAATAATTCCAATACCACATTAATACAAATCACATTTAAATAATTCTCTACATAAAAACAATAACACATATCGCATTACCCTCTTTTAACCGACTTCATTGACACACACCCCCACCTGGCTTGCGCGTGCGCTGCGCCGCTCAATTCCAAATTCAAACTGGAAGTTTTGTTCAAACCCTTCCATTGTTCTTTTTACGAATTGTTTTCGATTTAATTCATCGGCCGCGTGCGTTTGACGGGTTGATTCAGGGGTCCGTTTAGGGTTGGCCCTGATGACAAATACTTGAGAGCAGAGTATAGAAAATTATGATGACAAAAAGAAAAAATATGGCAAAAAAAAGTGGGAAATTCGTACAGGTTTTATGACTTTTTTGGAAACTTTTATGATATGAACTTAAATAGTAAAAATACAACTTTACTGATCTAAGTTTATCTAATTAGATTTTACCAGTTTGAATGCAAAATTCAGTTAGGCACAACGAAAAAGTGTCCATAACATTTTCTACAAGCAATCAATCTGCCTAGTCTTTTTCCAACTATGTTGGGGTCGGCTTCCAGTCTAACGGGATACAGCTGAATATCAGTATTTTACATGGAGCGACTGCCTATCTGACCTCCACAACCCAGTAACCCCTTGGGAAGACTGGTTGTCAGACTCTCGGGCTTCTGACGACTCGTAACGACTGTCAAAGATTCACCAACTGCTTAACGTGCTTTCCGAGGAGTCTTGGTATGTACAGATGGTCACCCATCCACGGACCAACCCCGGCAAGTGTAGCTTAACCTGATGGATCGGCCCGTGCGACTGTTATTACCTAGCCGCGATCTCCTATAACATTTTCTACATGCAACGTACTCTAATTTCTGTTACATTATTCAGAATACACGTTTCTTTTCACGCACTTCACTCACAATTATCCTTCCCGTACAACCCTGATCCGTTGTACCGTATTGTTTTCTTAACCAAAGTTAACCCTGCCGCGGCGACGTAAGCGTGTTCATTGATTTGTTTGTTAAAAATAATTGCTGCTTCAGCGATCGAAGTGTGTTCAAGTGTTATTTTTTGGTACTGTGTTGATGTCGACAAAATGCGTAATGGGGTGTGTAATTAGATTTTGATGTTTTTTAGGGTTGAAAGTTGTTTTACTAGTGTCCAGCCGATCAATTCTGTAAAAACGTCGCCGTGAAAAGTTAGGTGAAGTGAGATGTCAAAAGTGTCAAACTATAGTATCAGGTGGAATGACAGCTCACTTTAAAATTACTTCACGTAAGATTTTATATTTATATGATCAAGATATTTTTACTAAAAAGCACCGTAGTTACTTGTGTTTAGGGTTACCATCCGTCCGGATTTGTCCGGACATGTCCGGCTTTTTGGACCCCCGTCCGGATTATGTCCGGCCTTCTCATTTGTCCGGACTTTTCGATTTAAGGGGATTTTCTTTGAAAAAGATAAAATGATTACTGAAAAAAATAAGATTAAAAAGTTTAATGTCCGGACTTTTTTGCAAATGTCAGGACTTTTCAAATTTCGAATTGGTAACCCTACTTATGTTGGACTATTCTGAAATTAAAATAAAAATTAAAATGTACTGCATATTATTTTAAATTGTAAAACATTTTCCTTCCCCAAAAGAGGTCAAATAAAACAGGTGACACAAACAGACACCAATTTAAAAAAAAACAAGCAACATCGATTCCTAATCGATTACCGTCACGATACTTAGTCGAGTTGTTACGAATTCGCTAACGACACAGAATGCCCGCTCACTAGAGCAAACAAAATTATAACAATAACAGCCAGTAATGATGCATTTGCCCCATATGGTGTGAAACGGTCCCGACGGTGTTTCCTGTTGAAAAAACTTAACTAGAGGTGTCTGCACCAATTACTATTAGTGAAGCCCTTTGTTTTTGGGTCGCAGGTACTTAATTGAATTTTTGTGAATATATTATGTGGTTTGTTAAATTAATCGGTAGATTATTTAAAAGTAAACGTTTTTTTTTTACATAAGGAGCTCGCTAAATAATAACAGCCGCACGGGTCGATCCATCAGGTTAAGCTACGCTTGCCGAGGTTGGTCCTCCTCCGTGCCTCGGAAAGCACGTTAAGCCGTTGGTCCCGGCTGTCATTCGTGGATCTTTGACAGTCGTTACGGGTCGTCAGAAACCCGAAAGTCTGACAATCAGTCTTACCAAGGGGTATCGTATTACCTATGGTTTGTGGAGGTCAGATAAGCTGTCGCTCCATGTAAAACTTTTTACAAAAAAAAAAAAACAACCGACCTCCAAAAAAAAAAAAAACATTAAACAGTGAAAAATAATTTTAATTTCGGAAGTCGGTGTCTTGGGTTTTGTATTTTCGTTTTTTGCATCCGACTTCCGAAATTAAAGTTATTTTTCACTTTTTAATGTTTTTTTTTTTTGGAGGTCGGTTGTTTTTTTTTTGTAAAAAGTTTTTATTTTTACTTTTTAGTTGTGGTACCTACCCCACACACATTCGAATACCACTACCTGCTACCAGTGACAGAAACTTATCAGATCATCTATAACTAAGTGGGAAAAAAATACGTATTTTGTAGCTAACTCAAAAACTATCCAAGAAAAGTTAATAAAATTTATATGGGACCAATTCGAGATCACATCCTTTCAAACAAAAAAAGAATTTTCAAAATCGGTCCACAATTGACGGAGAAATCGGTGGACATACATAAAAAAAATTAAAAAAAAACAAACATACGCGACGAACATATAATCTCCTCCTTTTTGGAAGTCGGTTAAAAATACTGGTATGCAGCTGCATCCGGTTAGACTGGAAGCTGACCCCAACATAGTTGGGAAAAGGCTAGGTAGATTGATTGATTGATCGTTTTTTACCTAAGGAAAGACTATCTATGTATTATAAATGAAATGGTTTATAAGTACTGAAAATAATCGAAATCACTTTTACACGTCATCCTAACAAATATATTATAAATACGAAAGTGAGTTTGTTTGTTTATTACGCTTTCACGCTAAAACGGTTGAACGGATTTAGGTGAAAATTGGCACATAGGTAGACCATGACCTGGATTGGGACATAGGATAGTTTTTATCCCGATATTATTACGGGATCGAGACTTATGGGGGTGAAACCGCGGGCCGCAGCTAGTAAAATATATTTTACTAGGGTTATTGGTTATAATTATGTCGATAATCCGTTAAGGGGATGTAAGAGAGTTCATTTAGAACCAAATGACCCCTCATGATCTAAAATAATTAAGCATTTTTATATTTTAAAATGTATGAATAAAAAAATAAAAAATTTCAATTGACTCGAAAATTGTTGACATTTGCATAAGAGTCAAAAGAGGTCATTTGGTTGTAAATGACCTCTCCTACATCCCCTTAACGAATTCTCATACATCATATTTACCTGAAGTAATAATATTAACTATGGCAGGCAAACATTTTCATGTGTGACCTATCACCTAAAAGAAGGACCAAGGACAAGATCTGTAACTAAAGTATCACATCACTTTTTAGCTAGAAGGATCACTCTCTCTATCCTGTGCTCTAATACATCACTGATTACCAAGTACAATACACCATATTTGCTAAACAATAACTAATCAAACACTAATAATACCAACAATAGTAATAATACAACCTAATTATGACCAAGTAACATTCGATTATCAAGTTAATTTCGATGTCAAACGAATCAGAATAGTCGATTAGTCTAATCGAATAATGGCTGACTCTATTCGTAATTTGAAATTCGAATGAGTTTAATCATCTAAAGCCAAATGGCGTTCAATTAAATTTTGTAAAGAATTCGGTAAAGGGTTAGTTGATTTGAATTTCGAACAGGTGTTTGAATAGTTTTCTTGACAGTTCTAAAATGGTGGCATAGATTGAGGGTAGCTACTATTCAAATAATAGAACACGAAATCACAAATTCAGAAGTGCATTGCCATAAACCGGATATGTGAACAGTTTGCTCGATTTGGATATCGAACCATACAGCATATGCAGTTGTGCTTGTGACCGTTAGACTACTTGGCAGTTCAGTAATTAGATATGACAATAAGAAACGTGAAATTCTAGAAGATAATGTGTCTTAGAAAGAGTGGAAGATGTAAGTACTTTCTTTTTGTTGTAATTACTGTGTGTATTCTAAAAATCACTATTTTCCTTAAAAAAAATCATCTAGCCAACAATAATGAAGTCTTCGTCAAAAACAAATGATTACGGCCGCGAAAATGGACCGCCTTTCAAACGTATGTTCCACTTACGTCGACCGAACCGTTCGTACACCTAATGATTATTGAAATCGCCAGTTGCCCGGGCTATTTTTGTATAGGAATTCTAAACGTACATGCTAGAACGTGCTGTGTCTATGTATGTAGGTTTCAGTTACTAATAGATATACATTTTAACCTATACTCTATTTGAAATAAGATTAAACATTTAAATAAACCTTTTTTACAGTCCGTTCAACCGATTTTGACTTCTATTGGCATGATAAATGCCACCAACGCCAATGTTGAGGAGCTCGTGGCTAAGTAATAACAGCCACACGAGTCGATTAGGTTAAGCTACGCTTGCCGAGGTTGGTCCGTGGATGGGTGACAATCTTTATATACCTAGACTCCTCCGTGCCTCAGAAAGCACGTTAAGCCGTTGGTCCCGGCTGTCATTTGTAGATCTTTGACAGTTGTTACGGGTCGTCAGAAGCCTGAAAGTCTGACAACCAGTCTTATCAAGGGGTACCTAGTACCTAACTGGGTTGTGGAGGTCAGATAGGCAATCGCTCCATGGTAAAATACTGGTATTCAGCTGCATCCGGTTAGACTAGAATCCGACCCTAACATAGTTGGGAAAAGGCTAGACAGATGATGATGACTTTTACATCAGTCAGTTATATCAGTTTCGGGGTTGAAGATCTAAAGATTTTGATAATTTGCCTTTTGATTTTTGCATAATAGATTATGTGTAATAGACTATATCGTACCTATGATATAGCTCCATACGATGACAAAACTGTATCAAATCCACACTACATCGTGCTAAAGTGACTATTCTTTACCAGGAATAAATCAAAATAACCTATCAAAAACAAAAAAGACAAAGTATCAAATTCTTTTTTCGTAGGACAGGATAGTGTTGCCATCTATACATTTTCAAATTCTACCGTTTTTTTACTTAAGTACTGACAGGCTTAGTGTGGCCAGATTCTAAAATACTTTTATCCCGGAATTACATTCCCGTGGGATAATTTCCGACATGAATGCAGGAGAAGCCGCTAGCAAAAGTTAGTTCCTTATAAACCAAAAATCATGAAGGCTATTACACAGAGTCATCAAGTTAAATGCAACAATACATCAGTTCTTATACTTTACTAACGATCGTTAGTAACCTATCATGAATGCTACAATTAAATGCCAGTTTTTTCGGTAATTACTGGTAACCCGAATGGGTGGTTATCAATCATTGGCAGGGTAATGGAAATAGGCAATGGTAGGAGTACTTGTACGTCGTAGGTTCCAACCCAGACAGGCGCTTTACTTTGTGTAAATTATTTCATCACCACTGCTCTCAAAACGGTGAAGGAAAACATCGTGAGGAAACCGGCATGTCCTAGAACCGAAAATTCGAAGACATGTGACATCTACCAACCCGCACTGGGCCCGCGTGGTGGAAGGCCCACTCCCTCTCACAGAGAGCACATTATAGGCTGATGATGATGAGGAGTACTTAGATTATGGATTTGGGAGTCAAAATGTTGATGTAGTAATAGGACTTAAAATACAAGTAGAGTCACAAGCATACGTTATACTTACGAATGATTCAAAAGTGGTTTTGATCGAAATTTTATGGAGTATTTAGAAACCTGTCAATTTGAATAGTTAAAATTAAAAAACCCCCACACAAACATTTCCTCATTTCTTTTTCCTACTCCATCACCAGACCCTGTTCACCATCTATCTATAAATTATTCATTGAGACCATTCCAATGAGCCCAAACACGATACCTGTGCTGTAAGTTGGTAAGGGAGTTGGGTATCCTGCAAATTCCAGGTGATGCTGCAGCATCAGTTCAAGGTTACTATGTTCTTCTAATATAATTGAAGTAAAAAAAATTAAAGCAGGGGCTTGTGGCTAAGTAACAACAGCCGCACGGGTCGATCGATCAGGTTAAGCTACGCTTGCCGCGGTTGGTCTGACCCCTCCGTGCATCGGAAAGCACGTTAAGCCGTTGGTCCCGGCTGTCATTTGTAGATCTTTGACAGTCGTTACGAGTAGTTAGAAGCCCAAAAAAGTCTGACAACCAGTCTTACCAAGGGGTATCGTGTTACCTAGTACTAACTAGGTTGTGGAGGTCAGATAGGCAGTCGCTCCATGTAAAATACTGGTATCCAGCTGCATCCGGTTAGACTGGAAGCCGACCCCAACATAGTTGGGAAAAGGCTAGGCAGATGGTGATGAAAAAAAATTAAAGCACCAAATACATTTTAAGATCTTATAGATCATTGTTTATAACTAGAGATCGGATATTCGGATGCATATTTACCTAAAGTTAATATTTTGCTAAGAAATTATGGAAGTGGCTTCTTAACAAATAAAAAAATTAACATAAATCCCGGAATTCCATAACATCCGGGAATGCACAACTAATTAGATATATGGTATGGAAATGACTTATCAGCCCTCTTATGAAGGTTACTTTTGCGGTGTTAACATAAAAATTTATATACCCACTAAACATTTTTTTACGAAACTCAAGACACCGAGTTGTTTGTCGCTATGTGCTTTGCCAATTTGGCAACCTACTTTACAAGATTAGCTAGCATTTCTATAGATAAAAAGTACTAAATTTATCAATTCCAGAGTCGCGAGATTTTTGCGATCGATACAAAAGTGCATTCCATATTGGCCAACACATAACGTTAGTAAATATTATAATACATTCGATTCTATAATTACAACTCTTAAAGTCGATCCGGGAATCCCGGGATTTTTTCGTTACAAAAGTGCATTCCATAATAGCCAACACCACCTACACTTTAGGTAAATATGCATCCGATTATCCGATCACTGTTTATAACACAGTGTAAACAATAGTACTTTTGCGAATTCACCCCATTGACATGTAAATATATCTATTTCGACCTGAATATAATTGATGGCGCGAATTGCTCGAGTCAGAGGGGTTTTAGCCAGCAAGTTGGTCCTGGCTGATGGTACGACCACCAAATGACCTCTCCTACATCCCCTTAAAGGATTGCCGACGTACAACCAATGACCCTGTATATCTTGATGTAGGACAATTTAATTCCACCACATTAATTTTATTATTATTTTACACTGGCAATATCTTAATTAGAATTTATCTTTCTGTTTCTATCGCCTTGCCAACGTTAATGACACTTTAGATATTTTACTAGACAATTCGCATCACAAATTCACAGCAAACTCCTTAATATTCTGCTATTTCCTTATTTCATAACCTTACCATTACAAGTTGGCCATAAGGCAGGTGCCTACCGCGCAAGCGCTAGCTAATGTCCGAGTGGCGTGTGCGTCGGCTCATTACCCGAGCGCTTCCGAAGTGTTACGACAAAGCCCGAAGTGTTACGACAATAGCCGAACGCTTTAATTTTAACGTCTTTAGGAAGTCTGTTTGTAATTGAGGGTAGGAAGTACTAAGAGGTGGTGATTTCTAGAAATATGTGAGTGAGAATTTTGTAGTTTGTGTTGTTATTTTAGGTAGCATAATCAGCCTATAATGTTCCCACTGCTGGGACACAGGCCTCCTCTCTTCGAGGAGGTGTCGACTGTAATGTACCACGCGGGCCCAGTTTTTATTTTTATTTTTTGGGTGTGAAATTATCAAATAACTTCGTGTCAGACTCTTACTGACTAAAACCCACCCGTGTTCCTTCGGTTGCCCTGTTGCCGGGGGCCACGATGTCCCTTTCGGCCCGTATTCGCAGTCCCGGCAGGCATTGGCCCTAGCGGACCCCGTCAATTCTGCTGACATCTCTTTGAGGCGCGCGTGGAACACAACGCGCTGTCGACCCGGGCTTGGTCCTCATCGGACGGCGAGCTACCCATTGCTCACCGTCCGCAAGCCACGCGGGCCCTGTGCGGCTTGGTAGATATCACATGTCTTCGAATTTTTTGGTTCTAGGACATGCCGGTTTCCTCACGATGTTTTCCTTCATCGTTTTTGAGAGCAGTAGTGATGAAATAATTTACACAAAGTAAAGCGCTTGTCTAGGCTCGAACCATGAATTTAGGTTAATCTATGAGAGTTATGAATATTGGTGGCTACAAGGTACAATATGCGATAATTATCAGTTGCCTTTATAAGCAGGTTGTGCAAACGGATTTGTGATTTCTGGTCATATCACAGCAGAGAGTTATTGTTTTTGGTCATAGTTTTCACCGAGAACTATTTACTGTCTAAATACCTGGTCGACCGAACTCTGCTCGGGTGAAAATAGAGAATGTTCATTTAATACTATAGGATAGTTCATAGTAATTTCACGTGTAGTACATACTAATTCCATGCTGCCATGATAGTAGGTACTTACTAATTCCATACTACCATTCTAAGGGAGCCATCTTGTGATAAACTTATGGCGTCCGAGCTTTGCTCGGGTGAAAATACGGAGAAAACGAATTTTCCCAGATATGAGGATCTAGCTAGATAAATTTTTCGTCCCCGTAAACCTCTATATTGCAACTTTCATCGAAATTGTTAGACCGTTTTCGAGAATGTGATTACAAATAAATATATAATATGATGACTTCTTTTTTTTGAACGACGTTTTCTAAAAATGAAACCTAGCTAGATCGATTTATCGCCTCCGAAACCCCCTGCATACTAAATTTCATAAAAATCGTTGGAGCCGTTTCAAGATTTAGATTATATGTATACAAGAATTGCTCGTTCAAAGGTATTAAATAAAATATTGCAAATTTAATAGTATAGGATAAAGGATAGCAGCAGAGTTATTGTTGTTGGTCACTTAGACATAATAAACTTACAGTTATTTCGATTTATCAGTTTTCACCAAGAACTATTTAATGTCTAATTTGAAGTAGTTTTACCACACATGAAACTACTCTAGACTTCATTGCCCCACTTCCTAAGTTCAAACAAAATAAATATGTCTATTTTCTTAGCTACAACATTTAGTCGCGGTCGAGTGGCCACAGTTGCTCGTTTCGCGCCATTGACCCCATTGAATCGGTTCTGTCAAGAGTCCAAATTATGTTTAATACAATAATTGATATAAAGACTGCGGGTACCTTGTTAGGGCTTGTCAAAGTGGTGTTTCCTAAAAGAGAAGATAGGTACTTCAGAAATGGTGAAGAAAAAAGCTGTTTTCGAGTGAAAATTTACTAATAATTTGTTAGAAGAGTAACTTTGTACGTTTCGCCTGTTACCCAGTTGCTTTCCTGTCATATTTCATCAAAATCGGTAAGGTGTTTTAGAAGTGAAGATATAGCAAATGGACAGAGAGATTCATTGCTCATTCTCAAAATTGTAAGCACTCCTTTATACAGCTGCAGAGGATGATTTCTTCAGCCACTGACGTTTATGAAGACCTTTGTGATATCCATCTTGTTGTTTACTGACTGACTGAGTGTGGAAGAATCTAATGTTCAGTAGTGACCATACAGAAGCCTTGGTAGAGCTCCCAACTTTCCTGCACACAAGCCTTTGAAATACCGTCTCTTTTTCACATACATGCTAACCATATCTTCTCTCCTTGTTTACAGAGACCGCCATCGTCATCGTTGTCGTACGGTGGCGCGGTGAACGATGACGTTCGTTCTCCGGGCTCCGGAGGTACCCCTGGACCCCTCAGCCAGCCCCCGCCGCAGACCCTCGACGCGACAGATCCAGGTAAGCTTCTATATTATTATGACAACCTGGTACTTTTAGGAGTTGTGGTGATCGAAATCAGAGCAGCTCATTCATGCTCTGTTAGCCTTTTAGATGTATTATTTAGAACTATGGTTAACCCAAGTATTTTTGACAGAACAGATCTTTTTAACCGACTTCCAAAAAGGAGGAGGTTATATGTTCAACGCGTACGTTTTTTTTTTTTTTATGTATGTCCACCGATTTCTCCGTCAATTGTGGACCGATTTTAAAAATTCTTTTTTGTTTGTAAGGGTATGCTCTCGAAATGGTCCCATATAAATTTTATTAACTTTGCTTCGATAGTTTTTGAGTTAGCTTCAATAATACGTACTTTTTCCCACTTAGTATGTGGATGATATGATAAGTTCCTGTCACTGTTATTTACATATCAGGAAGTGGTTTTCGAATTTGTGTGAGGTAGGTACCACACCTAAAAAGTGAAAAATAAAAACTGTATACAAAAAAAAAAAACAACCGACTTCTAAAAAACACTACAAAGTGAAAAATAACTTTAATTTCGGAAGTCGGTGACAAAAAACGAAAATTCGAAACCACAAAATTCAAAACCAGACTTCCGAAATTAAAGTTATTTTTCACTTTGTAGTGTTTTTTAGAAGTCGGTTGTTTTTTTTTGTTAGGCAATGATAACAAAGATTTTGATATAGGCTATCATGTATTTCAGTCATAATATCCAGTTACAATTCTGAGTAGAGTCTTCCTGTAAATAAAGAGAGGGCCTACTTACTTACGTGTTGTTTTACAGGTTCTTCATAGAGGACTTCTATTTGAAAAAAAAAAGAAAGAAAAATAAGTTTATTTGTCATAGAAACGCGTGATTCAAAAATATAATATAATGAACTCGAGTAGAACAATAAAACACAATAGATTTAAATATAATCTCGAGCACAAAATAGAAATTTATTTATTTTAAAAAGCACAGCCACATCACATACCTTAAATTTATGCTAAAATAATCTTATAACTAAAGAACTAATGTAAATGACAATTACAATTATTTTATTTAGAAATAGTCGGCATCTGCTGGCACGACGTCATGACTGTGACAAGATGGCTTCCACACAGAATGATGCTGTGCTATGGGGACCCACAGCACAGCGCTGTCTTTATAATCTTATGAACGATTCATGTTAGGTAATAATTAGTATATTCATTTTAATTATTAATCCGTTTTCATGGATTTTTATAACATTACTCGTATGTTCGATATGGAAACATGCTGGTCCTGCTCCATAGGACAATTTAGAATCAAGACAAAATCAAACTGGTTGCTAATTTAATTGTAAAATTTATTATTTTGTATTTTATCACATTAATTTTTCTGTGATTACTTCCTCACACGCTGACTTATTAATTACAAAATTTTAGGAAAATCGTCTACTTTTACAATGTTTGTAAATATGTGAGCACCATGTATCTATCACATATTAAATTATCTGTCGTTGCTTCATTTTTAATTCTTTTTACCTATTGTGATATAGTATTTTTATTCTAGGTGCATCGTCTTCACATATAATTATTTAAATAATGTACGTACCTATACAAACAATTGTAAAACATTTTAAAAGAGTAACGGTGGAGTTTCTTGCCCATTCTTCTCCATACGAAAACTACCTTTTGGAAGGGGCGACTAGAATCAATTCTATTATTTTGTAAATTTTGACGTTCAAAAGTGCCACACATGGGCCTATTTGAAATAAATGATTTGACTTTGATAAACGCTTATGTATATACAAGCACAGAAACGGTTTATAGCTAGTCTAAATCAATGACCAGTATTTTAATTGCGATATTTAGAGGAAATTCCCTAATTATACACTGGAAGGATGAAATAATCATTGGTTTCCGGCGGTCAATTCGATTTTAACACCTACAACCAGGTTATTTGGCTCATTTAGTTAAATGCTCATTATGTGAGTATAAATTACGGTTTTTTGCTGTTTTTAAATGCAACAAGTTAAGTTGTAGGCTTTGAGCTTGTTACACAGCGATACATATGCGATAAGATGTTTACGATAAAAATGGTTTGAAAATAAGTAGGTAATATAATAAATAAATTCATTTATTTCAGGTAAATAACACCCATTGCCAAACATAAATGAATATAAATTATACAAATAAAATAAAATAATGTCAAATAAACTAAGATAAAATCAACTAAAATCAAATTAAATTAAATCACATTAAATTAGATCAAAATAAATAACGTCATTTTTACAATAAAATCAATAACTTCTCTCAGACACTGAAATCCGGTAATGAAAGCGATTTTTTTTTTTTTACTTTGGCCTCTCGCAGTTTTGACGACTAAGGTCTTGGCTGCTTAACCGAACTAAGAAAGTAAAAAACTAAGTACCTAATTTTATAGTAAATCACAGACAGATACAGATAATTTTGCAATAGCTAAAGTAATTTCAAATTGAAATCCATCACAGAATTATTAAAATAATTACAACCATGTGATTAGTCAGTATCTCATCAGAATATGGAAATTTTAACGATCAAACACAATTTTCTTGCTTCTAAACAAAAACAATCTTTTACGACGAATCGCATCGCTTCAGTGCACTTCACTTATTATGATGTTTACTATTGCAACTTAGTAACTACTCGTATCCGTTCTAGCAATCGATTCTCATCGGAATATATGATTATTTTATCGATTAACGAGGACCTATCATGTTTCATAGACCGCCTAGGTACCGAACTTTAAAAAGTGATATCGTATAACACGCGAATAGGTTTAGAAAGCGAAATAATAAACGTCGAGGGTCTGTTTGTGACTCCTACGCATAGTTCGTAACAATTAACATGTCCACACTTGGAATCTAGATCCGACTCGACACGTCAACACCCTTTGAGAGCCAATTGAAAACTGACAGGTCCACATCGTCACGTCACTATCGTACGTCAAACTTCTTCTGCTTGAAATTTGTAAAAAGAACTGTGCGGACACCCCGGCCGCGCGTTTGTCAACGTTCCGATATCCGTCACGAACGCGAGAATCACTCGTCACTCAGATGCGACATGTTACCTTACGTATCTCGATCGATTGTCATGTATTCATTCGTAAATGACTGATGGGTGTCCGTAGAACGGGACGTTACGACGTTACAATACTAGCGCCGACCTCACAATAGGTATTGAAATGAGACAGGATTGTGTGCACGTATCGCCGATGCATCTCGGTTTATCGCTTTCATATTCCTATGCGCTGGTAATTTGTGTGGGATTACATTGTGCTATTCATATTTACTATTCGAAATATTCAGACGCGGTGACGTTTTGATTTTTCCATGTAAAAAATCCGTGTCTCGAAAAAGGTGCGACTACAAAAGACGCAATCACTAGCGCAGCGTTTGACAGCTGTCAAAAATGGCCGACGCGTTGGCGCGAAAAACTAACAAAGCGTCAGCGAGTGTGTTTTTTTCGCATTTCCACGTAGTTTTTGTGGAAAAATTATGCTTTCGACACACGTATGTGTAATTGTTTGGTTTGTCGCACGGTGGGAGCGGCGAAATGCTGGCCAAATTGAATTTTGTGAAGCCGCGGTGTCCGTACTGATCTGTAACTAGGAACCATTTTGTTTTTAACTTTTTTTCTGGTCTATCCATCGAGAATAACAAATTGCGTAATGGATCAGTGTGTTGCGGATTGTGATCGTTTCGTGTCAGCGAGCGACGTCTCTCACGAGTGGAAAAAATAATATGATTCAGTTCGCCTATCTAAGGTTAAGAAGTTAACAGTTATTGTGCTTTTAACATATTGATATCATAAATCATTTGTTATTAGGTCACAGTTATTACTTGTCAGAAAAAGCTGCAATTAATATTATATGAATATTATCAGAGTGTAGGTATAATAAATACAATTATTATGTCAGATAAAACGTCTTTATTATCTCGAATGCAATTAAATCTTTATGCCTTCAACACTAAAGCAAAAAGATGCCAAAAACAATTAGAACCACAGAACCCGTTTCGACAAAACAATAAACGTACTAATTAAAGCAAAAATTCCCTCGTCCTCCGCCGTGCCATAAAGGGCTAACTCACTCCCGTGAATTATTCAAAATTCAAAATTTGCCTATAATTCAATCAGTCCATGTCCCCTGTCTCCCCGGGGAGGGGGCGCAGGGGAGAGCGGGGCGATTATTTCAGAATTTAATATTAATTAACTGACGCTCTCGGTGTTCATAATTGCGTTTTTCAATTACCGAATGACAATTATGCGAAAATTTTGGATCAGACAGGACGACGCTGCTAATTGTCAATCGTTGACACTTGTGCAGATGATTTTTTTCGCGTCCGCCATGTTTATCGACGTGGATGGAATTTATTTTGTACGGTTTAAAAAAAGAATTTTATTTCTGGTTGGTTGGAAAATGAGACAGAGGAAGGAATCTGATTCAGCCTAATTAGACAAGTGACATAACTCATTTCAGTTTTCAGTACGTAAATTATTTATGCAAAAAGTTTAGCCTCTGTATTTGCTGCAATATCCTAAAAAAAATACGAAAGATAAATAGAAAGAAAATACGTTTATTTGCGGTACCTAAACATGACGCAAAGAATCAACACAAAAAAAGAACAAGTTGGGGGAAAATTTGCGTCACAACCACGCAAAACGGCCATCGCTCAGCATAATGCTGCGACCCTATGCGAGACAGAATCACAGCGCTGGTTTTACAGTGAGATATAGGTGTAAAGAAGGCCATTAAAAACTTATCTTCTAGAATCAAAGTAGACCAGGCAAGGCAGTTCCTGCAACCAGACCCTGGCAAAAAGCCAGAAAAACCTTAGAGTTTTAAGAACCCAGTAGGGTTTTCACATGTGAATTAAATCCTTGCTCGCAATGCTAATGGCAGCGTGAGAGAGCCAGTTTTATGTTGATTACTTATTTAAATAAAACATATTGTTTGCCAGGTGTTCCTTTAATGGGGTTCTTGATCTTTGCGTCGTGTCCTTTTGGATTTATTAGGGTAATTAGAATTACCTCAGTTGTGGTTAGGGTAAATAGAGAAAATTTTGATGTCTGTGCCTTATATACAGCTGATACTGGTGCCGATTCCCTTGTTCACAAACTAAACTAAATTTAGGTTCAGTGCATCTTTTTCTTTCTATTTCATTAAGAAAAGGACAGAAGATAAATTTTTGTTTAGTCCTGTCAAATTAATCAGCGCCTGTCACTCCTCCATACAAGTTTAGACGTGATTAGAAACTTGCCGACTAAAATTACGTCAATTTACGTCAAGCGGTGATTAATTTGACAGGACTAAACAAAAATTTATCTTCTGTCCTTTTCTTAATGAAATAGAAAGAAAAAGATGCAATGAACTTAAATTTAGTTTAGTTTGTGAACAAGGGAATCGGCACGATTGTGAAGATTCAGATTATCTAGTTAGAATCGAAGTTGGTTTAAATATTGTCAAAAAAAACCCTTAGTAGATCGATAAAATATAGGACTCGTTTTGCAGTGTAACATTCTATAGCCAGTCTTCTAAAGTAATATTATAAAGATTGTAGTAAGATTGTTTTTTTGTATGTTTGTTTTACGCTTTCACGGCTAAAAGGCTGAACCGATTTTTATGAAATTTGGTATGGGGATACTTTGAACCTTTGTAAAGGACATGAGCTACTTTTTATCGACTTAACACGCGTGCGAAGTCGCGAGCAGGAGCTAGTAAAAAATATAGAAAAACAAACGTAGGTACAGTACGACACAACTTAGATGTAGCATCGGCAAAATTCGTAAAACCGATCACCATCTGAACTGAGTGCGCCTTCAAAATCACCAATATTTATTACTGCTTTAGGTGAAAATGATCTTTACGCAAACGCAATAACTTGTGAAGTCATATAACTAAATACATTCGTAAATGCAAATTTTCAAATTTATGCTACATTTAAGTTGTGTCGTACTGTACTTCTGAAAAAAACTGGTCCTGCATTTTTCATACAGGAAATGATAACTTAGTAACTCATAAATCTTAAAGTTAACCTTAAAAATTCAACAAGGGTAAAAACCACCCTTGAAGTCACGGTCCCATGAACAGTAAATTAGAAAGTAATTCTTAACCAAAAGAGGCGTCAAGTGTAACTCGTACAAAATATGACGATTATTGTGTTACGGCACCCTTGAGGAGGTGGGGTAAACACGAAACACAATTACCTCCCTGCCTGTTCTGTTCCATTTTCGTCACAATTCAGATAGTAACTTAGTATTCTACCCACGGGCAAAATGACCGCTGAGTGGACGTAGTTGTGCTTAGAATTTTCTAGGACCTAGTCCCATCCGGGTGTCGGCAAAGTCAGGTCGCGTTGGCTACATGTTTTTTGCGTGCTAATAACAGTGTTACGCAATGTCGTATGCTAAACAGGCTCGCGTAGTTTTTGATGGCGTTTTTATTTCGTTTGACGTATGATTTTGCGTTTTAATTGTATTTGCGAGTTATGACTTGAGCTACTTTTATGTAAATTGTAAGGTGGATGTAGTTTGAAGTTTCTTGAAGGAGGTTTTAAGGTAACTATCGGCTTTGTTGCACATTTTTTAATGGATTCTTCATTTGATTATATTACATTTGCTTAGTGCTACAAGTTGGGTTTTAATCAATATCCTTTCGAGTAGGTAATTGCCCGAATCTTGAAATGTGAAATAGTCTACAAAATAAACCATATAACTCAGTCTATCAGAAAAACACTTGAGCAGTCCCTCCTCAAATATAACAAATTGAAAACGCACTACAGAATCGTCTGTTACTATCACAATGTTCTACCATCAAAACTGCAAGTCAGCTCCAAGTGATCCAATAAAGTGAGCACTAGGGATTTCAGCTTATCAATATTTCAGGCACAAAATTGAAAATTACCGGAACCCCCGGCTGACTTACATAACTCAAACCTATCGAAACCAATAAAATATTAACTGGCAACGTTTTCCCGCCATTTCTCACCGGCCATTCGACTTTCGTATCACGTCCCGCCCGCACTTACACTCAATGCTAAATGTAATCATAAAATTGTTGTTAATAATTCATGTTAGAAAGAGAGGGAGTTATAAGAGTGAGAGGGAGGTGTGTATAGGTGTGGGAGCGGGATTATTAAATTCTGTGAATGCTCACTTTGTATCTAATATCCGAATGTGTTTAATATTAGATTAGCGGAGGGTCGGTGTTTGCCCGACTTCCCCGGGGCGTGGTACTTCGTGATAGATTCGCGTTAAGTTACGTTTTCCTCGAATTATGATTGGTTGATGGCTTCTCCTCATTTGGAAATGGAAAATTCGCCCTTTATACGTGTAGGTAGCCAGGAATCGTTTATAATTAGGAGCATTCTGATACATTGACACGCCCGTGTATTGTATATGTATTGATGTAACTTAAGGCGGATCCGCAATGGTCGCCCGCGAAATTCGAATTTTCTTACGGTTCTTTTGCAATTTGCAGGTCAGTGTCAGGTTGTATCTGGATCAAAATATAATTCACGAATCGTTAATAAATCTCTCTAAGTTACATTTGTTCCATTGAATGACTTTCATGAAATCATGACATTTGAGAACAAAAACTTACGTACGAAATGCAAGAAAATTTTAATTTTGCGGGCTACGTTTACTGATTCATCTTATCGCATTTTCCCTGTAATGGTAGGTGCACTATGTGATGTAGTCGTAAACGGTGAAGGAAAACATCGCGAGGAAACCGGCATACCTGAGAGATATTTCTCGACGGCATGTGAAGTCAAGTCAGAGGCCCATGGGCGGCTTTAAAACTCTGACACCAGGTTAGTCACTGACCACACGAGAACAAGAAGAAGTCGTATTGATTATCAAAACACTGGTTTGGTAGCACATACAAGATAGTACATTTATAGAAATGAAAAGTCCCTTTAAACAAAAAAAACACTACAAAGTGAAAAATAACTTTAATTTCGGAAGTCGGTGTCTTGTGTTTTGTATTTTCGTTTTTTGCCACCGACTTCCGAAATTAAAGTTATGTTTCATTTTGTAGTGTTTTTTTTGGAGGTCGGTTGTTTTTTTTTGTAAAAAGTTTTTATTTTTCACTTTTTAGTTGTGGTACCACACACATTCGAATACCACTACCTGCTACCAATGACAGAAACTTAACATATCATCTACATACTAAGTGGGAAAAAATACGTATTTTGTAGCTAACTCAAAAACTATCAAAGCAAAGTTAATAAAATTTATATGGGACCAATTCGAGAGCACACCCTTTCAAACAAAAAATAATTTTCAAAATCGGTCCACAATTGACGGAGAAATCGGGGGACATACATAAAAAAAAAAAACAAACATACGCGACGAACATATAACCTCCTCCTTTTTGGAAGTCGGTTAAAAAATACTGTCCTTTGTAGCATTAACCGCCACAAGGAGCAATATCCGTCAATTAAATTATTACATAGTTGAATATATTACATTGATATGTTTTCGTGTATAAAAAACAGTGGCACTCCGGGAGTGCCGACATAAGTGAAAACTTGAACAAGATCGCCTTGGTGGAAGAAAAATACTTGTATAGAACATTGGTCCGTAACATTATCTAAATAAAGAGCACAATCGCGTTGACAAAAAAAACTTCCAAAACCTTTAAAGTAAAAATACTTGCACAGAACATTGATCCGTAACTTAATATAAATAAGGATCACAATCGCGTTTACAAGAATGAGGTGTTGGTAACGGAGTTGCGAGTTCAATTATTTTTTCCCATTTCAAAAATGCCCAACGCTCCTAAAGATGTTTTAACTTCAATAATTACCGACACCGAACCGTAGTTACCGAAATAGATTGGACAGTAAGCAAGTTGACGAGGCAGTGGGCTGGCCGATGGCCGGTGGAGTAGACAAGTCCTGGAGTGAGGACCGCATATCTGCCAGCGAAGTGTGGGACGCACCCCAGCTAGATGGATCGAAGACCTTAAAAAGCTGGCAGGGACTGAATGGATGCGGAAGACGAAGGACAGGGTGTTATGACGCAGCTTGGGAGAGGCCTATCTTCAGCAGTGGACTGCTATAGCTGAATTTATTGATTATCAATACAGCCTGGTATTTTGTTTTATCAGAAACAGGCCACAAGTATCTAAATACTTGAGCAGTAACAAGGCTTAAAATACTTTGGCTCAGTATCAAAAAATAAAAAAAGGAAACAGTTCACTGAGCATTAGTTACTGGTTACCGAAATACCTACTGGTAACTTGACTCTTACCAAGGCTTCCTTATTTCCCGTGTTGGATCTGTGGTTTTGGACCTCGGGAATTGAGTATCTTACAAAACGAAATGTAATCAGGTTCAATTACCTGGTACTTCTTATGTACATAAGAATGTTTGTAATTGATTCCGCCATGTTGGATTTGGTCAAGTTCAGCTTGAATTTGAATTTTGAGGTTTTCGGTTAGGTTATATGATTTAAATTTTTTATATTTCTAATGATGACTAATATGAGTTTTCTTGTTTAATTGCTACAGTGAAGGATCTATCGATTTCGTTTGGCTTTAAGTTCAATTTTAAAGTTAATTTCGTTAGCATTCTTATATTCTTTAATAGATCGAAACTCTATGCTGTTTTCTATCCAGTTTACTTCAATTACTACATTTTTGTCTTTTGCCAAAGTGTAGAGACCTGTAACTCAGTCTCTTGTTGCATTATCTGATCCTTCAACAACTGTTACAAAATTATCATTCATAACATTTTCAAAATTGTCAAAAATATCAAACATGTCTGCCACGCAGTCGTCAAATGTCCCCAGTTTATTGTAATCCTGACATTACAAGGGTTTAGTTGTAAACCAAAGGGTTGTGTACAATGCAATCACACAGAATATAATTCTATTGTATGTCTGTATGTGTTCTGTTGGCTTAATGTTTCGGATCATGGGAGCCGCGATGGTCTTTTGAACGTTTGGTTCTATGGCTTTTTTGAAGTATTTTGTAAAATATTATATATTGATTCTTTTTTATGGATTATCAGGCGTGTAATACCAAGTTTACTTTTTAGATGTTCACTAGTTGAGTTTTGAGTTTTTGCACCGAACCCAAGTTATAATATTAATTAGTCCTCCAGACTGTTTCGACCATGGCAGACCTCAACGGAGACTATCCTTCGGAGTAGGAGATATTATATAGTGCTCCAGTGTATGCGCAGACACACTCTCTTTTCCCTCACTCTCATAGTCCGATGGGACGGCACGCAATTCGAGACAACCGGAGAGAGATTAGGCGCAGGACCAATGGATTATCGACCCTAAGTAACATGAGACAAGAGCAGGAAGATGATAATAACTAGCCAAGTTTTAACTTAAGAAATTTCTTCGCTTTATGCACAATTTCAGACACTTTTCAATTCTCTGGTGAGCGCAAAATATTCTTTCTAATAAATTATTAGGTAGGGTTTCGCTTAACATCAAAACTATCATCAAACTCATAATCTTATTCATTTACAAACTGAATATAAACAACTTTTATTTCATTTACACCATTATTTTCATCTCCCTCTTTGCCTGCATCCAAAAATATCATTTTAATAAAATTAACACCAGCCCCACGGGACCCTAAAAAGCGAAAGCACACATTATCATCAGGACTCGCATCAAAAGGGTGAGAAGCGTCCAAACTGACACAATGACAAAGTGATTCGTCACACATGACAGCTGCGCGTGCGACTGAGACAGCAAAACAACAAATAGTGAAGTGTGAAAGAGATGTGATGAACAAATCGACAATTAGAGTGATATGCGTGCGCGCATTTTTGTCATGTTTAGATTATTGTTAATTTTTGACCTGATTTTTTTGGCGTGAATGGGATTGTCGTTGTTTGAATGGGACGCCTGTTTGAGTTCATTGTGTCCTGTTATATCTGACAGTTGGGAGAAGAATGAGTTTCTGCGAATGCAATGCAAGCAGGTGGTGTGATTTGTTTTTCATTCATAGTTATATCATAATTTTAAAATTAAATATCATCAAGCTTGATGATAGCAAAGTTATTAGTAAACGCGCATGATTTGTCATCGTCAAATTGGATTTCTCTGTTGGAAAATTAGTAATGATACGGCTAGCGTGTCACTACTAATTTTCATTTTTGCAGTTTCGTTTTTTATCTTACATGGGTATTTTGATATTGTTATCGGTATTCCAATAAATAGCAATGCCAGTAAACCGTTATAAGTTGGTTTGACTGATACATATTTACAGTGTGAATCTTTATAATATGCACATATCAAAATGAGGGAATTTAAGCAACAGAAAAAATATTTTAAAAAATCTAATATTTTTTTAATAATTTTTATGGATTTTTTAAACAAAACGGTGTAACTATTAAACTAAATTATGTATCGCGATGAAACAAACTTCATAATGATTCGAAGTAATTTTAGGCGTCTTCATTAAATGAAAATTGTGGAGAAAAAAAAACCACCCTCAACTGAAAATAAACATGCTTTTCTAGCATGTTTTTGTTAATCTGTTTTTGTTTTTCATCTATTTTTACAATAATCGTAAAAATTCTCAAAACAGAACAAAAAAAAGTAAAAAAAAAACCCGTCGATAAAAAATTAAGCATGTGGTACCACATAGGTAAGGTAGGAGCATTCTACAGTGGATATAAACTGGCTGCTATATAGCTGGCTGACTAGATGCTTAATTTTATCGACGAAAAAAAGAAAACTACTTTTTGTTCTGTTTGTCGTCTTATAGAGAATTTTACTATTGTCTATACTCCTATAGCATCCACGCATAATCAGTGTTGGTGACTACCTAGTCTAAATCTTACTCTATAGCTCTTACACATATATCTCTTCAGCCCATGTTTCTACAATACACATATAGCTTGCAGACGCTACCCATCATTCGTCATATTTGTTTCCCATTACTGTTATGTTAGTATTGTCAAATTTATTCAAAATCAACAATGTAAGTGCATTTGTCCGGACGCATCTTGTAAACTAAGTACAGTTCTCATTACATACCGCTACTGTTCATTCTTTTATAATAGACATTCTTAGACCGGCCAGTTTAAGTTGTCCCTTCGTTTGTTTGGCACCAGAAAACGCCATACATTTTAACCTTTCCAAAAATTTGAGACAGCTCACGAATACCTGGACGACACATTAACATTTTTTAACATTGAAATATTTATTTAAGTAGCCTATTTGTGTGTTTGTCTGTCACTCGAAAGGGCACGAAATGGTAGCAATGTGTCATTTGAAATTTCTTTGTGAAAGTAATCGTGTCGTTTACTTACAATTTTTAAGTTGGTAGCTGCCTTGCATATATTTAGTGATTATTTTGCATACAATTAGCTGTAGTAGAGACACATAAATATTTAAATATTACTACATGGGTACGATATTATCTATCCCATCAAAAACATAAATGTGAAAATGGGAGCCAAATTCCATAAATATGGTTGTCGACTTCGCCGACAAAAGAATTGAAATCTAAATGGGTGCCAAGTTCTGTAGATAATCCTGAAATTTATTTATAAGAACATGCAACTTTCTAAAATAAAATTAAAACACAAATTCTTGTTTTTTCTGCTATAACAATGTTTGCTATTTAAAAATATAACTTCTTAAATTTGAACAGTCGAATTATTTACACAAAGCACTTAGGATAAATTGAAGCTCAAGATTTGACTTGGCTAGTTTTTACATACAAGTTATCTTATATTTGGCTAATCAATTTATCATCTTTATATTTGTCTACAGTGTCGCGCTGCAAAAGAACTAAAACAAACAGGGTAACTTTTTTATGCTGGTGTGCATTACAGCTACGTCTTACACTCGCGCCACGTCATTGTGCTGTAATTTTACTTTTTTAGTGTGCGTGCATTAAGCGGCTAACAGTTGGACGCTATTTTTTTATCGAGTTTACAGCTTTGACTGTCTACCTAGGCATATTTAATTATTATTATTTAATTTTAAGTAGGCACTCAACATCAAATAAGTAATTCATGATGCGCTTACCTGTAAGAAATTTGTACACTAGTCTATAAGTTTATTGCATGTATCTCATATCTTTGTATCGGTGTACTTAATTGTTGGTGAGCCAAATAAATAAAGTAAAATATTCATATCTTTGTTCTTTATGTTATGCGCAAGTTACTGTTTCTTATTGTAACTGTTTACAGCTTTGACTGTCTACCTAGGCGTATTTATATATTTGTTCTTTATGTTATGCGCAAGTTACTGTTTCTTATTGTAACTGTAAGGTCAAAATATCTTCTTTCTCTAAAATTTCAGCTTGCTGGTAAAAACTAGCCAAGTCAAATCTTGAGCTTCAATTTATCCTAAGTGCTTTGTGTAAATAATTCGACTGTTCAAATTTAAGAAGTTATATTTTTAAATAGCAAACATTGTTATAGCAGAAAAAACAAGAATTTGTGTTTTAATTTTATTTTAGAAAGTTGCATGTTCTTATAAATAAATTTCAGGATTATCTACAGAACTTGGCACCCATTTAGATTTCAATTCTTTTGTCGGCGAAGTCGACAACCATATTTATGGAATTTGGCTCCCATTTTCACATTTATGTTTTTGATGGGATATCATTACTTTTTGTAAAGAAATTATTATTATTCGTCAATCAAACGTGATCTATTAAATTCTTTTTGTAAATATGCGTAGCAATATTGTGTAAGAATGTAGGTATTTCTTTCGTAACAATTGTTACAATTTTCCGCAATGATGTCAGATCGCTGAGCCGGCGCGGCAAGTATTATTATTAAAAAAAACGTATGCAGTCGGGGAGCCTCATGTCGTATGGCATTTTACTGTGGGGTCGGGCTGCTGACATTGAATCCATCTTTATTTTGCAAAAGAGAGCTATCAGAGCCATTTATAATCTACGTCGCCGCGAATCTCTCACGAAACTTTTTAAAAGGATTAATATTATGACGGTACCTTGCCAATTCATTTATGAAAATATTATGTATGTAAGGAAAATCCACATCTCTTTAGTAAAATAAGTGATAGACATAATTTTAATACTAGAAATAAAGATAAACTAGATCAACCATTTTTTAGATTATCTTAAGTACATACATCTTTTATGGGGTACTGTGTTAAATGTTACAACAAAATACCTTGTGACATTTAGCAATTAAATGAAAGAAAATTTAAAACTCATATTATAAATACACTTTGTAAACAAGCATATTACAAATTAGAGGATTATATCCAAGATAAGAGTGCTTGGAAACATGCTGGTCCTGCTCCATAGGACAATTTAGAATCAAGACAAAATCAAAATGTTTGCTAATTTAATTGTAAAATTTATTACTTTGTGTTTTATGACATTGATTTTACATTCTGTGATTACTTCCTCACACACTGATTTATTAATTGTAAAATTTTAGGAAAATCGTCTACTTTTACAATGTTTGTAAATATGTGAGCACCAAATATGTATCTATCACATATTAAATTATCTGTCGTTGTTTCATTTTTAATTCTTTTTACCTATTGTGGTATAGTAATTTTATTCTAGGTGCACCGTCTTCACATATAATTATTATTTAACAAATGTACGTACATATACAAACAATTGTAAAACATTTTAAAAGAGTAACGGTGGAGTTTCTTGCCCATTCTTCTCCATACGAAAACTACCTTTTGGAAGGGGCGAATAGAATCAATTTTATTATTTTGTAATTTTTGACGTTCAAAAGTGCCATACATGGGCCTATTTGAAATTAATGATTTGACTTTGACCCCGTCAGGAACAAAGTTCCTTCTCACGTATGATTTAATTATTTAATTTTTGCAGCCGCCCCTTTTTTTTTTAAGTATCTTCTCCCGCTCTGGGCGGAGCGGGAGGGCGTATCAGACTCTTACTGACTAAAACCCACCCGTGTTCCTTCGGTTGCCCTGTTGCCGGGGGCCACGATGTCCCTATCGGTTTTCTGCGAACCCCCGGCAGGCATTGGCCCTAGCGGATCCCGTCATTTCTGCTGACATCTCTTTGAGGCGCGCGTGGAACACAACGCGCCGTCGACCCGGGCTTGGTCCTTATCGGACGGCGAGCTACCCATTGCTCACCGTTCGCAAGCCCGCGCCTACGGTGGCCGGAAATCGGCTCGCGATTCCCACCCCGGGCGTCTCCTCCTGCAGCGGTTAGGGGCGTGAGGGCGCGAACTTTGCCTCTACCTCACGCGTTCCGCCTCCTCCTTTGCGAGCATTACCGCTTCGCAGAAGGAGGTGACGGCCTGCCATTTCCTCTCGCTCCGTACCATGGCCTGAACCAGGGCCGGACGCGAGAGATCACCGCCGCCGTTGCAGCCGCCCCTTGGATTTACATTTTGACCTCACTATGGACTTAACTATTCGTAAGTTTATATTAAAAATTAAACGACAATAGTCCCTAAAACAATAGTCATACGATCTATCAATTCAAAAAAGTCTCAAGCATAGTACCAACCTACCAACTACCTTGAACATACCGACCTGAGGTTTGTAACAACGTTTTTCGAGATCAGAGAATGAATGAAATGAATTCACTGCCGCCTAACATTAGGGACCAAGATTTTGACACGTGACACATCAGTTGACTCGACGGGGTGTTTTGAATTCAGTCATGAAATTCAGGAATTTACATCAACTTTTGGCATTCGAATCAAAAATGTATAGTTAGCTGTCAAATTATAAGACGCTGGAGATCAGCGCCATCTGAAGTGAGCAAGTGGCAGTTTTTAACCCCATTTGAAAATTTGTCGTCATGACTGTCATTTTCATAGTTTTCGGGAGATAGTGCTGATATCGAATTAGATGGACATTCTGGATTTTAAGATGGCGGCTATTCCAAATAATAATAATATTGTAGATCAATTGTCATAGACATCAATTTCATGCCAATTGTAAACTTGATAATCAAAATCCGTAAAAAAACGGACCTCTTAATTTCGTCAAGTTCGTCTGTCCGTGCGTCCGGATGTCATACAGTCATTTAACATGGAGACTATTTACACTCTATCGATGAAAATTTTGAAAAAGGTGTATTTTTTGCACCGTTAAACAATGGTGTAGTGAAATTACGATAAACATAATAGTGGGGGTGGCATTCTCCATACTTACATATAACCGAGAGATGAAAAAAATCTATGCATATAAAGCGTGTATTGTTGGATCTCATAATTAAAATGTTAAGATGTTTCTAAGTGACTTTGCTTTTGAAGTCAATAATTTTTGAGATACAGTTTATTTTCGGTTACAACCGCAGAATTAACTTTGTTTGTTATAGTTTTTTCGAGAAATACAAACTTATTTTTGCAGTCGATAAAATTGATACTATGCAATGTTTATGCGTAAATATTCATCCCAATTACGGAACCCTTCACTGTGCGTAGTCCGACATACACTTGGGCAGTTTTTTTTAAATTTCGTTTTGAAACTACCTCAAAAATAAACAATTTCTATTACTCGAGTAAGATTATCCTATTAAAAACAAATACTATCAAACTCATACAACTAAAAAAAAATGATTGTTGGTTTTATGAAACCACGGTAAAAGTGAAACTTTACACGGTCAGCTGCTGCGAACTATAGGCGCCGCCATATCGGCCTTGGCTGCTCTGACGATCGCCTTTCACTTTATCCCTACTCCGCGGCCGACCGACACGCGACATGCAACACACAGACGAAAAAGTTTGAGACGATGTAATAAAAGTTTCAATTTAAAAATATAGACGTCATTTAAAAGTGTTTGCGGAATACCTACCTAATTTATATAATTAATTTAACATCATTCACAAACAAAATTTTCTTAAGCCTACCTAAAAAATGTATACTAGGCATTCTATATCAGAAAGTATCAAAAATAAAATCCACAGTAAATAATTGTCCAATAAATTAAAAATAATTTTGAACAACGTTCCGAATTTAAATTCAAATAAATAGAAACAATTCGGCGCGAAATTCAATAAATGAGGTAAGTATCTATCCTCGTTCTATGTGTTGACTCGTTTTATATTGAATGTCTTAAAAACGATTAAACACTAGAAAAGTATAAATAATTATTTTAAACAATGTTTATTGTATTTAATGCTTAAAACAATTTTATTTTAATTTTCAAGTATAGATTTCAGACATTCGACATAATTATAAATTAATCGAGACAATCAAAATTGAAAAAAAAAAAAACGTTTGGCATAATCGTTTTCGCACATCATTACAATAAAAAAAAAAACAATGATCGACAATTTTTAACACAAATTGAGTAGTAGTAATGAATATTACGTATTATTGAACATGTGTTCGTATAATAAGTAGAGATCTGGGCATTTTCTAGTTGCTTATAATATTTTTAATCACATTTGTCACATTTAAAGTCGTATCAGATATGTGTATGTGTGTTAATTGTGAAAAGTTAAAATGTAAACACGCACGATTGGCGCGAATCTTCGACTTTTGATATCAAAAACTTCATTACTACTACTTATTTAACTTGAAAAATGGATGAATTCGTCAAATAATTAAATGTTGTAATAGTCGCTGTCCTTATGGTGGAGTTTGGATGTTCGCAATCCCCAATTTTTATGTTTTTTAGCCTCGACCTCGACTGTCATCAAAATGGCGATTATCGCATTTACAGACTTGAATTTTATAAAGGTAAATTAATAATCTTGCGCGCTAAATATGAAAGATTTAATGGCATAAACATTATTTTAGCCAACTCTCTTAATTAAAGATGAATAATCTCATTGGCAGCAGCATTTTCAGTGCTTCTATAGGAAGGTTTACTTTAACAAATAACACAACAATACCTAAATACTAAAAACATTTTATTTCTCATAGAATTTAAAACGGCTTCAGCTTCATTCTCATAAAAAAGCAGCGTAGGTACGGTAGATGGTAGATGTACGCTTTCCCACAAAACAGTAATAAGCAATGATGATCTCTTAAACAATTTGTCCTATTTCGCTCACTTATCAATAATTATGTACACTAAGTCCTGCTGCTCACATGTCACGATTTGATTCTGGCCCTAACCAGATTATTGTTTTGATCTATTATGGGTAAATCTTTTACACTCTAGGGTGGCTCTGTTTTTATCATCACTTGCTTGCCTATAAACATCTCTGGTAGCAGCCTCTCTCAGTAAGCATGACAAACTTTATCCAAATGTATACCTAACCTAGAAAGTAAGAAAATACTCTTATTGTTGTTTATTTACTTTTGTATAATAATTATATCACTCATAGTAATTCTGCCATTTTAAAAACACTAACCTGATGACTTCTGTGACTTGCAGTTGACATGCCACATACATAACATAATATGCTTAGATTTTGCTGAGCAAGTAATACTTGGGATAGAGTTGTAGATAATATAATCAATAATGTCAAGTCTTGCAATAACACATGTCATCGTCATACCTGAAAAAGGTAAAAAAATTCAGTGTATTTACTTATGCTATATAATTACATCATACTATAGACATTTACAGCTGACGACGCGCGACGTACCCCTGACTGAACATAGGCCTTCTACTAATAGGCTGCTAAAATCAATGAGGTTATACAATACGACGGTGTTTATAAATATTTAGAGAACATAATAAACTTACCCAGGGCCATGGAAAGATAAGCAATAGTTCCTCTGGCTTCAATTTAAATTGACAGCATTAAATCGTAACGTAATATAAGTATAAAGTAAATACGGAAAAATAAATTCAAATCAACGTAAAACAAACAGCCAACAATGCCATTGATCTGACAGATTTTTTTTGACAGTTTGACATTATGCATGGTGTCAGTGTTACCAGGTTTAATTATTTTGGTAATCGATTGACGAAATCGATTGGGTGATTATCAGTGATCGGAGTAGGTCGATTGATTTTACGTACTCGCATCATGAATAGTCATAGAAATCATAACATGGATATGCCTTTTTTCCGGGATTTCATTTTGGTACTTACGGGATTGAATCAAATATTGTTAAAGTAAGGATTTTTAAACTACTACATTGGAAATTTATAGAATGCGATAGATAAATATTTAAAATATATTATATTGTTTTATAGTATATCTATCCTTTTCTTGGAGTCCGATCACCTATATACTATTAAACAGACAGCAAAAGGGTTGAACATTTCTTATTCATATTGATGTATTCTTTATTCTACACATTACAACATTTGAAATTCCTTAAAAAATCTTAATAATTTCAAAATCCCGGAATCCCGGAGGCGTATCCATACTAATATACGTGCCAGTTCATTGACCTCAAATCAATCTACTTACTCTGATCACTGGTAGTTTATAAAATAACATTACTGCCTCGAAACGCTTTTAAGTTGTTGAGTATATTCAGACCATATAATATTTTATTTATTGTAAAATCATAGTTTTACAGTATTTTAGTATAATAAATAGCATTTAAAACATACTCGTGTAGTGGATACTCCACCTACTCCATGTGGGTTAGCATCGATATTTTCAATCGATTACAAATTATTTTATTGGAATAATAGTCTGTCATCTGGCAACATTCAGGTTAGGATTGAATGGCGGATGTAGTTCTTTATTAAGTATCAACAAAATAAATATTTATTAGGTTCTCTAATGCTAGAAGAAATAAATTTTGATAAAACGACTTGAAAAAAATACAACATAATTTTTGATAAATAAGCTTTGACACAGTATCATACCATGGGCCTACTTTCGGGAAATCTCTTTTCAACTTTCTAGGTCACCCGGAAATGGGTTAAATGTTTTTGATGTCTAGTGACAGGGTCGTTGATAAAAATGCCGATTTTTATACGTTAATATCTCAATAACCGTTTGAGTTTTATTTATGAAATTTGGAGTTCTAGTTAATCTAAGGGGTTTTTATAAATAAACCAAATTTCATGAGTCTATGTTACATAGATTTTGAGTTATTAAGGGGTCAAAAGTGGCTCCAAATGGTTCGTGTAATATAACACATTGCAGCCGTGTCTTGCCTAGTACTTGGCTCGACACGCTGCCGCGTGTCTAGATTTTTATATTTTCGGGTAGGTAAAAATGAATAAATTCGATGTCTTACAATTTCAAATTCCTAACATCTTAACCTTTATTCTATTCCGTTAAGTCAGCCATTTTTCTAATTTCAAATCCACAATTCAAATTCAGAAGAAGAATGTTATGCAGTTCCACCTTAATTTTGTGCAGTGACTTTGTCTCGCGTCCAGGTGAAGTCGGAATGCAGCTAGGAACTGTTCTGAATGTCCTAAATGCCTACACTACAATGTTTGTGAAAATTAGATTTCTGGTAAGCTAAAGTGTAACGTGTATACAGTCTGAGGCACTAGAGGAATTCGAAATGTAAATAATTTTGATTCCATTCCTAAGTTTTTGCTCGCGTGATGGAAGAACGTTTTCTTTGCAAGAATAAGGCTGGGAATGAAAACTCTTATAGAAGGGAATTATTTTTTTGACGTTAGCTTGTATTTGATGAAATGCTTTCAATAAGTCTACTCTAAAATATTGAATAGTATTAAAGTCAGGGTAACACTATAATTTAAACATGTCAGCCAGTCGTCCTTTAGCGATAAATATAAGACAAAAATAAGCTACCGTTTTTCCCATCGATGCGATGATGTGGAAGAAGTTTTCAATAAAAAGAACCTCCCAAAGGAATCAAATGAAGACATGACTAAGAAACATCAATCAGTCCAAACACCAAAGTAAATTTATTTCATTTAAATAATTAGCAATATTTGCAGAGGTAATGACTAAAACCTAGTAAAGGAGAGACTTGGAAAAGATGGACAAAGATTGTCCATTCGCAGACATGATCTTAGTTTAGAGTCCAAAACTCCAAACGATGTAGGTAAAGCAACTAATTCTATGTTCTTAAACCCAAAACTGACATAAAATACATCATGTTAGAACAATGTCTGAACAAGAACAAGACAGGCACAGAACCAGGGTGGTAACAAAACTTTACCAAAATTCAGACAATTCCCTCATTAATATGTAACTAGAAGATTTTCTAACGCTTACCGACAGCCGTGTCGAATCGACGCAAATCTGTTATATTTGACTATTTAAAATATGCGTCGTTTCAACGTATGTACATAATTTTTACGGTTTTTGAACATGTATCATTTACTTTGGCGACTTTTGTTACTCTTTGGTTCATTTTGTTCAGGATTCCTTATTGTCTCACTTTTGGAATTAATCGCTGTACATTGTTCAGTTGTTTTTTTCATTGTTTTTAGATTTCTTTCCTTTGAACGTGTGTGAAGTAGGTTGTGAATTATTTATCGTCTGTAGGTATTTGTATTTTTGGTTGGGAAAAAGGTGTGAGTGAATCGGTCGATTGTTGGTTTAGTTTTGGGAACAAGACTATCTTGTATTGAATATATTTAGTACCAGTCAAAGTCAAGTTTAAATTAGTGTAGCATCTTTCCTCTCGCTTCCTGCAATCTGTGGCAGTAATTTCGTGAAAAGGGACGGAAGCGTGTAACAGGAAGCCGGGGAAGCGTGTGCTATTTGATTTGATGATGATGATGATGAAGATGATGATGAATAATATTGTTTATATCTTATGTCAGCTAAGATGTCAGATGTTACAACATCATATGCGACTACTATAAGGCACGCTCGTTTTTTTTTTTAAGCCGTATTTACAATACAGCTGATGAATCATGGCCGGTCCCAACTTTGCACAAAAGGCTGCGCAATAACATTTTTTGGGAACCCAATGATGAAAATAATAAAAATAAATAAATAATAAAAAAATATAAAATATAAATAAATATAACTGCCTCGTTGGTCTAGTGGTCGTAAGCGCTACTGCTGAGCATGAGGTCCTGGGTTCGATTCCCGGGTCGGACAAAGTGTTATTGGGTTTTTCTATCTGGAATTTCTCAGTAGCAGCCCGGAGTCTGGATTTGTGCCCGGTTGATGGCAAAAGGCTCGCCCCCTATTACATGGGACTTAAACATAACTGGCGAAATGTGGGTGTACCTTTTTTTTTTTTTTTTTGGGTGGGAAATCATCAAATAACTTCTCCCGCTCTGGGCGGAGCGGGAGGGCGTGTCAGACTCTTACTGACTAAAACCCACCCGTGTTCCTTCAGTTGCCGTGGTGTACCTACTATAGGTTCACCTCTGTCCAACCCTTCGGGGAAACAAGGCGTGATGTTATGTTAAATAAATATAAGTATAATAATTAAAATTATATAATTGTATATATATATTTGTAATTAATTATACACCCAATTAAACACATCTAATAATTTATAATAATACTAGCGGACCTGACAGACGTTGTCCTGACCGAATACCGCCACCTATCGGGTCCGATTGTGAATCTAAACCATTCCCAGATCCCCTTGAACACACACAAAAAATTTCATCAAAATCGGTCCAGTCGTTTGAGAGAAGTTCAGTGACATACACACTCACAGAAGAATTATATATATAAAGATTGAATTGCTACTTAGCCCTCTTCCAAATTTTGCTGTGCCCGACAGGGTCCATATTGATATTTTACTTTGTTATACCATCTATGTAATACATATGGAACGCACTAAATAATTGAGTATTGAGTATTGACATGTGGCGAGTGTGAGTGAGAGGATATGTGCGAAAGTTTGGAGAGTCTATGTTCAGATCAGCCATGTTGCATTGGCTGTACCAATCCATCAGAATCAACAACACAGATTAACATTTTTCTTAAAGTAAATGCACAAGTTGCTATTAACAATTTAACAGTTATTTTTCTTGCAAACTAAAAATGGCAACAGATAGTAATTGATAGTACAATTTAATTTAAATGCTACCCCCATTAACAACTTTGATGACCAAGAAGTACTAGGGCTGCATAAATACAAGAAAATGGCGTCAACATTCTTTCGTATACTTTCACTTCTTCGTATCTTTGTTGTGTATTTATTGCAGCGATAATCTAACGGCTGCAGCTGTTATTTATGGCAACATTTTTATAGTTTATGTCAAAATGGTATAAAAAATAACAAGGCTTTATGTTTTCTTGTCTATTCAAGTATTTTTTTCTTTAGTAACATAATTATTTCAGTCTACAAACTTTTAAGGTGACTGTTTTATGGTCTCATTCAAATAAATGCTTAGACTTTAACTAAGTAATCTTAAAGTAGTTTTATTTTATTTAAAACATTATTTTTTTCACGTCTTTATATTCAATACTTATATTTATTTTCTCTCATCAAAATGACAATGAAATTACACAAAAAAAATTGGATCAAATACACATGGACGCCATGACAGTTGCCATCATCAATTCCCACCATCACTTACCATAGACAAACAAATAATTTATTCATGTGTAAGTGAGGCACACCCATCCTTACTTAACTTCTGTCAGTCACCAACAATACGAGAATTATCATACCTATGTCAGGGGGTCGCAAAAATATTTTGATTAAAAATTTATTCTACCAGTCGAATGTAGGGTAGATTTTTACACCAGCCGGGATCGAACCCCTGGCCTGACAGATGTCAATCTGTGAAGGGATGCTTGTTTTTTTTCCGAAGGGTGTTGGTGATAATGTTAGGGAATGTGGATGGTAAGCGTTTGAGTGCGGGTTCGGTTCTAAGCTGGTGTAATTTGTTTAGATTATTTTTGTTTGAAAGTTTTGATTTATTTCGTCGATTTAGCGGGACTTAATTAAGGCGACGATACCTGACTTTTAATGATTTTATACTGAAGATCACGTCTAAATGAGTAGTGTTAATGATTTGAAAAAAAAAAATGTTAAATTAGAGCATTTTCTCAATAACTTTATAGAAGAATATTTTAGATTATGTTTATATTACAAAGTGAAATTAATTAGTGAAGTTATATCTAACGCGGATAAAAAACTGAGAATCACGCAAAATCTATCAAGCGTATTTTTCTGAAAACTTCACCATTTTAAAGATAATTTAACTATTCAGTTTTAATATACGTGTTTTATTAATTAAAATACCTTTTGTTTTATGTATAATAAATTAACTATGCGTCTAATTTCGGACAGCGCTCCTTGATGGGCGAGTCCTATTACTGGCTGGACGTACGACGCGTTCCGTGAGCTCAGTACAGAACACACAAGCTAACCATTCAAGGTCACTGGCATATATCTGCGTCTTAACTACTTTTGAGGGGCGTTAAAATTACCTTTATAACTTCACGCCTGTAATCCCCGAAGGGTTAGGCAGAGGTGTACCTGTAGTACACCCACATTTCGCCAGTTATGTTTAAGTCCCATGTAATAGGCCTATTGCCTATTGCCATTAACTGGACACAAATCCAGACTCCGAGCTGCTACTGAGAAATTACTGATAGAAAAACTCAATAACACTTTGCTCGACCTGTGAATCGAACTCGGGACCTCATGCAGCGCTTTCGACTACTAGATCAACGAGGCAGTTTTATAAGTATAATATATATAATTTCTTATAATTTATTTAACCATTTATGTACTCTCGCGGAAATGCATGTCTCAAAACCGTAAGGACTATTCCTGCTTGCAGCGTTCGACCACTATAGTAACGCTTACCTACAAAAAGAAGTGCGGTAAATAGATGTGGTCATCGTGTGCACGGGATTTTGTTTTCAAAGTGTTCAGATATGCGTGACCGCGATAGTACCTACAAACATAGTACAGACGCCAGCACATCAAGCTACCCGAAACTGTCAAATTTTCCCAATCAACTTTGAACCTTAGACATCAGCGATAAACTTGAAAATCTATTAAATAAATTTGACAGATTGTAGTAGCTTGATGTGCTGGCGTCTGTACAACGGACAAGTAAAGAAGAGAAATACGTACAAAGGTGATGCTCTTCCAGCATACCTGCGATAGGAAAGTAGATACAAAAAGATGTAGACACCGTGAGAGTAGAAGAGAAATTAAAATACATAAAATCAAAAAGTTTGTGAGGAAGCATAGGGAATTATTTAGTACTGCAAATGATTTATATCCTCGTAACCGACGACCCCACAGGCTCGTACTGGATATCCTTCCGAGACTAGCTAAATTTAATAAAAGTTGTAATCTATGTGTGTACGTATATATAATAAGATACCCAGTAATCTCAAGACGTTAAATATGAGATTATTCAAAAATAAATTGCATGAATGGTTGTGTAGTCATAGTTTTTATAGTGTCAAAGACTTCTTTGAAAATAAATGTTAGGTAAATTATGCTTGTGAAAATTTGTACGCTTATGACTGTTAAGCAAAAATATGTATGCTCTTGTTATTTTTATACCATGTTTTTAAGCAAATAAATATTATTCTATTCTAAAAAAACAATTCAGTTATTTAAATCTGCCCCACAGCTAGGAAAAACTTTGCTCACTTCAGTCTCCCACGAAATAAAATGGTCAGTCAAAGCTGGTCACTGGTCATTGCCCACTCTGACCGTGTGCGTCGAGTGGACGCGTCACCAGTACTCACAGTAATTGTGAGATACATGCACATAAAGATTAATGTGACTGTTTTTAGATGTTACTAACTATGGATTACAGATTTTTACCCTTAAAAACCTGTATCGAAAGTTTTAGGGGGTTTTTTTTAAAATGAGGAAGGAAATCTTTCAACGAAATTCGATTTTCAAACGCAGATATTTTTTCTGGAGTCAAGTCTTGTAATAAAACCTCTTTCTACCATAAATCTAAATTCAAAAAACATACACATCACTATTCTAACTATCGAGCCTCTACTTTTAGGGTACCACACATAAAAAACCTACGAAATATAAGAACCTTTACCGTGATATTTTCCTCCAAAATTATAGTGTATGATTTGGTACCTACATGGTCCCTTTGGGAGGGCTGAGACTTGAGAGGTATTCGACGAGATTCGCCGGCCCTCCGGCCCTCCCCATGCGCAGTCAAACCTCTTATTAGGAATAGGCTCTTATAGGTATTGTATCGTTCACAAAAAGTATGTAAGTGAAACTTTTTCCTCCAATAAGAATGTTTGAATCAAAATACCTCTTTCTAATTGGTGTAATCTGATTTTCATTTTCTCTAAGTAGAAAATAATTTTCTCATTTCCCGACCATGTTGTTTACGATACAAGAAAAAATACTGGAATTATCCCAGCTTGTTACTTTGGGAGCGAAAGCTTCATAAATAAGAAGCAAATACCTAGTTACTACCACAAATAAGTATTATCCTGGAAGAAAATATCTTGCTAAAGAAACACCGGATAAATTACACGTACCTGAATAACAAATATGGCGGCTTTTAAGGCGCGTAACTTGGAGGTCCGACAATAGTTTTGCTGACCGACACAAATACAAAAAACTTGATATTTATTTAGCGGAATTCGCGGTCATTCTAAGCAAAATATATAGAGCAATAGTTCCCCTGGCCATTGTGTCCGTCCGTCCGTCCGGCCAAACATCGGCCCTTTCATTAGCCCCCGTATAATTTATTTGAAAAAATATTTACGAATTTTCTTGTGCGCCGTTTTGCTGCGATATATGGTTACAGCAAATTAGGGGTTTTTCGCTCACATTTTTGCATGTTATGTTGTCCTGGTTGGTTTGTTTGGTAGTTTTTGCTTATTAAATGTTTTTTTTTTCTTTTTTCCAGGTAAGCGAGGCATTATTGTTTAAGAAAACTTATGACGGTAAGTTTAGCTATAAGGTATATAAGAAAATGACATAGTTTGAATCTCAATGTTTTTTTTGTGGGAAAGTATTAAGCACATTCCACAGATGCATTCTTATTTAACAGAAAGTTTCTATCAACATAAGCAGAGAAAGTTAAAAATCCGATTTACAACGATTATTTTAATTTATCCGTTAAATCCGATCCATTACTTACTGTTCTAGGTTTAATGTCAGTAATACTTAATTCTCATCACGTGCACTCCGTCTGCCGGTCCCCTCGGAGGCCTAGCGACATTTTATTTAATCAAGAACACTTTTTAACATTCTTTGGACGTACTCACAATATTTTTAAACAGAGATGAAAAAAAATTATAAAATAACTGACACGACACTTCTTGCCTTTATTAAAATGAGACGAAGGGCAACTTGAAATGTACAAATTAAAACATTAAAAAACATATATTTTTTACTTTATATCGTTTTTCTCGTTAGAAAATCATTATACTACATCAATCAATCATTGTTACTTTACAACTTTTAAACGTTCCCAAATATCATAAAATTAAGGATGTGTACGAGAAATGGCGTCTTAAATGGTGATTACTAGAAGAATTATTAATGAAACCATTATTTATAATTTCCATCGCGATCGCTATAAAAATATGTTAATTAAAATGGATTTTTCCCGAATTATCCAGCGTCCAGGGCCGCATTCTAACCAGGTTTACGGCGTCGTAAAATAATCTTTTTTTACTCGTGTGTCCTGCGTTCGCGAGCATAAATTTAAGATTTTGTCAGATTTATTAAGTAGGTCTTGTGTGAATTTGTCGTAAACGTCCGATAGTATTTTACTGCCGTTGGATTATTACATTTTTTACGTAAAAAAAGTAAGAACACCTTGTCGCGAGTCAGACCGTTTTTAATTTCTTTTTTTTTACTTTTTCGATCGTTAAACCTGGGGCTTAAAAATCTTGGGGTCAATTAGACCTATTTCAACAAAGCCCATAAGATTTTTTCATTTACAATTTTTATTGACCCATAAAATTTTTAATTGTAATAAATATATTTTGAACACTTTAACGTCTTTACTTTTGATGACGCGCGCGGAACATCGTAAAATGTAGCAGGAAATAAACTAGCTGAAGCTTCGAAATGGATCGAAATTAAAGAAAATCCTAATTATGTTGGATCACATAAGTTTTATTTCAATCATTTGTAATATAAGGTTCTTAATCACAATTTCTCAGCAAGCTGTAGACATAAAAATATTAAACACGGTTAAACGATGACTTTAATTGTTCACGATATGAAAGAGTTCCCCACTAAAGAGTTTCAAACTCAAATAAACTTATCATTTGGAAAAGTAAAATATTAAAAATGCATTTGGCTGCATTTCCTTTTATTTTTCTTGCTTTTTCTTCGGCACGGTCCCTTAATGACTGGGAGCATTAGTTATCTTTAAATTACGATAGGTACTCCTCTGGGGGGTGGAAAAGAAAAAAAGGTAGAGATTGAAGGGTGAAAGTGCCCGGGAGGTGTTGATAACGAGGATTCAAATAGGGCTCTTATCTCCCGCTTTTTGTGGTACCCAGAAAAAGTAATTAAGTCTTTTTTTGTTTTGTCAAAAAAGAAATTAGATTTGAAACGGGCTCGGGTTTGAGTTAATGTATTTGTGATGTTCTTAATTAGGAGATTGTGCATCTTCGGCGAATGTTTAGTTTTATTTTTCTGTTTAATCGTTGTACCATAATTCATTCATTGTTTATTTCGTGTCCCGTGAGATATTGATAACGACGCCTCAGTGATTGTGAATAGAAAATATTTATACTGTTCTTTGTATTTTCTTTTATATAAATTGTATAGTAAAAAATGTTTTGTTCATTAAGGCCATGTTTATGAGATCTACTACATAAAATATGTAGTTATGTTTAATCTAGATCGCGCAGTAAGAAAGCTATCATTAAAACCTATAAAGATAGGTGTAATGCCATAGAATGAAGCAAATGTTAAGCGCCTTACAATGCACAATTACTATTTATGTATTTCTACTCTATTATTATTACTGCGATATTAACTAGTAAAGTAACACCTAACGATGCTCTTGAATATTATTTTTAATTACGACTCATTCAGCGTATCATGGAACGTAATAATTAAAATAACGCAATTGACATTAAAGAATAATAAAAAGAAAAATTATCCAAAAGAAATGTCAATTCCGACCCTCTTCCTTCTAATTAGAACGTGACACAAAATACACAAATGTAAGTGTTAGAGTGGGATAGAGGTAGGAAAGTGGGGTGAAAGCGACGAAGAAAAAAGCAGGTATTGTTTTAAAGACAGTTTTAATTTCCCGAAGGTAATTTATCACGACGCGGTGTTTTGGCGCGCGGCAGGAGTGTGTGTCCGATCGATATTTATTCGGAGCTTAGGATTCCGTTACAAAGGTCTAAATGAAAATATCTAAATAATATTTCTGAAATACAAAAATGTTTAGTATCACAGAGAAATGAATACCAACAAAAAACATTATAAAGGTGTGACAAAGATGAAGAAGGAAAATACTGGTTATCTTGTCAGTACCAGTTCCTTCAGTTTTAAAGAAAAATAACCACGTAGGTAAATAAATGATCACGGAACCCATTTTCAGTAAAACCGACTCGCACTGACCGTTTTTTTACCACGCGGCGAGGGGGAGTGTTCCCGCGACGAATTCAAATATAGAACGCAACTTATGTTTTCAAAATAAGAATAATATTTTTGAATACGGAATGCCTTTGCGGGTGATCGGTTTAATTTCGGCAATCTAGAAAATATTATGTTGTTTTTGTTTCAGTTTTTACTTATAAGGGCGAAATTTTTGCTCGAGATTTAGGATAGGACATAATAGTAAAGGTAATTTTACAGCTTACTGTCTTACCCAAAAAGAGAACAATTTTTTTATGGAGATTCTTGCCCGATCTTCTCTATAGGTACATTGTTATAGGCAACTAGCTTCATATTTCTGACTGACTGACTCATTGACAAAAGTGCCTATACCTAAATAGTTTTGAAAGAAATGCCTTAAGTTTGAGTTTGAGAAGGCAGATTCAAAAGTGTGTTGGATTGAATTTCTAAATATGCCTGACAATATAAATGGATTTTTCTGTAAAAGTTTAAATTTTGCCTGTGCCATAAAATTTATTTACCAATAAAACGTAAATGAAGAAGTATCGCTTGCTTACCTTCTAAATCTGACCCAGATGACAAAACAATAACAATAAGACCCCGCGAATCAAAACTCAAACGCCATAACCTGCTTATACGACCATCTTACGGCCACGTGGGCTGTGATCAGCATACAATGACCTGTCACCAGTCAACTGTTTGCAAATCAACCATTGTGGAACATTAGCTGGTTTCAATCGCCTCCCAAATTCGAACGTTGGTGGTCTCCGTTTGTGTTATGCCGCCCTAGTACTTTCTGAATAGTTATCATCCTGTTATGGTGATGACAGATACTGTTTGGTGATTGATGTTATCACTTTTGGTGATGACAGGACCACAGGACAGTAGCATTTATAGAGATGGAGTTAAACAATATTGAGACTCGCAAAGACCAGGGCAGCATGGCACAAAAGGGAGAAAAACTATACTCATCAGTGAGTGGAACAAGGATGCCATTGATGATGATGATAACAATTGAATAACTAGTCCCCTCTATAGTTACGGTAGAAAACTGACTTTACTGTACGTACTTGTCAGACTTTAACACTTTCGACTCCACCCACTTTTCATAGAACTCATGCGCCATGCCGCTATACGCATTGGAAGGTAACCCTCCGGGAGGGTTGCCGGCATTACGTTTGCGCTAAAGTTAACCATCGCGGACGATCAACGGCATCAGGTTTAAGGGGACGATAACCGACTTTTAATGATTTTATACTGCCGATGACGTCTAAACAAGTAGTGTTAGTGATTTGGAAAAAATATATGTTAAATTAGAGCATTTTTTTAATATTTTAATATAGGCATATTTTTGATTATGTTAATTTTACATAGTGAAATTAATTTGTAAAGTTATGTCTAACGCGGATAAAAAACTGAGAATGACGCAAAATCTATCTATCTAGCGTATTGTTTTGAAAACTTCACTATTTTAAAGATAATTAAATTATTGATCTTTTAGTATACGTGTTTTATTAAAATACCTTTTGTTTTACGTGTAATATATTAATAATGCGTCTAATTTGGGACAGCGCTCCTTGATGGGCGAGTCCTATTACTGGCTGGATGTACGACGCGTTGCGTGAGCTCAGTACAGAACACGCAAGCTAACCACTCAAGGTCACTGTCATATTTCTGCGTCTTAATACCGTGTTATAGAACACTATAAAACCAAGTAAAATGTGTTTTTACGGGGTCTTATCGCTATACGTAGTTTCCAACCTTTAAACTTTTTTGTGAATATTTGTAACCGTGAACAAAAAAAAATGTTTGGATTTTAAAACCAACGCATATACTAATAAATCTTGTTAAAATGTACATCCGATTTTATTTTCAAGGTTTAGGTATAATGCTGTTTTCACTAAGAAAAACCTACATTAAAAATGAGCCCTCCGCGAGGGCTCCCGGCACTGAACGTGTTAAGAGCAATTTAGGGTTAATTCTTTAACATGTATGTTAAATATGATTGAAAATATTAATAGAGCTTTCACTTGTCATAGTGTCTTATAAAATGATGAGGTAATTTCATATTTATTTTACTTACTACATGAAGTCGTAAATTAGAGTTTCAGATGAGAATATTCAACTATTTCAAAGTGCTTTTTTAGACATTATTAATTATAAAATCTACCTACGAAACATATGTGTAAAATAAAAAAAGCGGTGGCTCTCCGGGAGTGCCGACAGAAGTGAAAACTTGAACAAGATCGCATTGGTGGAAGAATAGTTATTTATGCAACTGTTGTAATTATAATCAGGGGTATTAAAACACGAATGTGGGTTTATTACACGAGGCGAAGCCGAGTGTGATACTTAATAGTACCACATGAGTGTTTTAATACCTAATTATAACAGTTGCATACAATACTTTATCTACACCCATGATATGAATCCTCTATAAAAGTTTCTGCAACCATTGAGTGTTTGTAATTCAAGATCAAGAATAAAAAAGTCCCACGAAAATCAGTACAAGTGCACGTATGTAAGTTACCGTGCAGCGGGTGCTGCTGTCCCCCGTTTGAACGTTCAAATGGGGGACAGCAACTCGTTTCAACGTTGAAACGAGTTGCGTAATGAAATTTAGTACAACATTATAACACTCGTTTGAATGATGTAATGGTTACTATGACACTGGCTGTTATAATTTTGCCAATAAGCTTTTATAGCATGGATGTAGATAAAAATATTTATATAGCACATTGGTCCGTAACCTTATCTAAATAAAGAGCACAAACGCGTTTACAAAAGTGTACAAAATTGAACATTGCCCCCCCCCTCTCTTATCTCCGAAACTACTGGACCAAAATTTTTCGAAAAAATACATAGTATGGCTCTTTACTCATAGATTACAGGAAAACCTATAAGAAGTCTATAGTCTTAAAATAACACAGTAAATCTCTCAATATTGTGCGTACAAACTTACATTTCGTCGCTCGGCATCCAATAGGCCCACCTCTCTAACTACTATAATATCAATATCAAAAGTGTATGACAGTCTGCTTAATACACAAATAAATAAAACTGTAAATGTTCATGACAACCAATTCGGGTTTCGGCGTGGTTTGTCAACAGAAAGTGCAGTGTTGTGTCTTAAGCATACTGCCACATACTATACTTATACACAGCATGGGACGCCGATTTATGCTACCTTCCTCGACTTATTCAAGACTTTTGATCTGGTTGCTTATGACGTATTGTGGAGAAAGATGGAGAAGGATAGGTTGCCAATGGAGCTTAAAAACATTTTAAATATTGGTACCTATGGTAACCAGATCAATAGTGTACGATGGGCTGGAACTTTTTCCAGGCCATACAGGTTGGAATGAGGCAGGATTGGGGAGCTCAGCAGCACCAGAGTGGGTTGCTATACTGTGTGATTCTTCATAATGTGCACATATCGAAATTCTATGCTTAATTTTAACGAAAGAAAAAATATTTTAAAAAATCTAAATATTTTTTATACTTTTTATGAAATTAAAAAAAATTGTAACAAAACTGTGTAACTTTTAAACTGTATCAGCTATCGTGATGATTTGTTTCATCGCGATAGCTGATTCTCTATAATGATTGGAAGTAAGTAGGCGTCCACATAAAATTAAAATTGAGAAAAAAAACTACCTTCAATTGATAATAAACATGTTTTTTTTAGTAAAAATCTATATTTTTTTATACATTTTTACAATAATTGTAAAATTTATAAATAAGATGCCCAAGACAATATTTTTTTTTTTTAAATTGAAACAAAAAATTAAAAAAAAAACAAACAAAATTATGACCAATTTTCCGTCGATAAAATTAAGCATAGATTCCTTCATTTCGATATGTGCACATTATGAAGACTCATACTGTATAGATGGTATTTGTGTAAATATTAGCTTTGCAGCATCGATGCTTTGCAGACGATATGGTGCTTCTGAGCGCCAGCCAGTATCCCATAGATAAAAACTGTTAGTCGCAAAACTTTCTGAGTGACCTGGTAAAATAAGCTAAAGTTCATAAGTTTACTAACACAATGAGTCCTTGTTACTTGAATAAAAAAAAATATCTGGATGACTATTTCTTTTTTGAACGACGTTTTCTAAAAATGAAACCTAGCTAGATCGATTCCCCGAAACCCCCTGCATACTAAATTTCATAAAAATTCTTGGAGCCGTTTCAGAGATTCAGGTTATATAATATAGGTATACAAGAATTGCTCGTTTAAAGGTGTTAGATTTTTATTATTATTATATTAATACCGCGAATGTGAAATTTTTAACGAAAATCAGATTTTTCATTCTACATATTCAAACAAGTGATCCTGCAATTTAAAAAAAATGTAAAAAATTACACATTCGCGGTATTGGATGCCGAGCGATGATTTGCAGTTGGAATAAATGTTAAGTTTGTTCTTGGGATAAATAAATTCATCTCAACTACGGAACCCTTCATTGTGCGTAGTCCGACACGCACTTGGCCGGTTTTTTTTTTAAACCAACCCCTCCTTTTTTTGTCTTTGCAGATGCAATATATAAATATTATATAGCCTATGTCACTCCCACTATTAAGACGAATCTAATAAACACCTCATATGTTAAAATCCATCAAGCCGTTTAGGCCAAAAAACAGACATGCATACATACTCTCGAAAAACATTACCCTCCTTCTGGGGCAGTCGGGTTAAAATACATTTAATTATCTTAAAGTCAAACTCCAGCGCATTGCAAAGTTTCAAATAACTTAGGGTTGCTTTTAAAGTAAGCAGCTTTTCTTGCAGAGCTTAAAATTCGCTTGCTATGGACGTCCGTATTACTTAGCAATGATGCGTAAAACGGTTTCAAGGGAAAATGTGTTTCGCTTACAAGCGATAAGCGATGGGGTACTGTTTTGTCGCTTGTTATTGAGCATTATTTTACAATCTTTCGTTTTCAATTTGGATTTAAGACAAGTAAAATTGTATTGTGATTGGCCGGTAATCGAAACGATATGTTATTCAGGGCCGGATTTAGGGTAGGGCAACAGGGGCTCTGACCCCGGCCCTCCACCAGGAAGGGCCACAATTTGTATTTTTTAGATAAAAAAAATACATCCTTTGTGTCAATCAAAAAGAAAAAAGTTTACATTCACAAAGTTTCACCTTTTTCATTTTCTTTTATGTCCTACGTTGTTAGTTTGGTGATCAAATAGGTACGTTGAGTTACTGTGGTCCCAAAAACCGAATTAAATAGATTGTTCGATGTCAGCGCCCAGCGTCAGTCTATCCATCATGAAAAAGTAAGTTTGAGTCTCATTTCCTACAAATGAAAAGTTTTTTTTGCGTTTTCTGACTTTTCTAGTACCTACTCAAACTTCATCTGGTACGATAGTATTTTGTTCCTTATAAAAAACAGAATCGATTGACATGAAAAAAAGATTTTGTGAATATTGCCCATTTCCTTGCTGACTGTATTTTTTTTTCCAAAATCTATGAATGCAGATCAAAGTTGCTCAAAAAATTATGCAGTCTCCTAGATGGTTTTTCTGTATGTACAACGGTTAAGATAACTACTAACTATCTCATCTCAAAAATCCACCCTGCTTATAAATTATAATATTGAAAGCTATGACCAAAAATTCGTCTTTTGCAAAAAAAAATCGGGGCCTCCACTTCTTGGTTGCCCCAGGGCCTCGACGCCTTTAAATCCGGCCCTGACGTTATTTATATAGTAGTAAGTTAGTTAACAGATTCAGCAGAATACCAATATTTTATATGGAGAGAACTGTCTATCTGACCTCCACAACCCAGTTACTGGGTAACACGATACCCCTTGGTAAGACTGGTTGTCAGGCTTTCGGGCTTCTGACGACCCGTAACGACTGTCAAAAATCCACGAATGACAGCTGGGACTGGCACGGAGGAGTCTCGGTATGTAAAGATGGTCACCCATCCGCGGACCAACCCCGGCAAACGTAGCTTAACCTGGTGGATCGACCTGTACGGCTGTTATTACTTAGCCACGAGCTCCTCGCTACTAGGAAAGCATAAAACCATACAATATGAAACCGAGAAAGTATTGGCGTGTTATCAGTCCATTTGACAAGAATGGCTACTTTTTGTTAAAACGGAGTTTTTCGATCGCCCAGAGTTTATGAGCTGGAAAACTTAACAGTTACTACTCAGGTGATTAGTAAAGTACTTTGATTGAAGAGTGGATGATATGGTTTAAATAACAGTATTTTAATTTAGTCTGGGTCTGAGCTAGAATCTCAATTTAGCTTGTTGCAATCTGCTGTAAAATCTAGGCAATTCCTAAAATTACTAACTTGTGTGGTTACTATGGCAACGGTTCATAATTATTTCAAAGTGGCAATTCGTGTATTTTTAAGAACGTTTGCGTTCTAATTTTAAAATCTCTAAATTTGCAATACATTTTTGACATTGATTGTCGCTGAGATAAAATTGCAACACTAGATTTTGAACGTTTTTGAATATGGAAATTGGCATTCTGGAATTATGCGTTTGTTATGTGGTATATTTTCACTCTGTATCAGAGGAAAATTAACTTAAGGACGTTTGACACCGTTGTTCTGCAAATTGTGTTTTAAGTGTGAGGCTGAAAGTACGCTTTCCTCTTTTCTTTTTAACCTCTTCAGATACTGCAAAGTAAGACATTTTCCTTCCTGTCTATATCAACCTCATTTAAACTTCGACAGTTGCTAACGACAGGTAGCACTCACATTATCTCAGTAGCTCTTACAAATTGCGTCGCACTTTCTTCTAGATCTTCTAAATTCCTTTAACAACATCAACAATGGATGCCCACAAAGGTAACTCCGGTAGCCCGGAGACAAAAAAAATGTCTTCCCATTTCCACCTAGCGATTGTTTACCAGGCTAACATAAGCGTACAGGTGGTACTTGAACATCATTTGCATACATAATGGACGAAACAAAGGCTCTGCCTCGGCCGGCCGTGCGCGCTCATGCTACCCCGGTTAGCATTGTAATAAATGCTAATGAACATTAGGAATGTTAAAACAAATAACTCGAAAAAAATAATAGTAACTCCTTGAGGTTATGAGCGCCGGCTGTTTCGACTTCAATTGTAATCAGGTTAACCGAGTTTAGCTGCAGTATTTCTTCTAAACAACTGTTTTATTAAAACAAAAGCACTAACAATTTTAATAAAAACGTTCTCTTGCGCAAAAAAGAGAAACAGCTAACAGACCCATTCAGGAAACTAATAATGCGAACGGATAAAATTATTAAGCCAACTATCGGCATAAACACAACAAACATCTCATTAACATGTAAATTAGTTACAACCCACAACAATAACGTAACCTAACCAGGGTGGGAGCAACAAAAAGAGCTTTAAAGGATGAAAATGAATACCACAGAAAACGTAGCGATTTTAATTAGAACGGTCCCCGCCTCGGGCGCGACCGCAGCCCGTAAACCGAACTACCGAGCGGCGAACGTTAAAAAATTAACTTCTATTTTTGAATTTCATCTTTAATGCTGACAATTTTTAATATCCGTCCGTCTATGCTGGCCTGGTAATTAAGATCAGCTCGTCTTAACGCCTTTGAGACCCAGAAAACGATTAAAATAAAGCAAAGTGTTCATGTATTTTAGAGTCAAGACACAGAGTATATAATTTACGAGAAATGCTATGCTAATAAAATTGTCAATTTCCTACAAGTGTTCCATTGAATTTTTTCTTCAATATCTGTCACAGACAGGAAAAACTATCCGTTCATTACCCCATTTAGGCCCAGTAACCACATCAAGTGACTGTGGCTGTCATATCAACCATATTTATGGCGTAATCACGTCTTTGACATAGACTTTTTTGTCAAATAAAAGGACGTTATGACCAACGTAAATTCTACCAAATTATACGTTTGTACATATAAGAAATGCTGACACAAAAAAAAGTATAATATGCGGTTTTGCTCCCGGATATCCGCATACGAACGACAATATTTGACCGTATTATGATCCGGACGCGTATTTCTTTCCGTTTGTGCGATATTTTTCGCAAAAGGAAAATCCAGGGGCCGCGGCCCGTCCGTATATCATCCCCCGTGCACAGATTTAACCCCAGAAACAAGAAATCACCATAGGAATTGTTTGCGGCCAAATATCACTGGTTCAATTTTATCATACGAATGGCCGGACCTAAATAATACCAACCCTTATTATCATATATTTCGGTGCCATGCGGCGACGCGTACCTCGCGGCGATGTGTTCCGCTCACGAAAAAACCAACCAAAGAATTTGTTGATCGTTATTAAAAGTTCGATGCGAGCCGTCTTTTACATAATGTAAGCTCATCCAATAGACTGAAAGTAAATAGACGACGGGCCGAGGGGTTGAGACCGAAAAACCGCAAGACAATCCCGAAATTCATTACACGCACTACGAGAACATCGTCGGAATTCACAATATTGAAATCGTGAAGCCCCGCGCCCGTAGCCCCGCGTACCGCCGCGCAGATATTACAAAACCCCCAATGTAAACGTTGCTATTATTACAAACTAACACGAATAAGTAAATCGCTCACTTTACATAACCGTCGAGCCTGCCGAGCGCGCTCCACTATACTCCATATCCTTCATATTATAATGACGATCATTCGACATACTTCTGCCCGTGACGTCACCGATCAAGCATTACAAAAAACATTACAGTCGTAAACAATGAAAACATATCATAAAACAATTTAGCCGGTAATCCCGGCTATAATTTATAGCCAGTAATATCGGGGAGAATCAGTGTTAAATCATAAAAAGAGCACTTAACCGATGTATTAGGTAACACGGGCAGCCGTTTTAATAACTATTATTAAAACTCTTGACGAAATTCCCCAATAATAAAGCTGAAGAGCGCGGAGCTTCCGATGGCTCTTTTACTTTATGGTTTTAACACGTCTATGATTTTATGATGTTCTGGTAATGTGTGGAGATATTTACTCCTGGTAATTTACTCCTGGTTAGCAAGTCAACCCGTAACCGCGACGTTTGAACTAAGACCATCCCTAATAGAGGTTTGAGGACATTTTCTTTAATAGTTTAGCACCGCTTCGATATTCATGGAACAGTAAACATTTTGCGGTTTATTTTGATGGCGTGATATACTCTTATGGGAGATAAAAATGTATCATTCGCGTAACATTTTAGTGCGCGCCAATCGTAAAGAGTGCATCACTTGGACTGGGGCGCACCAGGCTAACATGTGTCGTAAAGAGACCTCTTCGGCTAACAATTTCCTGATGGTCTGTAAATAGTAAGTTTATTGTCTTTTTATGAGGTACTCGGACCGTAAAAAGGAAATAAAAGAGCACCGCCGATGGTGATAATAAAAAAAATAATTTTCGACTCATCTTCGTGATTATCTCTTTCGGGTTTACGAGTAAGTAACGTGCAGAAGCGAGACGGGAATGGTTTTACAGCGTGTCGTACCGATGTGACCCTTTCGACTCGATGGGGGTAAAGGTCGTAAAATGGGAGCATAAGGATAATGTTTTGGGTTTCCTATACTGCGCTTCATTCATGATTTCGTTTTAGTATGGCGTCGGTAGACATGTAAATCCGATTGCTTTCACAACGTCAATACTCGTATTGAGATACGTTTTCCCCCTGTTATTTGGTGTATTACATTCGTAATAGAAAAAAAAATCTTGTTTCCCGACCCTGTAACTTTTGCACAGACAAAAAACTTTGAATTTTGTCGTGTGCACTCTACAAGTAACTAAAAACTTTTAAATCTAAATTCGCAGCGAAGGCCCGATTACAACGAAACCACCGAAATCAGTACACGCAAATTCAAATTCGGAACAGCGTGATAACGGCCGGTTTAATTGCAAATAGGGATGGGACAGTGCAATCCCGCGCGGACGTATTCGCAGTCGGCCTAAGTTCCGACACTCCATTTGTTCGGCTCGAGTGAGTCTAACGCCCGGCCACGGGACGCATCCTAATTCTTAAAGGGCCCATCAGCAGACCTTTATGCGTTAATAAAGTTGCGATATAAAAAGAATAGAGGCGTCCGAGGGTGAAAGACGGAAAGGGTACGAGTTAAGTGCGCGTTTAAGGCAATGTCGGGGGCGTGCGAATTTGTCAAGCCATAGAACGGGACGATTCAATTGTACGATGATTAAATAAAGACAAGAGATCTCTTGTTGGTCTATTGTCAGAAAGTTTTCCCTTTTGTGGCTCAGCTCTAATTCGCCTTGGACAATGAATTTTAATGTTTTATTAGGGAAATTATTAATCTATTATTTCGATAGCATAATTGGTATAACTCGTTCTGTTTAATGGTTTGCACGTTTCATGTGTGCAGAAACGTTCATAATTGCATCACGCCATGCTACATAAAACAGCAGTAATCATAGAAAATGACCGATTTTCTTCACTTGAGTCATTATCTATTGCTTTGTTATGTATCTTTACTGTCTAGTTTATAATTACAAACCAAGATTTTCCTTAAAACGTGAAATAAGTTGTTTTGATAATTTATCTTAAATACAATATACAAACTAACACTAAAATGTATGTATTATTGTATATAAAAAGGGAAGAGCTCATTGGGCATCAAAAACTTCGACCACATCACTGTCAATGGGAAAAGTGCCCAAAAGGCTAGCAACATTGCATTCAGATTTTCACTGCACGAAAATAAAACTTCAAAATTCGAATAATCAATATCCAAAACTTCACTATCCGAACTACAAAATGATACATCGCTTAAAATCTTGCTTCCCACAGCAAAATAACCCAACACCTCTAAATAACACTATCAAAATCTTAAAGTCAAAACTTTACGACATCGCGAATACTCCAGCGCATACAATACACAACAAAAATACAAAGATATCCCTTAATCGAGATAGCCCGCTAGTTGGTCCTAAACAAAGATGAGGGCCCGTAAAGGAAGCCAGAGTGTTTTATTAGCCATTTGGGCTTTATTTAACGCTCTCTCATACAGATTTTATACATCGGCGTCTCGACGTCTGACGGGGTATGGCATCATGGGCTCTTAAGGTTCCGTCTACACCGTATCAGATGGGGGACTTTAGGGCTGGTAGATTTTCAGATCAAATTGCGGAGGGATAAATTTTGCATGAGGAAATGGGCTAGTATGTAGATGATTCTGTTTCTTTTGTTCTAAGTAACAACGAAGTGTTTGTCTTTTAGATAGGAATGCTTGAGTCTCGGATTTTTCAATTTCTTCAACCAACATTTTCACTAATGTTTCTGGGAATAAGGAATTATTCTTAATTACTGTCACTATGTTCCATAACAATTTGCTGTTCTTTATTTATTTATTTTTCTTTTCCAAAATATATCATATCTAGAGTCTGGGCACGCTAATTCTACAAAAGTAAAAAACCGGTGGAATTTGAAAATCTATAGACGGCAACACCATCCTGTCCTACAAAAAAAGAATTTGATACTTTGTTTGTTTTTGATAGGTTATTTTGTTTATATTCTGATTTATTACTGGTAAAGAATAGTCACTTTAGCACGATGCAGTGTAGATTTGATACAGTTTTATCATCGTACGTAGAGCATAGGTACGCGACATAGAATATAATTACACACATATAATCTCAAAAAGCAAAATATCAAAATCATTAGATCTATCTACTTACGACCCCGAAAGTGACATAACAGACTGATGTAAAAGTATACCATTTAAAAAACTTTTTGGGGTTGCCCATTTAATTTTATTCCATTGCAGATTTAGCGTGGCCAGACTCTACCTTTAAAGGTTTTTCATTTTCTTCAATCAACTCATCAAAAATTTCACCAATATTTATGAGAATGAAAATTTCTTCTTTTGTTACTACGCTCCAAAAATAATTTATATCTTTCTTAATTTCTTTTAAATTCCCAAAAGTTTTCTTTTCTACCGCCTTAGAATAATGTCAGCACTAGGCATATCACACTCTTGTATAGACTACAATGACAGTAAAAAGTATATCTTCCTTTACTATTTTTTCTTTCTAGATTGCCTCGTTGGTTTAGTGGTCGAAAGAGCTACTGCTGAGCATGAAGTCCTGGGTCTGATTCCCAGGTCGGCCAAAGTGTTATTGGAAATTTCTCAGTAGTAGCCCAGAGTCTGGATGTGTGCCCGGTTGATGGCAATACGCTCACCCCTTATTACATGGGACTTAAACATATCTGGCGAATTGTGGGTGTACCATGTAGATATACACCTCTGCCTAACCCTTCGGGGAAATAAGGCGTGATGTTATAATTTTTCTTTCCCAAAAGATTTATTCTCCATTTCAAGGGACTACAATGTCAGCCCTAAGAATGTCATGTGTATGTTATGTTATTTCGATGGTGTGCAGCACCGTCTTGCCAGACAGACTGTGATTATCCAGGGGGTGAATGTAAACAGTTGTTTGTTGTTGGTAGTTCAATTTTGATAACAAACGCTATGGGGTTCGGGTTTTTGTGTAAGGTTGATTGGGTTAAGTCCTAGTATTTAGAAAGATTATTTTGGGTGTTATGTCTTCTTCGATTTTACTATTCTTTGGGTTTTAGATTCTCCGTTTGTCATCTCTAGTGTTCAAATGCATTAACTTGTTTGTTTTTTTTTTGGTAGCTATCAAAATGTGCTTCACTTCTTATCAATTTTGATTAAAATCGCAATGTTTGAGGCTAGAATTGAGATTTTTGTCAATCTTTTGAGCTTTGGTTATTTTTATGTCTGAATAGAGTGTGGCGCTGCAAAAGAACTGAAAAAAACAAGCCAACTTTGTTATGCTGGTGTGCGTGACAGCTACGTCTTACGTCACTGAGCTGTCATTGTGCTTTTCTAGTGTGCGTGCATTTAGCGGCCAACAGTTGGACGTTATTTTTTTCGACGAGTTCACAGCTTTGTCTGTATACCTAGACATATTTATATCTTTAAAACAAGCTACAACTTGAATCTAAAAGTAGATAGAAAATGAAGGAACATAATGCAATTCGCATAATGTATTGAATCTTTACACAGGTGTCTCTTCCTTACAGATTTCCATTTTACCTCCAAAAACAATGTAAAATCCCATTTTATACTTTCAAATATCTGTTGAGAATCCTGCCGTATAAAACGCAATAAAATGCTAAACAACATGAATACAAATCTTTATCAACGATACAAATATAATCACTGCGTTACACCTGCAAATATAAATGGCCACAAATAAAGAACTTTGTCCTTCATACGCTCATGTCAATCACCCAAAAACCCGTATAAACTATAAAAAGTATCCACAAAAAACTTCAAAACCGCATTTCTAAACTCTCAACGACACTTACGCATTGTAATCGCGGCTAAATCGAATAATCGAGCACTCGAGCAAACCGAGTTAAGTTATTTAGACTCGAGTCCCCCCGGCACTACTCGGTAATCGAATTGGAGACCGCCACTTGGTGACACTTGAGCAGAGTGTTACTTTGTTAGCCGATTTTTGCGGGCCCCAGTCCGCCCCCGGGGTACAACGCGATTATGCAAAAGTACCCCATACGAATCTTCTTGCAGACAGCTTTATGGCACTTCAACATTTTTATACCTTATTTTCTTACATTTTTTTAATACAAAACATGATAATCTTGATACTTTTCGAGCACATTTTCACCCCGCATAAAGTTTCGAATTTTGCATGTCGAGTACTCTTTTAAAACAGGAAAAATGATTTCAAGTTGTTAAAAACGAGGCAACTAGTCGGTAAACTTGTGCCAAACAGAAAAACTAATTACGGAACGTTGAACATGCAAACATACAATACGAATTAACAAACAACTCGCAATCTACGATGTCATTAAAAAAACATCCGACTCGATTAATATTCACATCATAATTCACAATACGCAACTACGCTTGAAAAAACAAAACATAATCCCAAAGCGTCACAAACAATAGCGAATAATCGATTCCAAAATCGATACAACACTAGAGCGGCTACCTCGGTGCAACCACGTCACAATCTGACTCGATTCATTCGTATTCCGATGACGAGACACAATTCAATTTGAATATTTTGACGTGACCGTCGAATACTAATATAGACGACAGTTTAGCAAATTGTATCTTATAGCGCGTGTTTTATGTTTTATTTATGATACATACGATTGTAAATTTAATTTGTGTCGCGTCGCTAACGATGCCAGTCTGGATTTCGTGCATTCTCACTTTTGTAACTGACTAGTGATGCGACACGGATATTGTGTACCGATACCAGATGTGAGCGCCAACTTTTGGTCTCCGAAAATTTCGGCTTTGATAAATGACAATATTTGTTAGAACGTAGACGCACCTCATTTAAGTTGGTACAGTCCATTCATACATCTTATTATGTATGAGGATTCTATTCCAACTTTCCCTGTGTGCGTCAGTTAAAATTAATTAACAGTCAAGTTGAACGTGGGACACGAGTTTTGGCATCGTCTCTGCGCCGAAAAACTGTAAGTATCGGAAATAGAAACGGATGAGTAATGACGTGATATACCTAATGAATGTCGTGTGAAACTGTCACTTGTTTTAATTAATGTTGTTGCTGTTTCCACGCAGCCTTTTTGACTGAGAGACGCTTATTATGTTCTGTAATAGAACAGACACGGATAGACATTTGTATTTCATTATTTCTGCTGTCTCAGATCAACGTAAAAATGCTTTGACGTCTGGATTTTTGTAAAGATACATTTTATAAATGATATCTTCTGTTGGTTGAGAAACCAACAAATATCTTGTTAGTTGACATTAATACGTTTTCAAAAGTTATTCACGGAGCTGTTTCTAATGCTCCTGCGCATGAATAGGTCCGTGAGAAAGACTAACAGACTGTGTTTGTCACATGAATGTTTAATTTTTATAAACATTCGAGTGTTTAGTACTTTGGGACCTTTCGAGATCTTACCGGATACGGAGATAAAACACTCCACGTCAAGATTAGATTTTTCTAAATAAATATCAAACTCGAGTGTTATTTACCGAGCCAGCTTGGCAGCACAAGAGGTCCCTGTTCTCGACTCAATGGTGTTTGTTTAAAACCACTTAAAAACTCAATGGGCTCGACAAATACGTAACTGCAGTAATCTGTTGTAACAATATTCGACACTGTAAATAATGCGAGTTTACGTCGTTACGAATCGGAAATGTTCCGTGGGCGTCACGGTTTTATCTATTACATACATTATAGAATGTTTTTTTTTTTCTTATAACAAAAACACCATAAGCCATGGTGACATGTGTGGCGCCTCGGCCGCGTTATCTCATTGTGAAATGTGAACCAAAAACACGGTACGGTGTGACGTACAGCGAGGACAAATTCGATACATAAACCGCGGCGTATCTCGGTGAATATCATCTGTGCCTTCACAAACACTGACCGTAGATTAGATAACGCCGGATGTTGCTTCTGAGATCAGAGACGTCTGCGCACGGCTATAGACAACATTTACACAGTGCTACCTGATAATAACAGTGGATCTTTCCACCGGACTATCTAATCCGAAATTTTGAAAGTCATATACCGAATACCGAATTTCAAACGTTCCCCCATCACTAATTGCGAACGACATGTGTTTGACGTAAACTACGTTATAATGACATTAAAATAACAGAAAAAAAGGTGCGAACGCATCGATTCGGTATTTATTATTCGAAAATAATCGGTAACGCTCCGATAATGTGCTAAATTCGAATTACCGCCGACCAAGCGCGCATAACATAATTGCTGGTCGCACGCGAAGTGTCTATCAAAATTATTTTCGTATGGGGTATTTTTTTTCTTATGCACCCCTGGCAACGCGCGTGGGGTGTCGTGGGATCCTCTCGCACCTACGTACGGACACGCAAACCCTGTCAATACAGATAATTGTTTCATTATTCTTCTATTAACTCCACTGGTGCGGCAATTTATCATTGCGGAGTAGGTAGGTACGTGTTTTCGGGAGGGATAAAATTGTATGGTTTTTAACACACTGTTTAGCAATATGGCCGGTGGAAACTAATTTTGGTGGCAACAAAATGCGGAGACGGGTCGTAAAACGCGAAAGCAGTAAAGTCTCGAGCTGGCGCGGTCTAAAAGCCTGCGGGGCGTGGTGGTGACGCCCAGCGTTTTAGCCGCGCGGACATGCGATGCTTAGCGTCTTTATTAACATTGCACCTACTCGCTAGACATGGACTCCTGGTACTTCTGTTATTTATACCATAAGTCAGTGTTATCTTCGCGATTATCTTAAAGGGTAGACAGACAGTAGAGTTATAATAATAAAGTGCAAATCAAATTATTCATACAACGAGCATCTCGTATGAATTGGCTGCATTTCAAGTGCTTGTAATCAAATAACTTGTTTTATATGAAATTGAAAATGGAATGTAGATTTTGCGCTTTTCATCTCAGGAACGTCAGAAGCACTTTTGACAAGGTTCCAGTAACGTTTCAAATCTTTTTGGGGATGGCCACCCCAGAAGGAAAGTTACGTAATACTGATTAATTAGTTATTTTGGCGTAGTAGGGGCGGCGCAGGGTGGTGTTAAAAGCAATTATATTGATGCACGCGAAACTACGGCCATTGCTCGCATTATTGGGATTTGTTTTGGTGGCAGAAATAACTTCTTGATCGGTTATGTTGACCGTGCAGCTATGCTACGGAGGTCTTCTTGATATGGAATTGATGTTTTGCAAACTGAAAGTTCAACTCGAGAGCGCAAAGTTCTTAGTCCAGCTAAAACAGGTAGAAGATAAATCGATGAGTCAAATTAAGGACCTGAAAACTGCTGTAGCCATGTTTCAGAGTCAATTTGAAGCCACAATCATCATGAGAATTCGATTTAATTACTAACGTGAAACCTAAAACGATTTGTCATTTCACACATTAAAACTTAACACAGAAATAATCAAACACATACCCCACATTACAAACAGTCGGTAAAACGAAGTGCTTCACCAGCGCGACACGAAACAGAAATACCAGAGCATAATGAGAGCGCAGTAGATATATTAATTGGACAGCAGATCAAAGAGCAACAAATGGGATCTTCGTCAGCCATGGTTGCCTGGTAATTGTGAGGACAGGTCGCCCGTTTGATGGCTTTCTGCCGCTCCTGTGATCGAAAATAGATGCCAATCTGTTTTGGTGATAAACTGGCACATATTTACGGTGACTTACGTAATGGGAGTCAGTAGAGAAAACACGTGAACCCATTTGTTATGTCATGGATAATTCTAAATCTGGAGCGGTGCTTGAAAATTTTCTTTGTCCACTATCAGAACCTTAAGATGGACATCTTACAGTACGACCACAAGGAGGCTTATGTAAACGAAAGAGCAAACACATACGCGCCTATTAAAATTAAGATATTCAGATAACGGCCGCAATCCTCAGGCCAGAGTTATCTAAATTCTTTAAACATTTACGAAACTAAAACAAGTAGTCGACGTGAAGCCTGCCTTATCTTTACAAGGCTCGCCTCCCGGCTAATCTTGTGATAATGCTGGTCAAACAATAGTATTCCCTAGAGGTAATTAAGCAATGGGTAGATCAACGTTATTTTATTATACTATCATATAAGATTTAGTAAGTGGGTGATGATTAGTTTTTAAAGCAACTAAGACTAAGTAAGGACTCTTGACTATGAATCTTCAGTCTAGCTCTTTTCAGGGTCCATCAAAGTGACTGCAATATTTGTTTTGTCTCGGATGGTTTCTTAGAAATTAAGTTCTTTTAACAATTCTAATTTCATAGCGTCTTTATTATGATTATAAGTAACACTGATGCTATGGAGCAAATTCAAATGTTTCAGTTTTCAAAGCCCAACTTCTTGGAATCCAATACGATTTTTCCAATGAACCCAGTAAAAAATATTGGATGATTTCCCAACAATACGCTAGGAAAACATAAATAGAAAGGGCTAATGTATCGCTTGTAACAAAGCAGGTTGGTAACGGAACTGATTCTCGGAAAAGTGGGAACGGTGCGCTGCTCGTCCTTTGATATAGCTGTAACAACAAATACAACTCCGTTAGATGCTTCCGCCCTGGTACTTGCTTCTGTAACAATGGAATTCAGGAAAAATGTTTGATCTCTAGTTTTTGTAGAAAAAAGAATTCAAGAGCACAAAAAAAATCTTTGGTTTTGAAATGCAAAATGTTTGTTGTTCGATATCCATTTCATATTAGTAAATCAGATGAGGTTATTGCTGCCGGTCAACAGTTTGAAGAGGGAGATATGATTAATTTGGTTGTTGTTCATTTTTCTAGCCACAAAATTTTTTACTCACGGTTTTCCCATCTTTTGGAATCCAAAACTACTTCTGCTCCAGCCCCATAGCCCAATCAGTATTCGGTTATAAAAAAAAAATTTTTTTTCTAAATTTTAAATATTTTATTTCACATAAACCCACATGGGCACTAATGAAACGTCAGAAGCTAGGTGCACGGTTCCAATTGGTCGTTTCCTATGGAGAAGAGTCGGCAAGAAACTCCACGGTTACTCTTTAATTAGCTTTTACAATACTTTCAAATAACAGTGTTACTAGGTATGGGAGGACAGTGTAGGTCTTTCAATAAGTACCAAGTACTTAACAAAATAGAAAATGGTCAGGTCTACAGTCCACTAAGCCTACAGCGTTCTCACATTCACAAAATAGAAAAGAATCTATACAAAACATAAATAAATTAATAAAAGTAAAAACTTATTTTAATAAAACGCAATTACATGATTGCTATCTGAATAATTATCACATCTACAAAAGTCACTAATAAAGAGTTGAAATTAAATCATAGGTACATAATGTCAAATAATAGGATAAATATGTCAAGGACGAATGTATAAAATAAAAATTAAAAATAAACATGGTAATTTGGGATCATGGTAATTTTGATACTTGCATTAAACAGCTTGTTACTTGAGTTGGGTTTAAACATAATCATTTGGTTAAAGGTATGATGAAATAAATTACCCTTCTCGTAATAATCTACACTACACAAATGAGACTACACCTGAAAACCAATTCGTTCCTGTCAAGACAACCAGGAGAGCGCAGGCAACCAGTGTTTCACATAAAATTAAATAATAATGAACTAATCGCGGTCTCGCAGCGGCCACCACGCGAACAATAACCACGTTAATTCGTGCCCTTTGTCCGGACCAATAGAAAATTTCATGTTCCACCGAGCCCGCAATGGCGGCATTCTCTTCATTACGACACTTTTAATGTAAATCACAACTACCTTTATAATCACAGGGGTAAATGTCATTGGCAAAGATTTTAAACGCATTCCTCTCTTCTAACCTATTATTCCTAGAAACTCCTTCAAAAATTTTTCACATGTCGCACATACGACGTTTGACTGACTAGCGTTAAACAGAAAAGAACAATCATTTAATTCTATTTACATAATCCCTGGCTATGTTACTAGGAATCGAGAAATTCGGCTTTGACTTTGATACCAGCGTTTAGCAGGTTACAGCGTTGCTCGGAACCGATTGTTTGTTTGTCGGGCTGTAAAACTGTTACGAATCGTAAACGTTCGTGTGTGGCCAGCCCTTACGACGAAATCTGAACAGATGGACCGAGATCAAAAGACTGTGTGGTGATAAAAACGTTGATGTGAATTAAAAGTAACAACTTAGTGTCGGGGGACTGACGGTTGTGGAGTATTTTCTTTGTCGTTACACACCATACATTCTCCCTTAATGTAACGCGTGAGGGAAGGGAAATAACATTCCCATTTTCCAGGTATTTTCCGCACTCCATATTGGTGGGATTTGTAGGAGCCCGCTGCCGGCACAATCATTAGCCCCGCAATCCTCCACGACTGTATGGGGCCCTGGTACCGCTCGGGGAACTATTGGCGAATTTTCCGGGATTTTCTTCTTATTTTTATCCCCCTATTTTGGTTGTTTTCTTGAGGGAAAACAAACAATGAACTTAAGGAAATGAAGCACACATTTCGCTGAGTTGAGTTGATGAGTTTGTAAGATAACTGTATCCTTCTACAAAGAAGCAACGCGTAACTTAAAAACACTTGAACAAAAAAGCATTCCCCCAACATTAAGAACTGTTCATTAACATCCAACGAGAAGACGTCCAATTACAGAAATAAAAGAACGTCGAATGGCTCCAACAATATCCTAACGTAATCAATGTTGATAATAACCGGGCAATTATAACTCCCAACTAATTCTCGATTACGGGGCGCGGGACTGAGGAGCGGGGCGGGGGACGCACCGGGACCTCGCTAGGCGTTATTAACCGGGATTACCGGATCCCCGGCGCGATCCCCGGATACGGGGATTTGCTCACGGATCGCATAACAGTGGAAATGATAAAAGATACGTGTGGATACGGGGATTTTTGTATGTATATTGGCGTTCGAAAAATAATGGAAGCGAAAGTTTGAAAAGAAAAATAAACATATGCCTCATGTGAGAGAGAATTATGAGGGTAGATAAACGGGCGAGAGAGATTGCTTCCGCTAGCGCTCAGCATTGTCTGCATACATTGAAAGGGTGTAATTACGTTCTATCTTTGAAACAACACTTGCAACGTCACATTGTGAAACACTGCAACTAGTGACAACGCTATCCTACGCACTACTTACGCCCCTAGTAGAATTAACAAAAGTACCAAGAGACATCTATCTCCTGAGACATGCATGACAAGACCAAAAAATAACGAACAGCCCGCGTAGTGTAAGGCACGTGTACTAGGCTCGCACGAGCTGTTAGGAGTGTAGGCCGGGCGAATCCCATGCGGTATCAGCGTTACAAGCGATCGCACTTAACCGCGTCACTGGTATCATATCGCGCTGCAGCGCTATCAGTCAGCGTCGCCCGCTGCATTAGCCGCGTCGCCGCATCAATAAATTATACAGGACACCTCCACGCGGAGCTGCCGCCCTGGTCACTCGCTGCATTAATGTCGACGAACATTTAAATGCGTGTTTGTCTGTTTGTCACCCATCTATATATAGGTTCAGCAGCAGAGCTTAGGGATAACTTAAGGGTTGGCAGGAATTCAAGATCGTATTACACAGACGGAGATAGGGAAAATGGTACACTTGTGTAGGTGCTGGAAAGCATAACCTAAGAATCTTAAGAAAAACGACTTCAAAGATGTTGCTGCAACAAAAACAACATACAGTCGAATTGTGAACCTCCTCCTTTTGGAAGTCGGTTAAAAATGTGGCGATACTATCCACTCAAGTGACAATAGAGACTAAACTTGTTGAACAGCAGACAATCCACGGCACTATCAATCAGCGCCTACAGTTAACATCAAACAGTTTCCGACGAAAATTCCCTAACTTTCTACCCACCCACTGCACCATCAAAACATTCTTCCTCGACGTTCGGTCTTAGAATCTAATGTCAAAGTTACAGGTCAGGCGTATAAATAGCGAGAGTGCGTCAGTGCTGCTATTATAGTACATAAGCCGCGCTTATTAAGACCAACTCCCACTCGCAGTGAAGCACGCAACCCGATTGGGGATGGCTTACATGCTGTGGCCACAGATTTCTCCTTTCTTTTTTAATGCACTGACTTTGTTAAGCTGAGTCACTTTCGCGGCCTGGCTTCCACTTTTTCACTTATTTTGAGTTAAATTTTGTATTTTCGTATCTGTATGTGTTTTGAAAACTAGTTTACTGTAACCTTATTGGCAACTACAGTTTTGAGCCGTTTGGGGTCGAAACGCTCGGATCATGGGGCCCGAGTGCGCGTCTCCTTTTTAAGGATATTTCTCGTCGACTGGTCGACACTTCACGTGACCAGAGGGCTGGCTCGTTCTTTGGCCAAAGAATTAGCATTGCCATTCAACGTGGCAATGCTGCCAGTCTTCTGGGCACGTTTCCGGATGACAGCGATGCGGACGAATACTTCGACGCCTAAGTGTCGTTTTGTTTTTATTATTTTTATTTATACAGATAGTTAGTTAGTCTTTTAATTTAGTACTTAATGTAAATAGTTAGTTATGTTAAAACTGTAAAATAAATGTTTACTGATAATAATGATTAATTTCATTAATTCTAAAGACTTTCTAATTTTTGAAAAACTGACAATTATATTGATGTCATGTCGAAGCGATTGACGTCAATGCTAATTTTTATTTCACTTATAAGTTTTAATTTTTTTTTTGGGTGAAAATTTATGTATCAAAATAAGGTTAAATGCAAGAACTAGCGGAGGATTAATAAAATAAAAATCAACCGTCCACTGATGGAATAAAATGTGTGATAGGTAAAAGTCGTGGGCTACAGCCAATGTATCATGACCAGTCTGAACATAGGCTCTCCGAAATTTCGCGCATGTTCACTAACTCACATTTGCCGCACATCACCATTTGGTTCGTCAAAAATGTTATTGCGCAGCCTTCTGCGCGAAGTTCGGACCGGCCAAATATACCATAGATTCAGAAAACCTTGTATGGTCTACTGTTGCCACGTAATTATCATTTTGTCTTGGTTAGATAAGTTATCAGGATTATATAAACGCAATAACTCATTCTGACAGATCTGTACCCACCCTATCTTCGAAAACATGGTTCTACAATTCATTCATTGTAACGTGGATTTCAATTGATCAATATTTCATAGATTATGATCAATTACCTCATAGTTTCTACATAAGCATAATGAATTACCAATAATATTTTAATTATGGGACAAGTAATCACGGTAATCTTCTTCTTCTTCTTGTGTGGTTAGTGACTATCCTGGTGTCAGAGTTTTAAAGCCGCCCATGGGCCTCTGACTTGACTTCACATACCGTCGGGAAATATCTCTCAAGCATGCCGGTTTCCTCACGATGTTTTCCTTCACATCACGGTAATTCCATCAACGTCTTTGTCTGTTTATAACCTCTTCAGTTCTAATGTTTTCCTCTCTGCTACAAAGTTCACTTCTTAAAGTTTCTTTTCCACTTATATTATTATCACGCTCTTTCTTTCATTTTTGTGTGGTTAGTGACTAACCTGGTGTCAAAGTTTTTTATGCCGCCCATGGGCCTCTGACTTGGCATCACATGCTGTCGAGAAATATCTCTCGGGCATGCCGGTTTCCTCACGATGTTTTTGAGCAAGTGATAATTATACAATACGTACATGGATCCGAAAACTCAGAGATGCGATCTACGGAAAAAAATAAATAAATAAAAAATAGAATATATTTGTAAATGTGTATTTTATATATTTCTTTCTATCTCTCAGGCAGGCATTATCTCGCTAAGCCTATAAAAACAATTTTTGTCAATCTTCTAAAATTAGGCTATCATTCAAACCAGTCAACTGCTAGATATAACCTAACTTTTAACCTCACGCGTTCCACCTCCTCCTTCGCGAGCATTACCGCTTCGCAGAAGGAGGTGACGGCCTCCCATTTCCTCTCGCTCCGTACGATGGCCTGAACCTTAGTTCCGATTGACAACTGAAGAGAACATAACATAACATAACATCACGCCTATAATCCCCAAAGGGATAGGCAGAGGGGTACCTAATAGTACACCCAAATATCGCCAGTAATGTTTAAGTTCTATGTAATAGGGGCGAGCCTATTGCCAACAAACGGGCACAAATCCAGACTCCGGGCTACTATTGAGAAATTCAAGATGAAAAAACCCAATAACACTTGGCCTGACCCGGGAAGCTGAACCCAGGACCTCATGGTCAGCAGTAGTGCTTGCGACCACTAGACCAACAAAGTAGTAACTGAAGAGGAATGCCCATAAAAAAAACACTTCGGGAGTGCCGACCGAAGTGAAAACTTGAACAAGATCGCCTTGGTCGAAGAAAAATACTTGTATAGAACATTGATCCGTAACTTTATCTAAATAAAGAGCACAATCGGGTTTACAAAAAAAATACTTCACAAACCTTTAAAGTAAAAATACTTGTATAATAAGAACCATTCTGACTCTAGAATAACTAATTTAGTTCCGAATATAATTATTTAACCTCAAAATGGATATTAATCCCCAAATGAATCTTAAAGTCGTTACCCCAATATCATAATTTAAACTGTTTAATAAAACTACATATTTACAATATTTCAGGGATAAGGAAAATAATATGAAACACCTTGATATTTTGTCAGTCATTTATATTTCTTTGCCAACATCAAATTCAATATTCTATACCATACCATCACATCTCCTATTCCCCACATAATATCACTATTTAATATGTATTCTAATATTTACCATAAAACTAATAGGTTACTTTAATTTACAGTAGATCTCCAACCAATACCATGCTTATATCTTTTTACCGACACAGCCACTAAGCACGTCTTACCGTCACGAGCGCCAGACCCCTGACCCAGAAGGAAGGTTCCCGCGCTACTCAATTGACACATCGAATCTTTGGGTGTTGCCAGTACAATATCCAACAATTACGTATTAATAAATTAAAACCTAACACTTGCAAAGAACATTGATCCGTAACGCAATATAAATAAAGAGCACAATCGCGTTTACAAAAATGAGGTGTCAGTAATGGTGTCGCGAGTTCAATTGTTTTTTCCCATCTCAAAAATGCCCAACGCGCCTAAAGAAGTTTTCACTTAAAAATTAAAAAAATAAAACGTCACTTTAGCGTCATGTAAGCCCAGTGTTATCGAGTAAGTGGAATCATACGTACGTTTCCAAGTAGGGCCGACTCAGACCACGGCGGGTTGCACCGATCACGGCGAGCGAGAGTTAACGTGGTCGACGGTTAACTCATAGTTAAGATCGTATGGCTGAACGTGTTTGTATGAAACTGGTAAAGAAATACGAGAGTCATTTTGAAGTCGATAAACATGAAAGTTATTGTATTATGGCCAAGATTGTGCCGAAAATAATTCTGAAAGTAGTGGTATTTTCGTTGATATATTCAAAATCAAACCTTTTAATAAGCGTAATTTAATTTGTACCAGAACTATTTGCATCATTATATTATTACTATAGCAAATCATGGTTGTAGGAGGAAGGCGTCGGTGTCTGTCACACAGTTAATACTAGCACAGACATCGTCATTAACTCATATCTTTAAAATACTCAAAACTCTGTATATTGTGTTTTTGTTTAGGATAGATGAATTGTACCAAAATTTGCTAACCCCGCATAAGTCTCGATCCCGTGGGAATATCGGGATAAAAAGTATCCTATGTCCTAACCTAGGTCATGGTCTACCCATGTGCCAAATTTCATTCAAATCCGTTTAGCCGTTCACGCGTAATGACGTGATCAAGGGAAATAGAGATTCATTTTTACATTATAAACTAGCTGACCCGGCAAATGTTGTTTTGCCGTACAAATTATTTATGTTTGGGGTGGACCACCCTTATCACTTAGAGGTATGAAAAATAGATTACGACCGATTCTCAGACCTACCGAATATACATATAAAATTTCATTTTATTTATTTATTTATAGTTAATTAAAACGGCACAACACCAATTACATTAATTAACATAGAAACAATTACAATCTTGACATTAATTAAATTTAAAACTAACATGGAACTGTGGACTCCCTAGCATACTTTCTCTCACAGAACACCAGACATATACGCATAATTTCATAAAAATCGATCAAGCCGTTTCGAAGGAGTATGGCAACTAACACGGTGACACGAGAATTTTATATATATAGATATATATTTATAGATACTACTTCATCATCCATCTCTACAAACAACTATCCTCAATTCAACCAACAAATACAACAACAACGTTTTTTTTTCTTTCTTTCTTTTCTTTCTTTCAAATCACCCAGATCTTAACCGACAGTTATCCGAACGTATCACCGGTCACTCACCGGCTCGGCCTCGGAATGTAAACAAGAATCAAGGCGGCTTCGTCGGAGCACGTTTGCTGAGAAAAACCCCTCTTTAATTAGCCAGCATCTCTCCAATGCTGGAAGAATGCTCATCCTTACAAACCTTGGGATGATAAGTGGCTGATCTGATGGATTTTGTAAAAATTGTGATAATTTTCTGCAGGATGTACTTAACTTCTCTAATTATAAGCAACCCAGCATCGGATTAAAATACCTTCTAATTGTCCCACAGACAATTCTTGCATCGACTAGACAGGTCCACTCAAATCTGTGTGATTCTTTCCTCAAAAGACCATTTCAAACTAGAATCTACATGGTCCTCATATGGCCTGACTAATATTATGTCTGGACTTTAAAAGACACTGCGACCTCTGAGTTTGTTTCGGCCTTTCTTCTCAGAGTAGTCAGATAGGAAACGCCGAACTCAATTGACGTGGAGCAAGACAGTGGAGCGGAGCGAGGGAGTACTGCCGAGCGGAGTTGCGGACTGTGTCTGTCCATTGATGCGGAGTGAGGTAGTTCGGAGCGGAGTTGCGGACTGTGCGGAGCTAGACCGAGTTCATGCGACGAGTAATTTGAGCGGGCTGCAATACCCCGCGGCTGGTTTTTTCCGTTTCCCCACTCTGCTATCCCGCTTTCTCGCTCCGCTTCCCGGTTTTGTATGAAATAAGCTAGTTTACAAATCCCTCTCCACTGAAACGGCGCGGAGATTTAATGCAATTCCATTTATTAATATTGGTACAGCTCCGCTCCGCTCTTCTCCTCTTTGCTCCATTGGACAGTCAGCCTAATAGCTTACAACTTTTTCTTCTAAAAACAGCTGATCCCTATAATTTAGAACTTCTTGAAATGAGTGATCATCTGTCAAACTGTCAAACGTCAAGTGTCTGTCACAGCCGATAAGATGTTATCAAGACTTTAGTGATAGCGTATCAGTGAGATTCGGGGCCAGGTAAACTATATCTTGGAGATTAGTTGATTTTAAATCGTTGGGAAATCCGCAAACATTGAGTTTACGGAATATTTTTGTGAAGGCTACTGGGAATATGCGTAGATTTAGTTTTGGGGGCGACACATTTTAGATAATTATCTTAGATGCAGTAAATTAATTTGATGTTACTAATCAGGACCTACCTACGAGAAAAGAAATTGGAAAGGCTAATGTCCAGTAGGGGACTAGTGTAGGCTAATCTTGAAGCAGTACCTACTGCGCGGGGATTCCATAATAGGGATGATGTCTAGGTAAAAAAAAAGAAATTCTATTTAGTCCGTCTTTCAGATAATAAAAAAATATTAGACACGTATTTTTTGCTTTATCATATTAATCAAAAATAACTTAGAAAACATGCATTAAAGTTGGGGAGTGGGAGCTCACTACGTCACAACTCAGTATAAAATCTAGCAAGGCCTGACGTCATGCCACATTTTAACTCAATGTATCGCCGTAATTTTTTGATTACGTCAAAAAAGAAAAAATACGTGGCCAGTATTTTTTATTAATCTAACTGCCGGATAAAAAAAAATGTTTAGACACAGGCCTGTTTCCAAATTGTGGAATGCTCGATAAGCTTTCTATGAAATAAAATTTTGGGCACCTGGAACAACTTGTTCAAGTTAGATCAGGACGCCTTTCTGCATCGATATCTTGATCCAGTTGCCCAAAGAGTCTTCGGAGATGATGGACATGGTTCTTGGTTATTACGGAGGCTGATCGATATGACCTTGTCAGGCATAGTCAGATAGGAAATGTCGACTGCATCTAGCTTATTTTAGGATCGAAATTCTTGCGGAAGGAGTTGACTTTGAACGAAGTTCTTTCCTAGCTTGCGGTAGGAGTTGACTGGTAGAAATCGTCACGTAAGGAAAAAGCGTTACGCCTCCTCCATGCGAGTTTCTCTCTCTCTCTATCTGTCTGTCTCTTTCTATTATATATGAGTGTGTGTGTGCGTGCGAGTATCGCGTAAGGAACTTCGTTACTGACGGGGGTCCGACCGCATACCATTTTTGATGTGTTTATGTGATCCTGGTATCCTATTTACAAAATATACAATTTGATTTCATTTTATTTTACCACGGAATTAGCTAATCTCTTTGATTATTTATAAATGTATGTCGCGCTGCAAAAGAACTAAAACAAACAAGCCAACTTTGTTATGCTGGTGTGTGTGACAGCTACGTCTTACACTCGCGCCACGTCATTGAGCTGTCATTGTGCTTTTCTAGTGTGCGTGCATTTAGCGGCCAACTGTTGGACGCTATTTTTTTTATGCGTTCACAACTTTGGACTATCTAGATATATTTGGCTATTCTCATATATTCCGAGAAATGATTGTTTGAAGTTCACAGGGTTTTAAAGTGGTATTCAAATAACTTAATTTATGTTCACACTTCAACTTAACCGTTGTAAGGAAAAAAGTGTTTAAAAAACTTTCTCTGCTCCTTTCGTATTCTAAAAATAACTCATATAATCCCACATAATGAACTCAGTAAGTCGTAATGTGTTTTTAAATATATTTTTTTCTTGTTTCAGATGCGATGGGTAAGCCGCTTCAGGAAGGCATCATAAATCAAAAAAAGCAGCCCTTGTAAAAAGACTCTAACAGAAATTCCAATCTTCATAAAAATCCAAAAATAATTACGGGTCGTGGTACTTTTTTTTTCTCAGCACAATAAGTCAATCGGGCTAACACTAGGAGTCCGCACAAGATTCGCCTCGCGTCGTAAAATTTGATTAGGTCATTAAAACCAGTTAATTTATAGGCGTTCGAACAACTCTCATTTGCCATAAACACACAAAAACCAACCATAAAACTGTGCCATAACGCTTTTTATTCTCAATTTGCGTAAACGTCGTTTATGACCTTCTGAAAACTGTTACCGCGGGTGTAGTCTAAAATAACCTTTGTAGTAATTAATTGTACGGTGCAAAACTGTTTAGAGAAATTTAAATTTGGAATGCCGTTCTTTATTGGGAATCGCAAGTCACGTTGGTGACGTCAAGAGTCATGTATGGACCAATCAATGAATGATCTTTACCTTTTTAAAGGCTGTCATGCAAAAAAATTATAGCTAATGATGTTAAATTATGCATGTTAGTGATAGGTTAGGCTGTCTTGCCAGCCATTACTCAATTATAAGCAATCCCCTAAGCAAAGATGGTATTGTGTGGCTTCTTTAGATGTATAGTTACCGCTAGTCCATAGTGTAAAACATGCAAAGAGTTTTATTTGATGAATAGAATAGAGCGTTCATAAACATCGCTGCATTGTGCAATCATAATACAATATGAACATTTAAAAAACGGAATAAAAAAAAAGAACCTCGTATCGCACGTCATTTCCCAAAAATCCAATTCCAATTTTAAATATTTAAAAAATATGAAATGACGTATTCATTTCAATCCCGTTCGAATTTCAAGCACACAACGTTCGGATAAGCGTTCCGTATTTCTGTGAAATCCCATAATTCCGTCAGTCCGGAAACGTGGTATTCATTTAGTGCAAAATTCTGTTGATGCATAAAATAAATTAAATGCAAACAATATCAATCGGACACGGGAACACACTCAGCCGTTGGTACAGCTATTTATCATAAAATACGAACGCTGCGCTGAAATTGGATATCACTATCTCTTTTTCACCTTCTGCGAGTGACAGAGAGGTCCGTGCGGAGGTTTTTTCTTTGTTTCAAAGCCGTGCTATCGGGTTGTCTGTCTGTGCGTTGATTTGCTCGCGTCGGTATCGACTCACAATATTAATTAATGGTAGAATAAGCTTTGTTTCTTTCGACTTGATTGGGATCTGCATATTTGTGTTTGGTTCGTGGTTCCGTATGTTAAAATTGGTAGATTATGTAAGGAATTATAAGTTGCTACATGACCTTTGACATTTCTTTCTCTTGATTAAAGAACGTATAAACAACATGCAGCAGTTTTTAGAAGGAAATAATACTATTTATAAATAATATCAAAATCTCGAAAAACTATTCGGTCAAAACTACTCGGTATCAAACTAAACTAAGTTAAACACAAAAATATAAAAAAAAATCCAAAAAACAAAAGTCATTTTCGTTTCCTCCCAAAAATATAGAGCGCTTTTCAACCGTTTCTTCATTCTAAAAACCACCGCGGGCCTCTAAATTTGATTAATGGTTCCGCAGCATATAACACGGCTCGCAATAGCATTGATTCCTATCTATTGTTAATACTACTTGTTAATTACAAATGCGATAGATAACCACGATTGTAACCGACATTGTTTTACCCGCCGGCGAAACGGGGTAAGTGAGAAACTCATGTATTTTTTTGTTATGTTGTTTTTTTGAACTGTTGTAGTAGCCATGTTGTTTTTTTGTGGTAATAATTTGGTTTGGAATATGAATGTTAGTAATATTAATCTACATGTCACCACAAGGGTATTTTTTACATGAAGTCTTATTGAAATGACTTTTGGCAAGTGTCAACTAGATTACCTACTCTAGCATTCAGAGGCACTTTTAATAATATCTAAAGTAGTTGGAATTTTCTGATAGAGATTGTGAGAGATTGATAATACTTATTGAAAAAATGGTGACTGAAAAATCATTTTTTCACATTCTTAACCATCATAGAACCCTTACAATCCGATGATAGGTAGAACTTTAGAATCCAAAAAATTATGGGTGATAAAATTTGAAAGAAAGTGTACTTCGGTTAAATAGTTTAAAATTTCCAGTGTTTTCCAACTGAGTCAATTCATTCATCTCCAAATAGCTTATGCTTGCAAACATCCTAAATCCGTTCTACATTAGTGTGGGAATTTTAATGAAGTAGCCTGTTGTCTGAATGCAGCTTTATTTGTTGTTGTTATCTATGGTCTGTATCCTAAGTCTTTTTTAAAATTCTTCATTTCAGTCTGCATCCTCCATTAGTATTTTCCCTAAAACTTTCAAAGTTTTCCCAAAGCAATATCAAAATATTTTCCAGAAACTAATTGATCTACGATCGCAAATCTCTCTGACGCCATGATACATGAGAGTAAAACACACATTGTACCATACTAATTATCTTGATGTGTTGCTAACAGTACTTAATCTAGGGAAACGAATGCATGCATATCATGTGAAAAAGTGTGATGCTATAAATTAGAAGTATCGTGTCAGTGTTCATTTTTGTAATTAAGAACTTGATTGTGGTATGAGTTTTGATTGATATCATCGGTTTTGATTTAGATTTCATATAATTCATTCTTCGTTTTTATGGGTTTTCCTTTAGACATCGTTGGATGATGGTGGGTCTTTTAGGTTCAATTTTGTCATAGTCATATGGTCTTTCCAAAGTTTTCGCCTTATGCTTATGTTTGGATTAGTTTCTTCCAGTTTGTTCATATTTGGTATCATCTTTAAAAGTCATCTGGTGTGAATTATATGCCCTGACATACTGAGTATAGGTTATTTTTTTTCTTTTCCAATGGTATATTTTGGTTGGTTGGCTTCCAATCCCACCAAAGGTTTAATTAATTAATTTATTATTAGGATCTTCAACAATGAGTACTTGCACTATTACTTTACAATTTGTACATTGAAAACTTAAGTCTAAGCGTCTCATTACTTAAAGAAAAGCACGGCATGCACTACATTATGTGCAGATAATAACATAATTAATTAATTAAAACAAGTAATACATAGTTTAGATAAAAGTAAAAAATGTATTAGGTACTAAAAGCTAAATTGACAATAAATTACATAGATTAAATTAGATTAGATTTAATTTTTATTAATAATCATCGGCATAACAAGTATTGGTCATCCAACATCTGTCATTAACATTGGCCACACATAGGGAACACAATATATATTTTATATGAAAACTGTTGCTTGTTTCCGCGTATCCTAGAACAGATCCGATCTATACTCACATAAATCACAACTAATATAAATTGCTCTAAAACCGTCTACATTGTACCGTATATTTCCATTCCTTTCATCTCTAGCCTCCTTTGAACCCATTCTAACTGAGACATTATGCTTCATAACCTCCAATCAAGAAGTTGACTCACTGCAGCCATTCATTATGGAATTATGACCAATGATAATTGTCCGTTTAGCAAAGAATGATCTGAGTAATTTGTTACAAATCACAATTAAAGATCCTGGTGATAGTAGCTGTCAGATTGACGTCTGATAAGCGCGTGTATGTTCAGTTTTTGATGGCATCGTGTGCACTAAAAAGAGTGCTCATTATGCGTACTAAATGAGCCTGTTGAACGTATCATTTGTCAATCTAATGCTGGAAGCAGTAGCAGTATAACGCAGCTTTTTGCAATCGCCAATGCTCCGCTAAATGTAAGATTCAACATCGCAACCACAACGTCCACAAACTCATTCATTCATTGAAAATTTACAACCATATTTTATGTGAACATAAACTTATAATGCCAACATCACCATATTAAGAGTCTATCAAACAGAAGGCTCTATTAGATCTGAATTGCAAAACAGCAATCTCGAAATGTTCCCACCGTGAAATCGTAAACATAACCTATAAACCGAAATCCCGCCAAAATCCGTTTGACAAGTGCACAAACGATCCAATGGCGCGTACACATTCAAATTTCGAACGCAACATTCAAGATGGCGACCTTCGCGAGTCATATATCAATCGTGATTTACGCACCGCAGCCACGGCCGGTCGACGACCGCCCGAATTTCGTTCAGAAATGCACTCAACGAGTAATTTATTTGTTACCATCTATTATTTTGTAGACTCGCAAGGTCCTAAACACAGCTGACATTAATATATCATTTTACGCGACGTCGACCGGGTTCTCTGTCTCGCTTCAACATTGTAACGTGATGTAAGAGGGAAAGGGATGGGTGTAGGGGCAGAGTAGTTTGCGTTTTCACTTTTTATAGTAGCAATATATTTGATCAGCTGATCGTAGTGACGTTTACTGCCCGTGTGTCAGTGTAGTGTTTTTCATAATTTATATTGTAGTAGGTATTTTTTACTCTCGCTTGCTGTAGGTCGGGGTTTTATTTATATATTGAATATTCATCTAAATATTGTGTATCGACTTCTGTTGAGCTGGCCTATAAATTTAATGTGCGGTCGGTTTTTGGTGAATTTTCACGTTTATTTATTGTTTATTTTGTTATTAAATCATTTGGTGTGTATATTTTAAATTTATCGGATGTGCCGTTCTGTTTGGCGGTGATAATGGATTTTTGGTAAAGTTTACCAGTTTATGGTTTTAGGTATATGTTAAGCTGTTATTTATTTGTTTTAATTTTTGAATATTTTATGATTTTAAGCCATTTTGACTGTTAAATGAAATCTTTTGAGTTTTATAATGATGCGGTGCCTGAAACTACGCAAAGATGCCATTTATCTAAATGTAGACTTACGTAGTTTGACTAATCTAACGATTTTAATTCGCAGTACTATAGGTACTAAGTTATTATGAAAAATGTCAAGAGTTTACAACTTTCAGTGCATAAAATAACAAGTCTTCTACCGGACCTCTCCCTAATCTTTTTTCAAGCACTGTTGGACAACATGATCTCCTAGTCTTCTGTCGGGGCTGCATTCGCGCCGTCCTGTCATAAATGCTTCTAAATTTTCGCACCAGCTTTTCTAAGGGCTGTCTCAACGAGGAGCCTCGTCTTTCATATCTCATAAAGATTATCATATTATGTTCCCACTGCTGGGACTAGTTTGTCTCTCAATGAGAGGGCGTGGGCCACGCACCACGCGAGCCCAGTGCATTTTGGTGGATGTCTTAAAATGTTGTGTTCCAGGATATGCCTGTTTCCTCACAGTGTTTTCTGAGCAGTGGTGATGAAATGATTTGCACAAGTAAGTATAATGCATAGGTACCATTGCAGAAAACCATAACTAACCACCGTAAGGACTATTTTTGCTTGCAGCACTTGGCTGCTATAGAATCAGGGCGGTAACAGATGTTGTCATCGTGTGCACGGGATTTTGTTTTCAAAGTGATTAGTTATGGGCTTCCGTGATGGCACATATAGATCAGTGGTGGCCCAGTGATAGTAGCCCCGACTTTGTGTAAATAATTTCATTACCACTGCTCTCAAAACGGAAAACATCGTGAGGAAACCGGCATGTCCTAGAACCAAAAATTTTAAGACATGTGACATCTACCAACCCGCACTGGGCCCGCGTGGTGGATTACAGCCTACTCCCTCACGAAGAGAGGAGGCCTGTGTCCCAGCATTGGGAACATTATGGTGCATGCGTAGGTCGGAACCTACGACCGTACCTTTTCGTAAACCGTGGTCGTTACCACAGGGAAGCCATTGCTCTATAAATCCCCTAGACGCAAGATGTTTCTAACTCGTCGAAAATAACCCACGTAAGGCTACACATGTCGTGTTATATAAAGGTGTGCGCACACTGAGTGCGTGCGTGAAGCACACGTGGTCCCAGTAAATATTTTTGGACGCAATCGATTTCCGAAATCCATTCGGTACCCCCGCGCCGCTCCGTCGCTTACCAATAGCGTTAGTGTGGACCTGTCTAAATTATGTGGTGTTTCTTGTTTGAGGCTGTTTTGAAAATGAGGAAAAATAGATGGAGAGTTAGTAAAGAATGTAACTATTTGGTCAGTTCTGCTGATGTCCTGTTTTCTGATAATAAGGTAGTTTTTTTCTGCCTCAGCGAGGAAGTACATTTTTACTAGGTTTCTTCAGAAAAATGAGAGGTGTTGATCCTGTCAGCTTTCTAATCCAGGTTCATTTTACTTCGAAACCTCTTTCCTGGACATTTTTAGGAGTTTATGTATCATGCAGAGCGCCTGATACTTATGTGCGTGAACTTGGCAGATTATTTCTCAGCAGAGCATGAAAAATGTGAGTTCTATTGGCATACGGGTGAGTTCTAGAGTTCCTTAAACTAAAAAAAAAATAGTTCTAGCTTTTTTGCCTGAAAAAAGTCGAATGAAAATATGTTCCAAAATTAAAATTTTAAAACAGATTTAGGTGCACAGTGGTGAGCTCTATAGTTCGTTATACTTTTTCGAAAGAGTTCTGCTGACCTAAAATTTAAAATTAAAAAACAAAAATATTGGTCTGTGAATATTGCAGATGTTCCATCCAATTTCTTATTTTTTATTAAAATGTTATAATTCTGTTCTATCTGTTGAATTTAAAATCCTTCAAAACCCTCGGTTTCCTTACCAAATCTTCAACACAAAACTGAACCAAGTCGTATCCATCCAAATCGTTCAACATTACCGCGTATCGCGCCGCCTGGTATCATTAATCTACGTGACAGTTCAAAATTTAGTTACAGAGGGTTCCCGCGCCCCCCTCGCTTCCCCCTTCACCCCCGCAGCCCTCCACGCAAGTTTTTGAGGGATGCCTAACTGTCTACATGCTTAACTATCGTTGGGAAACAGAATCTGAACCTCTTGAGGGTATGTGGAGAATTGTGGTTCAGCCATTGAGGGTAGTATTGTTTGTTTTGGTCGTGGTTGGAGGGTTATTAGAGAAGTGGATTAGCAGGTTGGTGTTGAAGGAGTTGTGAATGGTTGTTACGTGGAGAAGAGGAATGTGTGCGGAAAAAACGGTTCCAAAATGCCAAAAGATGATATATCAATTCAATGAATGAATTAGAGTGACAGTTGTTATCGAAATTTAAAAACGTCGAGGTCTGTACTACGTAACTAAGTCATTTGGGTATTATTGCAGTATATATTGTGAACAGCCCCTGACTTATAGCCCAGCAGAGCAATCTTTATAAAACAGAACGCTCTACGCAACATTCACCAGCGAATCCAATGTCCCTTTGTCACACTACGCATTATACAAATAACTAATGCGTTAGCAGCCTAATTTAAAACGCCAATAGCCATAAACTAACAGGTTGTAATAAATGTAAGTCATCGCAATAACAGAATAACTTATTCATGAATATTTACTTACACCCTCTGCCGTGATCTGAAGCTATAAGCAACCAACAGACCCTATAACAATAACTTAACTATCAGTAAGATCATTAAACTCTCAATCGAAATTACTAGGCTCGCATGAGCACACAGAGTTTCACTTGAAACTAATTAGCGTAGTCTACACAGCGCTTTTCACAGGCTTGCCTGTTACTGGCAGGCGCCGCGGGGCGTCTTCGCTTCCGTGTACGATACATTGTGGAAACTCTGCGCTTGTCCTGCTACCCTGGTAAATTGGGATCGATATTGAGGCGCGGCCATGTACTCTTGTGGATAGCGTGATGGTATTTTGAAGGTTGTGGTGTAGGGGAAGAGTTTTGTCTGTCCGTTTGTTCAGAAATATTATGTTAAAACCCCTTTCTGCCATTACTTCTTCGTGTCGCAGCAGTGCTTATGCGAAAAATCAGCGGAAGACATCTTGGATGACAGTCATGATCAATTTAACAGCGGACAATTTTTTCCAGACTATGTTCCCATTGCAGGACAGCCTCCTCTCTTGTCCAATCTTCTCACTCTGTTCAAAGACCATTACTTCTATTCACCTATCATTGCTATTCCCAAAAACCTCGTTAACCATCAAGATACTCACAGATACAATGCACAACTAAAAGCTTCAAAACAGCTAATCAGCACAAAGTAACGAAGCATACAGCACGAAGACTCGTGTGTAATTTTTCTCAAACTCGTCATGAATAATCAAATTTTTCTATACATACCGTTTATACCGTCACGACCCAAAAGAGGAACGTCATAAAATACAAATGTAAATACACCAAATCAAACCTTAATATGTCGCTCGTAAAGTTGGCATTTAAGTGTCCGTGGCGCTAGGGTTGTGAAATTTATGAAAATGACGGGCGGCCCGTTCGACCCTCGTGACTGGCAGAATTCTGTGCCGGAGTGTATTTTTACTTTTTTTTTATTACATTCTGGTGGTATTACTCGATTTTTAATATTGTGTTATGGGCAATACTTGAATGGGTTGAACAAAAAATACTTGTAATGTTAGCATTGTCTCTTAAGTTGGGTTTTGTCGGGTAATTGTTGGTTACGTTTGAGGTTCTAGGGGGCCGTTCAAGTATTACGTAAGCAGATTTATTACAATTATTTACCCCCCTCTCCCCCTTGTCAGCAAAAGTAAGCAAAGCTCTTACCCCTGCATTTTTCTTTTAATGTAAGTATTCTGTTTTTTTTTATTGATTCATGAGCAGCAGTTACAATATTCTAATAAGTGTAAAAGACAAGTGAATAAGCACGCGGTAATTCCCCTACTCGGTTCTAAGCGAGTACCTAAACGTATTCATTATTTGTGGTAATCCCCGAATATGCTTTTCGTTTTCAAGCATAGACAATGTGTGGGTTGCCATATGTGTAAAAAAGTAAATAATTACTGCTGACGTAATCACCATCTAGACCCCCCACCTCATATGTCATCAAAAATAAGCAAAGCATAGACCCCCGCCCCCCTATAGTGCTTACGTAATATTTGAACGGTCCCTAGGTCAAGTTCTGTCTACTAAGTTCATTGGCACTTTTGGTCTTTGCTTGATTGGGCTTCATACAATACCTATCTCAGATTTTTCTTTTGACACTGGCCAAATATATAAAAGCTTACAAAAATCCTCTTTTCTGTTGGATCCCGAAAAAGAAAGGAATTCAAGCTGCTTCTGAGTTTTGCCTGAACTTCTCTAGAAATGGCCTTATCGGCTTCGCCCATAAATAGGCAGTAGACCTGCCAAGTAATCGTTATGCCACGATTTAAAGACTATTAAAACGCAAATAAAACCTTATTTAACAAAAATATTCGCGTATAACTTACGCATACTTCGCGTGTCCATAAACTTAATTTTATTGCGACATTACATAACTCTCGATTCGACAAAACTTTGTGTGACAATGACAAATAAATCGATAAAAATGTTTTTCACCACATTATCGAACTCGATAAAAAAAGGGCCACCCCTACATGTACAGTCAGCTAAAAATTTTGCTTGCTCATCGCATCGCGTTACATGTGTTCGGAGCTAGCTGTACCGCCCAGTGCACTACGTGGCACTATCAAAGTGCCATTAGTGGTACACCCTCTTTAGTTTTTTTTTTGTGTTATATTCATTTGGATCAGGGTGCCTTGTTACATTCATGAGGTCATTCACGCCCAGGTTGAAAAGCGGATGGGTAGGTGATGCATCTGTTTTTTTCTTAGTTTTTCTTGGCATAAGGCAGTGACCAAGGGCTCTTAAGAACCCAATTCAAAGCAAAAAAAAGCCAACAGTTTTTTTCGTTCCTTTTATGCCACTCATGTAAGTAGTTTGTTATAACTTAGTTATGTTGTGACCCAAAACAATCTGCCATCATCAAGGTCAGTAGCTGATAACCTTGGATTCACTAGACATGCTTAATTGATTATGTAACTGTCATTACTTCAAAAATACTCGTTTAATGTACTATAACACAAATAAAAAAGTACCAACTAGTTGCACAATGCAAGCACTACTCCATACGGCCCGATGACCTATCAAATGACGTCACAAGACGCCATGATGGATGTGTCAAGGTCAAGTTTGACAGCTGTCAGCGGCAGTCTGAAAAACGCTGTCACGAGTAATGGATAGGCTTCCTGGACGCCTTTCGGGGTCGACGCACTTCGCTCGATATTATTTACGATCTGATGTTTTGAAATGTTACTGGGTTATGGACTTGAAACTGTTTTATTGTAATTACGAAACAACTTAACATAACTTCATGCTTGTTTTTCCTGAAGGGGTTGGTAGAAATGTAAGTTTGTGCATCCACATTTTGACAGTTATTTTTTTTTAACCATGTGGAATATGAGGCGAGCCTATTGCGAATAGACACTTCAGTTCTTTAATAGTAGAAGGCATCTTTAATAGTGGAAGGAATCATCTTTAGATGCTAGAAGCACAAAATGAGTCGAAGTGGCGATGCTTGGGGGAGCCCTTTGTCTAGCAGAGGATTTCTTTCGGCTGAAATGATGATGACGAATCACAGCAGTCTATAAGCAATGACAGATATAACAAAAAGACTCAAATACTGATGAGATGGATCACAGAAGCATGACTTCAGAGGGTGTGTTTTTGCAGTGAGTCTTCGAAAGATGGAATAAGCCGGTGTCCAAATTTTTTTTTAAGTCTGTCTTTCAGATAATAAACAAATATTGGACACGTATTTTTTCTTTTTTGATGTAATCAAAAGATTACGGCAATACATTGAGTTAAAATGTGGCATGACGTCACGCTTTGCTAGATTTTATACTGCGTTGTGACATAGCGAGCCCCCACTCCCCAACTTTAATGCGTGTTTTCTAAGTTATTTTTGATTAATATGATAAAGCAAAAAATACGTGTCTAATATTTTTTTATTATCTGAAAGACGGACTAAATAGAATTTCTTTTTTTTACCTAGGAAACTACCCTATTGTTTTACTAGAATCATAATTCTTTAATAATGTTATTGAAGGAGATTTTTTTTTCGTCTTCTTCGTTAACACGTTCAGTGCCAGGAGCCGTCCTGGAGGGTTCACTCAAGTCATATATGGGATGGCGGGAGCCCTCGCGGAGGGCTCATTTTAAATGTAGGTTTTTCTTAGCGAATTCGGCATTATTAACAAAATTAGTTGTATATTTTAACAAGATTTCAAACCTAACTGGGGATAATCTTCGAGGGTTAACTTTATCGCAAACGTAATGCCGGTGCATACCCTTCTGGAGTCAACTTGTAATATCCATGGCGGCATGGCGGTTGAGCTCTATGAAAAATGTGTGGATTCGAAAGTATTTAGCTATGGATTTACAGCAAAACAGTACTTTTATATTAATCGAATCAACAAAGGCAGTGACATATGTAAAATTAACGACTTAGAACACTTAGTCAGCGTAGAAACTGAAACTAAATATCAAGACTATTCCGAATTTATGGCCGTAAACATAAACCACCCTTTCAAAACACCACTGACACCAAAATTACATGAAAAAGTGCCTCAAAGCAAACAAACAGTTAGAGTAGGTACTCTATCGATCTGGCAGTCCGTCTGTACCTACAGATGAGTTATAAGGCAGATCTACGGACCATCCCTCGGCAAGGCAACGACCCTTAACCCAAACAAGTGATTTACAACCCTCTCTTTCAAGCAATAGAGCACATTTTGAAATGATCACTCTAAGCTTTCTTACGACATTGCAAAGTCTGCGTATTGACGTATCAAGTTTAGTAAGACAGTAAAGACAGTTGTTCTCAAGCGATAATGAGCTTTATTGTCTTAGGTATAAGTGCTGGGCGGTTGGGCGGGCCGCCCAAACCTGGGCGGGTGCAATTAGAAATGCTTTTGAGCTAAAAATGATATTTTTTCTTCTTATTTTTGGATTATTAGCTGTTGTGTTTGCGAATGTGAGTTATCTTGTTTTTGTTTTGGATCTTGCAAAGGGTTGGCGTTTGTTAGTTATTAAATAACAGATGTACACTTTGGTAACATTGAATCATGTGCAAGATCACTTTTAAACTGTTTGTAGGTATTTCTTGAAAATTGTCTTTAAAGGAGATACTGACTGACTGACATATCAACGCACAGCCGAAACTCCTGGTACTAGGAACGTGAAATTTTGCACACTACTTCCTTTTATAATGGGGAAGCAATGAGAAGGGGTTTTTGAAAATTCCACCTATAATGGCGGCGAAAAGGGGGAATTTCGTTTGTATGAAAAAACTTTTTACAAAAAATACAACAGACTTCCAAACTACAAAGTGAAAAATAACTTTAATTTCGGAAGTCGGTGTCTTTGGATCAGTATTTAAGGTTTTTGACACCGACTTCCGAAATTAAAGTTATTTTTCACTTTGTAGTATGTAAGTCGGTTGTATTTTAGTAAAAAAAAATTTTTCACTTTTTAGTGGGTTCATTTGTAATTTATCTAAGTTACAATAGCCTTATGTTAACTGCTCATCAAAAATACCCAAATCGCTATAGATGTGCCTTTAATATTTGAAGAGTTCCCTCGATTTCTCCAAGATTCCATCATCAGATCGTGACCAAATGATAATGGGATCAACTTGAAAGTATACCCTTTCAAACAAAAATAAGAATTTTTCAAATCGGTCCAGCCGTCTTCGAGTAATCGGGGAACAAACATAAAAAAAAAATCCCGACGAATTGAGAACCTCCTCCTTTTTTTTTAAGTTGGTTAAAAATCGTCTTCCTTGAGTAACTTGGCTCAAAAAGTACTAGGCTTGCATAAATTCAAGATAGATTTCAATCATTAGACGTTCGTTGTCCACAATTTCTAAGCAGTAACCTAACAAAAAGTACTAGGCTCGCATGAATTCACGATAGTATTCAATCGTTATGTTATGCTACTAATAGGATTTAGATGAGGCACATAGATAGTTTATAACCTGGATGAACACATAGGATACTTTTATCCCGGTAGCACGTTTCCATGGGATAATTTCCGATTTCCACGTAAAAGTCGAAAGGTCAGTCATTTTCCATCTGAAATTTCTTAGTAGCAGCCCGGAGTTTGGATTTGTGTCGAATCTAATGAAATCTCAATTCTTCTTTAAGTTTTTACAACTTTCTATTTAGAACATTATATCCACTACAGTACGACACAATTTAGATGTCGCATGAATTTGAAAATTTGCGTTTACTTTAGTGTACTTACTAAGATTTTGTTTTATTTGTTACAAATCGTGTATTATTAATCTGTGATTTTACAAACTGATTCCTTCCAGAGAAAAATATGTATATACCTAAATAAAAATTATCAAACAATGATTTTTATACTTTTATTTAAATACACTTAGACATTTAAACAAACCTTTTTTACAGTCCGTTCAATCGATTTTGACTTCTATACCGTAGGCATAAGGATGGCATTAAAGCAAAAGAGCGGTTACAATACTGTTTACTGCAGCTGCCATGTCATGCCACCAATGCAATAGAAGTCAAAATCGGTTGAACAAACTGTAAAAAGGTTTATTTAAATGTCTAATTAATGTTTTAATGTTTAATTTCAAATGGGGTATAGGTATGTACTAAGTCTAACGTTACCAGTCCTAGTTAAATTTTTACTTAAATATACATTTCTTTCTTTTCCAAAAAAATATAAAATACGAGCACCTACACAAATTCTAAGGAGCCAAGCCTATTGAGGCAGAATCCACAAGACTTAAAACTAGTGGAATCTGCCCCACCAAGTCGAAACAATGCGGCAGATTCCACTGCAAAATTTTAGGCATTCCATTTTGCCCCACCAGTGGGGCGGCTTGGTGGGGCAAAGTGGAAGTACTCAGATTTTGAAGGCTCATTCAGTTCGGACGGTGATCGGTTTTACGAATTTTACCGCAGCTACATCTAAGTTGTGTCGTACTGTACCTTCATTCCATTTTATCTCCTCAATCTCTACGCCATATTGCCTTCAGCAATCTCCCACAAGCCTATACATACATCAAAACGTGTCCACCAATTTCCAAGTTCAAATGTAACATACAAACGAACACTTCCTACATGCAGGGGGCGATCAGTTGAGCTCAAAGGCAGTTACTTCGATAGTATCGGGCGTCCATTAAGGAAATTGGTTTATGCGAGGTCGTGGTGTCCATTGTTAAGTCCTAGTGGTCGGGATAGGCTATGGATGGAGCTTGTTTGGGGATAAGAAGCTGTTGGAAAGACCTAGGCTTTGTACTGAAGGACCAAAAAAATATGTTTACTATTTTTTGATGTTTTAGTACTTTGGTCCTGTAATTTTATACTGAATAAGCTGTAGTTATTTCCAGTAAACTGGCTTTGTTTTACCATTATATCAAACTTTACCAACGATATAAAAAACCAAATCAAAGTTCTTTTAATTCGCAGTTTGGAAAAACTTTTAAATATCAAAACGTAAAAAATAAAAGCTTGTAAAAAGCTTCAAAGAAACCCCTGACAGCTGGTGCTATACCAGGCAAGCATAAAACACGCAGAGGCAGCGAACAGAAAAAGCGAGTGATTTATCGTGAGAAGGGACATCTTCTGCGCCTTTGTGTCCCTGGTACAGGTACCGGCAAGTGCTGGCAGACCGGTTGGGGTAAGCAGATGTGTAGAATCCAGTCATTGTTTTGTTATATTTTTTCATCGGTCGTAGAAACTTAGGGTTAAGCAGTTATCAAAGATTTTCTTCAGGTGCATAACCACTTAAAATAAATCTTTATAGCAGCCAAGAAAGAATTGATAACAAATTACTTTAAATTCACAAGCAAAACCGCAGAAAATAAACGCTCCGTCCAGCCATATTTAATCCAATCCAATTTGAACAATCTAGCATCAAGAAAATAACACAGTATCTCAACATTTTAACAATGGAAATAAAAAGAAACAATTATAAAAAACCCCTTAATTCGACCGAAAACGGCAAGAAGCGAGGTGTGTAGTTAAAACATTAATGAATAGTTGTTATTGGGCGATATTAATTGTAGCCCATATAAATTATGCCCCTTTGTGAAGATTTTAACGTTTGATTCGTACAATCACTGTTATTAAAATGTGCGAGTGCTGCGGTTCTCAAACTTTGTGGCGCTCTCACAGAAATTTTTGGACTTTACCTTTCATAATTATTAACAATTCAGTATGGAATTATATTTTGGATGTTATTGTGTCCCTTAATCAAAAGTAGCCAAAATTATTATTTTGTAATTTTTTTTGAAAAATTCTCCATAATATGGTTTTTCATGTCATTACAATTTAAAAAAAAAAACATCTAATTGGCCAACCTTCTTGATACTCAAAGCCCCCTGCTACGCTCAAGTAAGCTATCTTACATCTCAACGCCCCCCCATTAAGTTGAGAACCACAGCACCAAAGAATGATAGAAATCAAAACATTTTCGAAGCACCAATTGTTTTAATTCGATGAAAAAAGAAAGAAATATGAATGGTAATTACCGTGTTTTAACTTGAACCAGCCCATTGTTATTTACTGTTAGGTATATTTTACTTTAATTGGTTTTTAATAATCAGTTGTGAACACAGGTTTATGTACGGGGTAATGTTTGGTACGTAAATAATAATTGTTATTGTTAAAAATGTAACAGAGGTTTTGATGATTTTCTTGAAATCAGTGCTGGTCGGTAAAACACTCACTGTGAAAAACTTAAACTTAGGTGAAATGAGCTTGAAGTGAGCTGTCATTCTACCTAATGCTAGGGATTGAGACTACTGACAGCTTACTTCACGTAATTTTTCACGTTGACATTTTTCACGTTGACATTTTTCACGTTGACATTTTTAACGTTGACATTTTTCACGTTGACATTTTTCACGTTGACATTTTTACAGCATACAGATCAGCAGTTTTAGCTTTTGGCAATTGCAGTATAGATAATACGGTCGTACGATCTTTGACAGTCGTTAAGGGTAGTTAAAGCCCAAAAGTCTGACAACCAGTCTTACCGAGGGGTATCGTGTTACCTGGATAAGGTTGTGGAGGTCAGATAGGCAGTCGCTCAATGTAAAATACTGGTATTCAGCTGCATTCGGTTAGACTGGAAGCCGACCCCAACATAGTTGGGAAAAGGCTAGGCAGATGATGATGAGGATAGGTAATACGGTACTCACCAGTGTCATTAAATTTATTTATACTTGACAAATCTTAAATATAATATACAATCTAAAACTATAATATACAGGGTGTCAGGGACATCGACGCAAAAAAATATCTGCTGTTCCATACATTTTGACCGCGCAGGTCTATAAAACAGCAGATTTAAAAACAAAACGTATGGCACTCGGGGACTGCCGCGGTAAAGCTATTGCATAGCATTTGTAACCTCCATACTTCCTATTTGTCAACGCTACACTTGGGATGATGACGTGAAGACATAAAACAAAAATTACGTTTCCATGACAACATCACGTTGGCATGGTAATCGTCATTACATGGTAGGCGGAGTGGGGGGTGTTAGGTTTTATTTTCGTTACGGAATTTCTTGATTCGGTCGCCGCGCTCAAAGCCCGCAATAAAAGCTATGCAATAGCTTAAAAATAACCGAAGAAAAATTTCAACGCAAGGTGTTTGAGAATAAATAATTATGTACTGAATCCATGGTAACAGTTTTCGCGTCGATGTCCCTGTCACCCTGTATATATTAAGTACAAGTATCTATAAGAAAAAAAAATGTAAGAAGTAATTTGGTATTTTTTTTTTTTAATTATTATTATTTATGTCTTTGATCAGACCGGATCTTACAAAATACGGTACCTACTTAGCAATATGCTCAGCTTTACCAAAGTCTTGGGAGTCCTTGGGGTTGTGATTAAATATCTGACTGCCTACCTACTTATATTTGTACGCCGTTAAGGCAAAATATGACTGTGATATAATTTAATTGTAGTATCTTGCATGCCATGTGTGTGTATACTCATGTTTTGCTTTAAGAATCATGGTTATATCAATTCCTGTTTGTATTTCTCACACTATGGCTCGGTTAGCTTTTCTTTTATACCTATCCGACATTTTACTTCATTTACTTAATGATCTTCTAACTTATTTTTGACAAGACACTTGCTGTCAAAATAATGTCAGATCGCTATAAAATAGGTATACACTCACCTTATAAAAAAAAACAAATTCGAAGTAATTACAAATTGAAATTGGAAGTGCGACTACCATAAACTAGGAGTTATCATACATGTTATTACTTACTGTCATTTTTATTCACATTTTAAACACGTTTAAAACAATTTTACACTATAAACGTCGTCGTTGAACACAATTTTAATTCCTCTGTCGTTAAATTTACGCTTTCCTTAGCTGAATATCCGGTCTGAACAGAACTGGTGTTGTTTTTAGGGTTCCCTACCTCAAAAAAAAAAAAACTGAACCCTTATAGGATCACTTTGTTGTCCATCTGTCTGTCAAGACCCTTATCTCGGGAACGCGTGGAGGTATTGAGTTGAAATTAAAACCATATACTCAAGTCTACAGTCCCTTGAAGCTGTTAAAAAATCAAACTTCTAAATTAACGTAAAAAAAAGATACGGCCGTTTATGCCGAGAAAAACGTATATTTCGACACTCTAAAATTTATAGGATACTTCCCGTTGACCTAGAATCATGAAATTTGGTAGGAAACAAGGTTTCACAACACAAGTAAAGGAAAAAGTCCGAAAATTGATAATTTGTAATTTTATCACATAAAAATGCGTTTACAAACTTACATTTGCAGTTGGAGAATTGACCGTGACGTATATCGATGTATGGGAGAACAAGTTTCTCAATTACTAAGTTAATATTGTTCTTGGGTTAAAGTTATCCCAACTACGGAACCATCATTGTGCGTGTTCCGACACGCACTTGGCCGGTTTTTAGGGTTCCGTACCGAAATGGTAAAAAGGAACACTTATGTGCCACTCAGTCTGTCTGTCACAGCTGGATATCTCAAGAACTCCTAATGCTTTCAACTTGAAATTTAGAATAGTTTTAGATGACGTTTGCCCAACTATTTTGCAAACAAGAAAAAAATTAAAACGTCTATATTTTTTTTTTGCAACTTGGACTGAAGTGGGTCTTAAAAATTCGAAGTGGGGCTACTAGGGCATGTGGGGTATCATATGAAAGAGCGCTATTTTCACATTCTTAAACATTTAAAATGATACGGAATCCTCGGAGCGCGAGTCCAACTCACTCTTGTTTTATTACGTCATGCTCGTCACACATGAGTACTATCGTAACGGGCATATTTAGACAATTTCCTTAACAAATCCCCCGGTCGCGCCCTCCACACACCTATACCCTCTGCCCTGGGTAATATTCGCCAGGTTATTACAATTTTTCGCGTTATGAATATCGTCGCGAATCCCCCGCTAATGCCCCCTCGCCCGGGGACTCACACCTCAGCAATTTTACTTTAATTCTTATTTAGAGTGCCCGCCCTATTTCGGTTACAAGATTTTTAGTATTTGTTTATGGCGTTAACTTGTACCGTGAGCTGCGATGGGGTAATTTTCGCTTTTTTTCAACGATGTAATTCTACTTTATGTTTTCGAGTTAAGTTTGCAGTTTCCGTGGGGTTGGGAAAACGCAAATTGGCTGTAAAAGTACCAGGGTAGCAAGAGATGGAGCAGTTTAGAATCAGAGGTCAAGGATTTTTATTTTTCGAATACTGTAGCGTTGTCGGTGTGTGTGTGACGTCAGCGAGCCGCTATCAATCATGCATGCACCATTGCGCCGCGCGCGCTTTTGTTCGAATTACGAATTTCGAAAAAGGAACATAAAGCGAGAGAAAATTATGGTGGTTGCGTTCTTTTTAAATATCGGTCGCCCCCCGCTGTGCTGCGCTGCGCTGCACCGACGCGCGACATAACTTATTATTTTTCAATTAAACAGTAAAATGAGCAACGTATGGCGATGCCATTTCTTTAGTAAAAGCATTGCACGTTCGTTGATTACACGGTGGAGCTAACGGCGCGGAGGCGCGACCCGCTGCATTACAGAACACAATAATATACAGTGTGACACCGTTAAAAAAGTAGCGAAATTGCTAATGGTGTATGATATTGCCTCCCCTTATTTTTGGGGTAAGAAAAGACTAGGGGCGGCAACACCTTCGTTCTCCCAGGAGGTGTTTTTTTGAGTCGAGTATTTTTTCTTTTTTTTTCTGTATGTTTTTTGCGTAATGACGTTGGGGTCCTGAGAGAGTTGGAAGAATCCATTAGATAGGCGGGAAAAGCTTAATGTAAGTTTTTTTCTTTTCGAATCGAATTCGGTTGAAAAAACGATGTCGCATGTGTCGCAAAAGACATTAGCACGAATTGTAATGACGCTACACCGACAGACGCCACACTATCTTGTTATTATAATAAAGAAAAACTTACAAATGGCACGTTAAATTACATTAACATAAATAAATATTTATAAATAAGTAAATGCGTCATTTTTTGAATATAAATTAACAATAGTACTAACAAATTTCGGTGAGAAGTTAGACCATGTACAAACGGTTTTTAATTGTGTGGCTAGTAAAAAAAATGTTTTAATGGTCACATCGTACGTAAATGAAAGACGTAGCAATTATTATAGTAACGTAAATATTATAATGAACCTTTATGGAGACTTTATTGCACTTATAAAAATAGAAGGTAACAAGGTAATATATAAAAAACTAACAGACGAGTTTGGTGTTACTAACGAAGAGAATGTAGTGTCAAATATTTTCTAAATAAAGGACACGTTTCATTTTTGTATGAGACTCCGGCCATAACATGTACACTTTAGAAAAACTGGGAAACGAACCCCTAAATACAATAAAGACTGTTTTTTTCCATAATATCTAATACTTTTTGGGCACAAAATAAAAACCGAAAATGTTTGACGTTTGTCAGGAGAAATACGACCATCGACAGCTAGCCATTTTCGTTTAAGTACCTACAAATCTACAATCCACAAAAGCAGTTTTTTATTTTTATGATGAATCACACTTTCTAATTAATCAAAAAAGTTGTATAAGATAGCTATCTTATTATAGTACAGAAATACATGCCTTTCATATTTATTTAAATAACGTCTACGTGATATTATTATGTTAAAATGTAACATGATTTCTGGACGAAAGCAGTATGCAAGTAAAACGACGCCATGATGAATAGAATATGGCAATAATTTGTTAAACTATTATTTTTTGTGCCGAAGTAATCAGGGGAATAAACAGGAAAGAATATTTTTCCTCAATTCGTGGAATTTTTTCCTTTTTTTACATTAACGTACACTTTATGTCCGAAAATGAAACATCTCCTTTATTCACAGAAGTATATATTAGAAACTTACTTCTGCCCGCAACTTCTGCGTTTACCGGGATAGAGAGTATTAGGTTATAAACTGCCTGTGTATCAAATTTCATCCAAATCTGTTTAGCTGTTTTTGCGTCCAAACATCCAAACGTGCAAACTTTCACATTTATAATATTAGCAGGATAATGACAGGGATATAACTAACTAGCATTACTACGGATGATTATTTTGATGGTTTCATAACCATCAAAATAATCAAGAAGACCAGAAAAGTGATAGACAGGATTATGTAAATAATGTTATAAAAGAAGAGAACACTGAACAAAAGGCTGATAGAGATGTATGGAAGAACAGACACACTGCACCAACAGATTTTCAATAAATTAAGATAAAATCAGAAGGTTTGAGATGACCAGACAAGGACTAATGACTGTATTTCTCTAAAAACATCATCTGCCCAGCTATTTTCCTATCTATGTTGGGGTCGGCTTCCAGTCTAACTGGATGCAGCTGAATACCAGTTTTTTTCCATGGAGCGACTGCCTACCTGCCTTTCTCTCAACATTCCTATTACAAAACAAGACACATTTTTGTTCACTCTTCACCTTTCTCTACAATTTTCTAAAGTATTCTGATGTCAGACTTCTTTCTCCTACTAAATATTTCACTAAACAAAGTCAGTATCTTTTCCAAAAACAAAAGAAAATGTAAACAGATCCATTTGCCCCTTTTTCTCTATTTCAAAGCAGCCCTCCTTCTAAAAACATTATTTTTCATTAATCTGTCCATTCACGGTAGATTGGTTTCGTCCGTACCTATCCTTCGCATTGAAAAAACAAAGCTAATTTACTTTGGTACTCGGCGATCCAAAATTTTTGTTTAAATTCAATTAGAGGCTTTTTCGAGTATTTGAATGAGTTACTATTTAATTTATCTTCTAGTGTTCTGAACAATGGTTTGATTTTTATTGTTCTTGTTATTAGGTTTATAGGTTTATTAAATTCTTCAAATACTTGCAAGAATATCTTTAAACTTTCAAATAAAATGAAAACGTTAACAAAATCTTAAAATTCTACTGCTTTATCTTCAATAATGATCAATAAAAATAACGCTTAATCGTTCCGACGGCATTTTGATTCTTTGAATGTTCCTGCAAAGGATGGTATTAGAGTAAGTAGTATAAAAAAAAATAGAGTAATCCAGAAAAGTAAATTATTGATTCCAATGATAACTTCTTTGAAAATGACCCGACTGTGTATGTGCCAGGAGAAATGATCAATGGCTCTAATATATCCAAGTCAAATCGCTTGTAAGATTCGTCATCACGGAATTGTATTAGGATGATATTGCTACAGCCAATGACTTGGCAGACAATTTGATGACCCTTACAAATCCTTCTAAAGATCCAAACAGAACTTATGAAGCTTCTACAGTAAATCTAGCATTAGAACTTTTTGGACAACATTTTTAACCATTTATTTTTCTTTTTGCAGGCAAATGGTGCCCTTCGCGTCGAGAATGGTCATCCCCTCCCGACGTGGCGCGGCGGGTCTACTCCTCAGTATTCCTGGGCAGTCCCGGTGAGTACCCAGGTATGGACAGAACCGGGGATTGGTGACCTCTGTGGTGATTTGGCGATGTTGGTCTCAAGTTGTGTTAAATTGTAGTGACACAGTTATTGGAATAATTTATGTGTCAGGATATTGTAACAGGTTATATACCAAACATAGTCTTTAACAGAGTATTTAAATTGCTGTCATAAAACTGAATGTTTCTCGCCATTTCCGCTAGAATCAATGTTTGTGACATTTTATAAAGCTGACTCCTTTTCTCCAAAGAAAAATGCTGCTCAAATCAACTTGAGATCAACATCATCTATTTCACATAGATCTGAATCCTTCCACCGGTATTTTTATTATTTTCCTAGTTGTAAATAGAAATCTAAGTGGACAATAAATAACCAAGAAAATAAAAGAATAAACTCATAAAAAAGCTATATTATGAATAATTAACGTAGGTAATCAAAATAATCATAAAAGTAGGTACCAGGCAACAATAAGAAAGAGGAACTAAAATACAAACAGGACAAACTTAAATACCGGGCACACAGCACACGTGAATATAACACGATGATATAGCACAAGTACTAGGGGATCATAGCATGCAGGCGGTGGTGCCGTCAATCACCAGTGTCCGGAACTGTCGGCGCAAGGTCACGGGTACTCCTAACTGATGGCCGCCTGAACTTTTGCTACGTGCATGCTTTGAGAATGCCTCCGAAATTTAGCTTAACGATTTATTTTTTGCTCTTCATTATTTATTCAAAATCTTGATTCTGATTTTATCTTTATCTTAGCTTAAAAAAACTTTAATAAAAAAAACTAAATTCCGTTCCATATTTGAATTGCAAAATTTTATGATGTGTTACAGTGTTACAGAATGAAATTGTACAAAAACTTATCGGGTAATATAATCTAGTTTTTAGAACTAACGTTCACCTTTTGCCAGATAAAGGTAAAAACCATACATGGCACTTAGAGTTATTCTGGTCTTAACACTAACCACGGTTTTATTAGCTAAACAAGTTATGGATATTTTTTTAATATTTTTATAATAGGTATATTAAATAAAAGGTGACTTTAATGAACAAGAAGTATAACTTTGACACATGGCAAAGATTTTTTATTAATAAAAATAAAAACACATGCATAATTATAAGTCATTTATGTAGACAATACCGTTCTACCTAGTCACTAGGTTGTGGAGGTCAGATAGGCAGTCGCTCCATGTAAAATACTGGTATTCAGCTGCATCCGGTTAGACTGGAAGCTGACCCCAACATAGTTGGGAAAAGGCTAGGCAGATGATGATTATGTAGACAATACCGTTCCAAATAGGTACTTAATCGATTCAATACTAAAACAGATAAAAAATGTACCCAAAATTCTTGACCACATTACGATGGCATTTATATCACAAACTATTTATCCAAACACCGTTTCTATAATTTGAAAAACGAACAAATATCCCGATGACAGTTCAAATCGATTCCCAGTAATGAGCCGACGAAAAATCGAATGACATTTACATCTGTCAATATCACACTAATGTCGACTCTAAGGCTTCAAGAATAGTGTTTTTTAAGTAACGAAACTCGTGTCCGATTGTATCGAGTACTGGATGAATATCGAATGTTTGCGGCGCGCACGCACTAGCGACAGGCCATCGATCATGTGTTATCGTGCGTACGATCTCGGTGTCATCTCGCCGATGCAAGGTCGCCGGGGAAAATATCGCAAACGATTTAAAAAAAGAAAAAGATCTGACAATTATTTTTTACTTTACCGCCGGCAAAGAAGTTGCCGGTGCACCGCTGTGCGCCTAATTGAGATTATAATTTTGACAGTTCAGTTATAAATGTCTAGATTTATAAGTTCTACAAGTTTTTGTGCCGCCTTTGGTTACCTTACATAGGTTAAAGTTAATATAAAACTGCAATCAATCAATATCAATGAAATTGTGATTTTTTACATATATTTGTTTTATTGCTTATTTACTAATAACTAAGTTTATTTTTGTATTTAAATAACTTTAGGAGAAACAACCGACATAGTTGTTTTGTAACCGCTAACTGGAATTCCAAATTCAACTTCGATACATCAACGCCATCTATCGAATAGTAGCTAATACCGGGACCTTTCTCCTGTCATGTTCTAAATTAAACTTTATTATGTGGGTGTAAAGTTACAATTACCGTAACAATATAATGCACATGCATCGTTATAACAGTCGCGTACTCCGATAACCATCTCGCTTGCTCGTACAAAATGACGTCCGTCTATCTCTCTCTTGTTTTACACGTCACCGTCATTGCCCGTTTCCATTACACTATATCAATTACCGTACTTCGCGCGTTCGCCCGTCATTCAGTTTAAAACACAAAAGAATTTTCGTCGAAGGGAAATGTTCTGAAAATGAACACGGAATAAACGGCGCACGAAGAATCGCAGTCAATTTATTCGTGAGTTACACTTTACGATTTTTATCTAACGAACGCTGTCGAAGACGGATTAACAGTGGCAACGATTCGAACAAAAAGTGCGCCAGAAAGAGAAATATCAAGTGTATCGATTCCGTCTTTAGCAAGAAAGGATTCGGCACGCGAGCGAGACGGCGCGACCGCGTCTTTACGACGTGCGAAAGAGATAAAACAATTCCTTATGTCGCTATTCTTAAGTCGTTCGCGCGTTCCGAATGGCACTTTACCGGGAGACATTAAGGTCGCAATTTCATTGTTATGATTGGGTATCGACGATTGTGGAGCGTCGTAAAAGAATGTTATAACTTCATTTGGCGGTGTTGGCGATTAGAGCTCTGCGTAGTAAAAAATAAGGTTGTTAGTTGTTTGTTTGGTGGGCGGTGGTTGGCGGTAGCGCGCACGGCGTCGGTTGCCATGGCGACGGGGCGCGTTGGAATGCCTCGCCAGGGTTCCCCGCTCCAACGGTGTTTTTACCTAAATTAGTAACAAAAACAATGCGCTGATAATGACGCATGGATGTGCCGCGATACCGTGAACTGTTGTTTGTTTTATTTCAAGTAATGGGCCCCTCGGCTAGCCGTTGTCAACTAGTTGGATCATTTTGTATTATGTTCCACTATCAGCTGTAGCTGTAGGTAACTTTAGCCTGCTTTCATGTAGTATGTGGATAGTAGGTATTGAAATCGTACATGCTAATTTATAGTAAACGAAATTTAGGTAGGTAATCTGTCAATGCTTTTTTAATCAACGAAATTAATGTTTTAAAAATCCCAAAAGTTATCGAGCACCTAATATTTTTTGTTAGTTCATTAACCAATTCTTATCGGATCCTTTCTGGTTCTTTATAATTTCTTATTAGACGAACTTGATTTTTTGTGCGTCCAGTATTGATTTGTCTCCGGCGGTCTTCGAACTCATTTGTCAAGTCAGAGCGCGCACATAATTACAAGCAGGGCCGCGCTCCTAAACATGAACCAACTAATTTTTAATATTCTCATTTAGGATTCACGTTGGATATATTATGAAAATGAAAAAAGGAGCTGAGCGAGATGGGTGCCGCGCGATAGGCGCGCGCGAGCGGGCGAGCACTAAATTGCTCAATTTGTGCCTCGGCTCATAAGGTGCCTTCGGTGTTCCTTTTTCAAAAATCCAATGAGATCGATCGCTCGCCATGTCCGCAAATTAGAGCGGGAATCGTTGTTCGTTAGCGAGCTCCCCGGAGCAAAGGGACGCAAGCGCCTCAAGACGAAGACTCTGAAACCGTCTGTGCTGCCTCCACGCTCGCATCATATCCTCGTGCGTCGTTTAATCTCAATCTACGTTTCGAGGAGCTCAAAGCTCGCCGCCCGAGTGCGCAGAAATGCATTTTAGTATTACTAGTGGTCTCGGGGCGCTCATTTCGCTTGAACCTTTTAAAGCTCGACGCTAAAGTTCGTCCCGCCGTTGTCGACGGTGCGATCGCTCGCCGAGGTCATGCTCGCGCGAAAATTGCACTCGTGGCTTCATTACGTCCAGTACAATGACCAAGCGGCTATGTACTTTATTATGTTCGCAAATGGTGCTATTAAGTCAAGTATATCTATTCTCCGAGCAACATGGCGATCGTAAGAGATACGAGAGATGAGATAGCGCGCGAATTTCACTCGAAACCCGTTTTTCTCGAGTTAAATTACTCTCGGTTCTTGAGCAATTTAAATAACAGCCCGTGATTCGTTGTGGCGTCTAAACGAGCGTTAAAACGTTACATTGTAATGAGTATCGATCGAGAACCGATACGGACGGCATCGATTCTATTCAACTACCGTGTTATTTACTGTTATTGTGTTTTTAATACATCCCACTTGTTTTTCTTTATGATAGTAAGGGTTCGGTTTCCGTTCATGAGCTGCCACTATCAATTTAGGCTTTTCCAGTCACATTTTATTGGCACTCCTAAATTTGATGATTTTTATTAAACTATTCATGTCTATCGAGTCGTAAAAACGATGTCGCCAGCACACAACATGTTAACTCAATAAACGCTAAGTTTACGGAAGTAAAGTGAGCGGGAACATCGTACCGTCGTAAAAGCATCGTAAAATGGGCAATATTAATAATGACTATCCATTTAGTTGATATCTTGTTGTGTAGCATTGAAAAATTGCCTTTAGTTTGTAAAGTGACGATTGCGGTGTCTCGTCGCGGCGACAATTAATCGCTGCGTACGAATTTGTAAGTTTATCTTAATTCTTTTGAGAGTTGTCGTGTGTCGCGGTGGTCCGTTGCGTGAGAATGCAATTTGTAAGTTTGAGTGGGCGACCTGCGACCCGGCCCGCGCCCCGCGACGCGATTATATGCTAATACACCTATAATCTTTCCTTTATGTAAACGACTCATGAAATTTCCCTCACTCGCCATGTTTATGTCATGTCTGAAGCGACCGTTAACTGACGCTCGTGATGTTTGAACTATAGAAAGTTCTGGTTCGACAAACTCGAGTGAGGAAGCGTCAATGATTGCCGATAGGTAGCCTTGATCTTAAAAGCGCGATTCAGTAAAACCGAGCACACCCACGTCTTCATTAAAAGCGATGGCTTATCGTTAAAATCGATCTCGTTACGAACAATGAAACTCGTCGAAACAAAAACTGGCCGAGCGGTAAACGAATACGAGAAACGTAATCGGGGCGAACGTCGCGCCAAATAAAATAAAACCTCAATCAAAAATCTAAAGGCATTCGGTATCATAACCGGAGCGGTGCGTCGACCCGGCCGCCATATGAAAACACGGACCGTGTGGGTTACACGCCCGCGACCAAAAAAAAACAAAAGTATAATAATGTAACGCACTAAGTATCCGTCTTAAAAATACGCCTCGATCTCTGTTGCGCGCGTCGCGGCATTAACGCGTCGGTGGAGCCGGCGGTGCGCGGCGCGGCAAACCGGACCGAAGGCTGCCCGCCACAGGGTCGAGAGTCGCGTTCGCCCGCCGCGCACTCCGCGCCGCGGAGGGCCGCAGGGTGGAGGGCGCGCGCGCGGGCGGCGGCGGTGATGGATGGCCCAATCAGGCGGCGTGGCGGTGCCGGCCGCGCTAATCGAGCAGTGTGCCCCGAGAGCCGGACGCACACAGGCGCGAGGCTCGCACACACGCGCCCCGGCCTGCGGGCGCACCGAGATGAGGCCCCGCCGATACCACCACCGATTACACGTAAAAGCGCATCGAGAACCTTTTCGGAGATAATACATAATACCCTCGCTCCGAGCGGAGCCATGCTGCCACACACACCGATGGTGTACGTTACCGGCCACGTAGGTCCGGTGGAAAATCGATGAAAAACAGCCGAGACGACAAAACCGGGGGCGGTGTGCAAACAAAACGGGCCTTCATTCGATGAATAACGCCGTATTTACGTCTATATCCGGGCGGGCGGATCGATAGCCACCAACTGTTGTAAACAACCGTACGAGAGCCGGAAAAAAACGGCGAGTGCACGCCACCCCCGGCCGTGGGGCTATTAGCGGCCACGTGACTAATTTCGGGAGCTGTCACGAGCAGAGCTGCGAGCACGTGGACCGCCTCGCCCTCGCAGCCTCACGGCTCTGCGCGTCACACGCTACTGCTACACGCTACACGCTACAGCTACACGCTACCCGCTACTCGCGCTACATCCGCACACAACACACCATTCCGTTCAGTTTTCACTACGATCACCTGCTCTACAAAAAACACGGCGATAGATCACGAAGAACAATTAATTATGTCCCATCGCCCGAAAGAGAGGATCTTTATAAATCAACGGACATCGCATTTTATCCTTAAGAGACCTTTCTCCAACTAATCCCGACAGAATTGAAACGAATCTAATGAAACGGGGATACGTTCAGAAAAAAACAACGCCACATCGAGATGCCCTACAATCATTTTAACTTTTTTCCGACGTTCGCTCTCGGGGCTTATGTATTTTTTTATTATTTTTAATTCTGTCTCTGGACTCATGTTTTTTTCTACTTTTTTGTTGCCTTTTCATAAATATTTTAAAATCGGATTCAGTCGGGGACAAGCGAGGCGAATGGATTAGGATTTAGATATTTTCGGGCCGCGTAATTTATGCCCCTCTTTGTTGAGATATGAATAATGAGAAATATTGTATAAATCTGGTGTGCGCTATCGGCGACTTGCGACTGTTGTAGCTGGATCCCCGGCCCCGACTGCACCTAATAGTTTCCGCTTTATCTACTATCTTGATTTAATTATGTTTGTTTTCCTTCAGCTTCGGACGATTGATGCGCACTCATTAGGTCGCATTGTTATCCGAATACAATAGAGTTTATTTTAGTAAAGTTTTTATCGTCAGCTTTAATTCCGTACGCACCGTCCAGATGTTCGAATAGTTCAAATAATTCTCAGGGCATTTCTTGATTTTTATTGTAATCCAATTTTAAAGCGATCCCATTTAAATTCCTATACAAATGATCTCGACCATAAAGTACCGGCAGCTATTCCAAATATGCGGCCCGTTTAAAAAGCCCTTAACGAAATTATTAAAGTAAGTAACAAAAAAGGGTCAAGTCGATGATTTACCGACGTCAATTCTGACAGCTCGTAGTTTTGTTTGACCAAAATTATAGTAATTTGATAAAAATACCCATCTACTTAAAATAAACGTTCCGTCAAAAAAGTTTATGATGGAAAACAGGCGTTTTATAATAGATACACTATGCGAGGAATGCTGTTCATATTCTCGAATGATTGAGAGGATTTTTTTAAATCTCCAGTAGCCATTTTTATCTCGTCTACCGAGTTAACTGATCTTTAATTCCGCCGAGACCGTACAAAGATAATGTGATTGTTTTTATTGCAGTTTTGTCAGAGTGACGGACGTTGCTACGGTGTATTTTGCTTATTATATGATTGTATATCGTCGATAAAGGCCAGCGGACTGCCCGATGGCCGCGACACGCGCCCGACAGACTCTCACCGATAACTTTTTGTCCGTTAACAATATTTTTGCATCAAATAAAGTCAACTTTTTATTCATAAGCGGCCGTTTCGAACGTTCGAAAATAATAATGAGTTGGATATAAAAATCGCGAATTTATACGAGGTCCCCAACCCTCACCGGGGCGCGGGCGACTTTAATATGATTTCTTATAGCGAGAACTCCTTATTAAATAAACTTTGAAAACGAAAATTATGTCCACCGTACGCAGACCGCCCGATCACAATAAAAACTCGGATTTGACAAGATTAAAATTGTAATTCAAGTTATTTCTGACGTGCGTCTTATTGCTTTTTCGCTACGGTCATGTTTATTATATTATTTTTTTGTAAAAGTCGAAACGCGTAACTTCGATCGAGACGTAATCCGTATAAAGACTCGGAAAAATATAAATAATATGAATATAATTTAAGGTTCATGCCAAACGGGTAATCACGAATACGACGCTTGTGAAAGCAGATACTTAATAAAAATAAAGATTTTATAATTGCTTACCTACTATGCTCATCTTCTCTGAGTAATTCGAGTATACGGATTAAAAAATAAATAATAAAATATTGACACTGGCATAAAGCGCACTCTGCCGTCCACTGTGACACTTCGAATTAAAAAGAAAAAAGTGTCATGGCCGCCTTCGCGCTTTCCCGCCTTGCTGTCAATATCCATTCTGTCCACGGAGCTCGCAACTCGGATAAAAATACTAAAGGGTTTTAAGTAAATAATTGTATAATGTGTGAATAATGTAATCTTCTCACGGGAAATCGATGTTTATCCGATTCATGTCGCTGTCATTTTTTAATATCACGTATATTTATAATTCAAATGTATGCTGTAGATAAATTTTCCATGAATATTAAAATGTTTTTGATAGGTTTCGGGATGGTGTCTTAGGATGGTTGTTTTCCCACAATTCGGCGGGGAGTGCCGGCGGCTGGCAACACCGCGCCGCCATTACTAGAGATTACGCTTAATGTAATGTGTCGGTGATTTGAAATAATCACGCAGATTACCTGAACGTGGCCGCTGTGTAACTATTTAATCAATACCTAACGTGGGCTGTATATTTATGGATTTACCACGTCGCTATCTATAATTATATGTGTGTACTTTATTAAGATCTAGTTGTGCCAGGATTCTTGTTAAAAAATGCCGTAAGGCTTCGTTTTACAGATATAATCTACGTAGAGTTGAACTGGTTTTGTGGGATGTCTACCATCATTTTGATTAAAAATATCCTACAATTATATTTAATCAAATTATCAAGCAGTCTGAGACCATGGTCAAATATTATTTTGTACTTATTTTCGATGTAAATAATACGTAACTATGACAGATATGGTTAAAACCTTTAAAGCACCTAACCAAGTCCCATTTGTCACTTTTGAACCCAACAAATTCGCTAAGCATCAATCTTGCGCAACCGCAACGGACCCACTACAAACAAACTAGTTAGGGTTAAAAAAAGTGTTGAAAAGTGACAAACGCACAATAAAACGACAGGTAACGAGGACCAGCCGTAATGTCGCGGTCGGGAACGTAACCACAACGCGTTTTGTCACTAAGAGACTAGCCGGTGGTATTGGCATTTCAATTGTTAACTTTAGTTAGGTAAATAATTAATTTTTGTATTTGCCTAGAAGTTTATTGATAGGAGAAATTTCTTACTGGCTTCAAATGAGTGACCATATTTCTAATCTTCCGCGCCTTAACTAAAGTTAGTGTGTTTAAATAGATACGAAACCGTAATAACCAATGTTATTAGACATATTATGACAATGATTTAAAAAAAAATAGGTATGTTTTGTATAAAATTTATCCATATATCTTGTTTAAATATTTGTATGCCAGTCCATGGCGAAACATGTGAGATCGTGACTATATTATAAGACCTAATTGTACCATGTTTTAAAGCAAATAAATATATTCTATTCTACTCTATTCTATTCTAACTAAAAAGTTAAGGATCATGAGGGCCATGCAGATTTTTTTACTAGGTACAACAGTTCTAGAAAGTAAAAAAAAACATAGAATTATGGTGTAAAAAGTATCCAAGATTATTATTATTGATTTTTATTTATTATTATTGATTATTATTGGATTATTATTTTTTTACTTTTATAATACGTTAAAGGAAGACCAAGTGAGGATTTTAAATAACAGAGGTAGCATCTACTTGACAACATACAATGTTGTGATTATATTCAACAGGTTCTTTCCATCAATGTACTAAGTGTTAAAGGGATAACAAGAACAAATCAGCGTAAGTGGAGGCTCTAGCTAGATAATGTGAACCTTATATACTTTTCCATCATAATTAACATATACCAGCCTGAAAGGTCAGCTTTACAGCTTCAAAATGTCCAGTAGTAATCAGTTATGTGGGATACTGTGAAGCGGTAATGTTTGGCGATCTACATCGCTATATAACTTCCCGACATTAATCGTCGGGCAGTTGCCCACCAGACACAACACCCGTCTGGTTGGAGGATCCTCCCTTTTCAATAGAGGATGAGTGAACTTTACACCCTGTTCCTCATACCTATATAGACGGATTGGAGCTCGTACTATGCCCATAACGAGATATCAAGCAGGGCAAATAATGACAATCGAAGCAGGTTTGTGATTTTACAGACAGCATGACGCTGTTGCTCATCTTTTTGACGTAAACCCTTGTCTACTTTTCAGGAGGGCAGTAAGTAGGTAACCTGCAGACTCATTTTAGTTGGTAATCAGTGATCACACACCTTTCTTGCATAAATACGAGAAATAATACAAAAACTGTCAAGTTCCAAATAAATGGCTGACTACCACATTATTATCAAAAACATAACTTACACACATACCACATACAAAGTCGTATGAACACACACATACAAACAAATAATTACCTAACATATTACTCCTATTCAAAATTACATAGCCTTAGGTGGTGTGCATTTCCAACCGCAGTTAGCCAATAGTAGGCATAATTATTTTACCATCGATTTATCGACGCGTACCGCTACTCGGCGATAGATGGCGCTGTCGCTAAACTATTACCCCGCGAGGAAATTATTGCTTATTACTTGGCAACATTAAGTAATTTCAGAGGCGGCTAGCTATCTCTTTACGATTTATGATTACCTAGTACATTTAGAGGATTATTATAATAAATAGAACGTTAGAAATAATAGTATTTCGTGTTTAATTCTAAATTACTTATTTGCAATTTATTTTATCTCGTTTTTCTGTAGCTAGCTATTAGTAATTACTATCGGCCACTTGAATACGAATGCATGTTAATAATTAAAAGTGAACTCACCAAGTGCAATGATGACTGACAATTAATTAAAAACCTCTTAGCTGAGCTCACTATCAGTATCTATTTGTGTAACATATTCAGTACTTTGTGATACCAAAGTTCCTATTTCCTACAAAATATGCTTAATATTATAATACCAATTTTCTTCAGCTGATTGGAATGAAAAGTTTTCCTCACTTTTCCCTTCTATATTCACAAGAATTTTACGAGTATAAAATGTAATTGACTCAATTGCAAAGAAATCTTCCTTGGCCTCATCTCGACCACGGAAACAATCAGGCGACGGTTCACCCAGAGAGCATAACAATATAGCGGTTATAATGCATGCCATATTCCGGGTTCGTAATTGAACATCGTATGCAAACGCGGCGCGCGCCCGCCATCTCTTCAATATGTATGCGCACCTAGTATTTTCGTGCGAGGCAGGTGGACTCGCCCTGTTTATGTTATTGTTTACATATTGTTACCGTTTATGTCGCCTTGGTATGCTATAAGGAAACTAGTTAAATATTATGCTTTACTGTAATTGACATGTTCCAGTTTTTCGTAAATAAAGCATTTTCTAAGTTTTCAGCATTTTCAAAGAAAAAGCAGTGACAACGATAATTTATGGGATCAACTCAGAATTAAACGTGTTTTATGAAGACATTTCGTAATCAAGCTCAAAACAAAACATACTTATTTATGTGCAGTGTTCTCATCACCATTCAATTTCGTACGCATGATGCAACAATTTCTAGAAATCCGTACATTAACAGGAATAATTCCCACGAGAACTGCTACACCAAAATTACTGGTGTCAACTTCAGACCTAACATGGTAATAGATAGCCGCTTTCAGTTGCAAAATTAACTTTCCAACCTAAAAACAGGTACCCAAGTTTCCGCGAAGATCATTTCTAGCTAACGTTAAATAAATAACATTTTAAGTACGTCAAGATTATCTAGATACGAGTGTGAACATTGTCAGTTTGAGACGATTTCAAAGAAGTTGTTGATCATTAGCGGGGGCCACATAAATCACTGCGGTTCCGCATAAATTTACATTTTAAAGACGCGTCGCGACATTTGCGCGGGCATCGTTTAGCACTCAATAAAATTAGAACAAAAGGCGGGCGCGGCCGATCAAGTGAGCACAGCGCCATATAAATGACGAGCTACATCGGAACCGATGGAATTAAATAAATTAAAGTCAAGTGGGAAGAGTCGGTGCATCTACACGACTATTTGTCGATACTAAACGGTTAAGACCTGTATTAGACGTATTTATTTACCGTTATTGAAGGTTTCAGTCGGTTTTTGTGAAGACATTCATGATCGTGCTAGTCTTTTATGGTTTATGAAACATTAATTATTACCATCAATAATTCAGCTTCTGCTTAATTCGATTCGTCTCTCAATTAAATAGTTGTTTACGATCAATCTAGCACTAATTGATGGCGCAGAAAATTTAATTTACATCATTGTCAATATCATAACACCTCAGAAAATCTTTTAATTGATGATCGGCATAACTGATTGGACAATAACAATTAGCATTTAAGTGTTCATTAACGAGTTTCAAACATTTTCATTCGACTTTGATTAGCACTTAAAATTCTAGTTTAGTTTTAGTAACGAGAATGTCAGTTTTATGGCAATTTAAAAATAAAAACTGATTTAGTTTAGAATCGAGAATGTCACTCAATTTAATTAGCGCACATTTTTTGAATATGGTAGGTATGTCTAAATTTAATTATTTTTAGAATAGATTTTGAATAAGGAATGCTTGCTCGACTAAGATGGACGCAGCGGATGCCACATGACATTTGCTTTTTATTTAATAAAAAATAGCGTTGATAATGTATTTGGAATATATTTTTAACACTTCCGCCAAAGTTCTTGATGGCTTTTAATTTATTTTATATGCTGGACAGTTCTTCTCAGAAATAGAAAAATTTCAATACTCTTTACAAATACTCTATTCTTATGACACTTTTTTGTCATCTGTGAATAGGTGCGGTACCTAGAACAAGTTGGGGATAAAATAAAAGCTAATTCAGTTCTTGATTATAATCATAACGACTCATACGATCATACTCAAAATGTCAAATATAGAATGGATGGAATGTATGAAGAATCTTTGTAGAAGCAGAGTAAGAAGTTGACAGTCTGGACCGTTTTTGATGAACAACAATACTATGCTGAGATGAAACCAGCAAAAAGACCATAATTCTGATCATCACAGACGAAAACAACTAAGTTGTGGAAGATCCTTACTAATGCCACAGATTGTCTAGGGTAGTTTGTACCTAGAACTGCAGAACCTAGAACGCTAGCATGCTTAGTAATTTAATTAATGTTTCTTCAGAGTTAATATAATGATCATATCTGAATGGTTCCTAGTGTTTCCACTTAGAAACCCTGTAACAATTATTTCTTAGTTTCCATGATTGCTTTACAAGATTCATGTAACAGTGTTAATTAAAAGAATGATTTACATTGGTCTGTTATCAAGATAATGAAATGTCAACTTATGAAACTTATAAAAAATGGCCCCATAAAATGCATTACAAACGCTTATTGGTTGGGCCGCGTATAACGCACGATGCTAAATAATAGGAGCGGCTTAATTAACTCGCCCAGTAAACATGTTCCCTTGAGCCGAGAGCAATTACTATTTGGCCAACGTCAACGTCTTATTACACGACAAATATATACGCTTATTTATGTCCACAAGACGCGCGACCAAAAACGCACATCAATCGCGACTTAATCCGTGGATTATTTGCGAAAACTGCATGCGACGAGTTTATTTTGGACGCGAATGGCGCGGCCATTTATGACGCGCGGGCGACTGACAGTAATATTTGTGTTGCGTCTGATTTATTCGGTGCGTACCGCGCCGTCGCGCGGGTAGCCGACACGTCGTAAAGCGCACTGTTTACGGTGCCGGTGCGTCCCTCAATTAGACGGTGCAATGCGAGTAGATTACAATTTGATGCGTGATGCGTGGTGACAGTTGCACCCGTCACTACTTGTGTCAGCGGCCAAACATTTGCGATATCATTTTGTATCTTTATAGATACCTGTTGTTCGAAAGATTGAAATGTTCCGGTAACATCTATATTTACAGCGTCGTAAGTTTCATAACGCCCTACAATCGTAAAAATTTCAGTAGTTAAATCACTTTCTAAAATTATTTGAACATGTCATCTAGGCTGGAGTTTTAATGATTTTCATATAAATAATTAGAAGTAGAAATCTTCTAAAGGGGCTTTTTAGGCAAAATACTTCCATATCTATTACTTCTCTTCTTTACAAAGACCGAGAAAGCAAGACCTGTTTCTGCCATAGATTAAATTTAAACACTGTCATTTGCCGATACCCTGTTGGCAATACTTTAAGTGTTAAAGCTGTCTATTTTCTATGTCACTACGTGTCTGCAGGTGGACCATCACCAATCTCTTAAATAACATAACAGAGATGTTCTGGCCTTAATATCCCTACGTATCATTAGAATTTGTACGTACGTACATAAACATAAAATCAAGACACTAATTTCAAATACAATCACGAGTGCCTTATTAACAAGATGGATGAGATCTTTTCGACCTCATAAGTATTCAGATGGCCGCCATTGCTTGTTATTTTCCTCACGTCTAAATTCAAATAACAATTAGCTTAGTGTTTAGCATTCTGTACTGGCTAGACGGAACTGAGGCAGAAATCTAGGCTGACTTTAGTTCTAGATCGTGTTAAGTCTAAATGGGGCGAAGTAACAGTATTTTGGAGACAGCCTAAGTAATGCCTTGCAGTTTGTTTAAAGAATTTTAATGATTTCTTTTTTTGGTGATTGCATCCATTTGAAATTCGATGGCAGGTGCATCGTGGGAATTGTTTTGCCCTAGTTTTTCTTTGGTTTTGGTAACGACAATATTACTTCCTTAGATTGGAATAAGTTCTGTGATGTGTGTTTAATATTTTTTTAATTAGTCATTATTGTTTTCTAATTTTATGACGTCGAAAACTTCTTGTAATTCTGCATAGTTACTAGAATTTCTTTAATTACATCCTTAGTAAGAAATATGTCGTCGTTAAAAATTTTAATGACACAAACCAAAACATTATTTTGACGTTTTTAAAGATCACATTTGATTGGAGGCATTTTATTTTCGCAGCGTATGCGATGGTATCGTTTCTTGCACCGGCGCACCGAGTATCGAGTGATCAGGACCGGACGATGACACCGCAAGCTTTTTGATAAATACTCCTTTTTTGTTCTTTTACGTATTAATTTACGTGTTGTGATACCAAGGGCATGAAGGTTAGTCAAGCTCCGATGACTTTGTTTTAAAAGAAACAAAGTTTTTGGATTATTTTGGAGTTTCATTTCCTTCAAATGCTAGTTTCCTAGAAAACTTTAAGCACTCTTAAGTAAAATTAATGAGGCTATTTCTTTCTCATTGATAAAATCTTTTTAATTAGAGGACATGCCATTCTCAACACAACATTACTCTCCATTTAAATCTTCTACAAACCGAGATTCAACCCAAGAAGACACAGATCTTCCTTCGGTAACCATTGTTAACAAAAAAAAACTTCTTATTAATCACCAACACGGCGGTGTAACGTTACCAGGGGATCATGAACGCCCGGTGTTCATAAATACGGTGTATGAACGGCCTCACACAGCGTTCCTTGGATAAATGCTGCAAGTATATGCTATCCTAGTACTCGGACCGGTCGTGTAGGCGACTTTTGCCTTTTGTTGCGTTTAAAATAACAAGTTTTATGTTGTATATTCAGTTTATGTTACGTGTCTATTAATATTTACAGTAGATAAGGAAACTAAAGATATCCAGCAGAGAATGTTGAGCTAGAGTGGATTGTCTTAAGTGAAATATCTGAGGGAGTCGCTAGTTTGATTTGTGTATTATGTCAGTACAGCACTTTCTGTCTGTCTGTAGCAAAGCGAACATTATTCTGTGGATGTTGTCCAGTCAGTGGGAATGCAAAGTCTATGCTCGAAATTGAACTCATTTCGGGGTCCTAGAAACGGGGTTCAAGACTAGTCGAATTAATAATCTTTTTCTTTTATCATACGCGTAAAAAAGACTACTATTCCAAATACTAGTCTCCATTTTATGACTTTTTCGTGTCACGGTCCAATGTGTCATGCTTATCCTTCTTTTTTCAAAGTTTTATCCCAAGAATTCCAACCCATATCTAATCCAAAAAATACACGCCTCAAAACATAAAATTACCTCATAAAAGTACAAAAGCAGTTAATGATACATCTTCTATCAAAATTCGCTTAGACCTCTTTCTACCCCAAAACACATAAAACGAATAGGTGCTCAATAAAAACACAATAAAAAGGAAATTCAACTTAACTCCACCAGCCCTGGAATCGCCAATCAACGGATACCTACGGAGAGCATTTAACCCCCCGCTGCCACGTCAGTTTTTATTGTCAGTCCGGCCGTACGCACCAGATTTATGTCGCCTTGATTTGATTGGAAATAGCTTTAGTTAATGTTCTGTGTAAATAAAGACGTTTTAAATGTAATAAAATTATGTGTTTAATGTTAGTCGTTATCGATATTTGTGGGATTAACATAATCGAGTTGTGTTCATAGTTTGTATTTTTTTTATTGGACTTTCCTATTAGCAAATGGCTTTTACTGGTTCACTGATAATTTTATGCTCTCTTGTGCATCTTAATATTACTTTACAAGATTATCCATTTCTCTCCATGTAAAAATATTTGAATGTTTTAGAGATTTTTAGTGTATAAAATATAACTTGTTTATTGAGAGATCAACAGCTTGAAAATCATGAATAGTAAGTAGGTAGTGGGTAATTTTAACACAAAGCTTTACATTCAACATGTGTCACACATGAACTCACTACCAAAAATAACACATCCAAATACAGATCATCATGAAACTCGTCTACAAGTATGTAAAGAACACGACATTCCATAAATATTCCCTTTTAAACAACTTTCTGATGACTCGATATACATTTCTGGCATTCCCGCTCTTCAGTTCTGTGATAGCAAAGCTCGGAATCCTGACGGTGCGGCGTTCCATCTCCGATGCAAACTGAAGATATGTGCTCACGTTTATTAGCATTACTTTTTGTTAAAAAATATCAATTGCGGGATGAGTCTGCAATTAGCCTTCCCTTGAGATATTCGTAAGTTTTTAGATAAACATCTTTCGGGAAATAACGTGCTTTTTTCTTCTTTTAAATTGTAATTTGCAAATGTCTGTCTGTTTGTCATGTGGCTCTTAAATGTTTCGCGTATTAATGTAGTTACGCGTAATAAGAAATGGCATTCCATGTTGCAGTTTGGGATCTGATGATGTGGATTATGTTTTATTTGTCTTGACTAAAAGTTAGTTGCACTCTCTTCCTTTATCAACAAGAGTAATCTCTTAAATTGATATCATGATGAATGATTCCACTGCTGGAAATAGGCCTCCCTTATGCTGCGCCACAACACCTTGTTCTACGTCTTCCGCATACTGGATGCGTCCCAGACAACTTTTTAAGGTCTTTGGTTCATGTAGTGTCTCATAAAATGTTCTCTCTTCATTAATAAAGACATCACACATCATTATATTCTAATCTCATTCAAAACCGTCTGAAGAAGCACATCTGTTTCACAAAACGTAAACTCAATTCATTACCATATTAATAAAGTTGCAAATCAAAATCGCATTATGCCGCGTCAAACGCGATCAACCCCCTTATGCGTTTAACCCTGTTTAGGCATGCACTGATCTGACTTAAAAACCCAATGCATATTTTGTCGTCAAATGTTGCGACTTGTCGCGCACTTGATTAAAACTCATGCGACTGGAAAATTGAAGTTTATAGCTCTGTTATGGTGATTGTGACATTAATTGATAGCTTTTCTGCACTTTCTAGATTGGATTCGTAGAACCTTGTTATTGTTCTATGTTCGACATAAATCTAAGGAGTATAAGAATTATTTTTCTGATACTGGCCAACTTTAAAAGTTCAAACGAATAAATTTGATAGACAGCAGATAATCTTCTGCAAAAATACATGACCAAATCAAGAGAACCGTCGGAAGTAACATAAACATGTCTCGAAAATCTCAAAAGCACAATCTTTTAAGTAGAATTTTAAGACGTTACAGAACGGTCCGAGTCGAGGATAAGCAATAAAATACGACACCTATCTCGCTCGTATCGGCTTTAATGAAAACCGCCCGACTATCTGCGCTCAAAATCCGGCCCTCTCTTAGTTAATATATGCGATTTTTATCAGCACCCACCCGCACCAGAACGACTCTACACAGGGTTAAAAATATGCAAAAATCGGCGCCCCGGGGTGAATATTAAGCAATGTAATTTTGTATAATATTCCGCAATTAAAATTCAAATTGAAATCAATGCGCGAATGAACGACCGTTACGCGTTCGGGGCGCCCACGACTTTAGGGCCTCCGCACCCGACCGACACTCTGCTGTTTACTGTATTAATCCTTTAATACGCGCGGTTATAACTTGGGGTAACACCACGAAGATTATTAACTTAAACTCATCAACTGCCCACATCAATTTGTTTATTATAACTTTTATAAAGATATATGAATGTTTAATTAAGCTAATCTGTGTTTGATGTGATATTCGTTTAAACGTCATAATATAATAACCGTAATATAAACCGAGTCGTTAACTTGAAACAACTTGTAACCCACAAAATGCCGAGCTGAGTTTTACAACTAGACAAGCGGCCGTAATATCGTAAATGCTAGACGCGAATCGTTGTAAATTCAAACATTTAGTGTGTACAAAATATTCGTGAATCGTCTCCCGAGTTACGGCACACTTAATGGTCCATAAAGGCACCCCATAACTTGGCTATCAGGAGGATAATTCCAAGTGTTATTCCCTCTTAATTGGCCGTTCCGGGCGGAATCGTCAATTTGAGATATTAAACTAATTTTCAATGCTGCGTAATCGCGGAGACGTGATCCGTGCCATTGTAAGGGTTAACTTTGAATCGTAAAAACATTTTTTTCCGTCTGATATCGTATATGAGCGGTTTTATGCGTAACATTTTGACATTTTAAAACCTTTTACGTTTATTGGTATTCTTGTAAATGCGATTTTTATATACGAAATTCCATTAAAATAATACGTAACGATGTATCGTAACACTCGTTTTTTAATAATCCGTTAAATATATTTTAATAATCCGTTAAATATATTTTAATAATCGTTTGCACTTCAGCGCTTTACTCAACTTTCAGAGAGAAAGTATCAATTTTATTATTGGAGTTTTCGACACTTTTTAATGTAATTACTTTAATAAAATACGCAATAATGACTGTTAATGCAAAGAAATCGAGACTGTCATCATATCGTTAAAAAATTTAACGCTTCATAAAATATTGCGTCTGCTCGATTTCATTTTGTGTCCTGAAATCATTATTTTACATTTCAGTTTTCAAAAACTCTGAAATACTACTAGCTTTTTACCAAATAGAATTAAGAAATTTTATTCGATTATAAATAATTCTATCCTTGTTCGTGTGCCGAAATCGCTGGATTTAGTACCAAACAACGCAAAAATGTCGTCATCACATTTCCCAAAAGCCATCAGACCAATACATCACGCAGGCGCTGTAGAATAACGAAGCTGATTAAACAGCACAATAAGACAGCGTAGTCATCAAGAGCTGAGCTGACGCGCTGCGTTTCGCTTCGCGTTTCGTTTCGCAGTAATTAAGCGTGCGTTGCGTTTTCAAACGCCGCGCGCATTTGAGGGTTGAGCTTAAAGTTGTTTTAGGGATGTCGTCAATTTGTTTTTCGCGGTTTGTAATTTTGAGATAGTGGATATTTATTATTTATTTTAAGGATTGCCAGCGAGAGATACTTACATTATATTTATCTTCTACAAAATTAAAACTTGTATACTGTACAAATAATGTACATATACACTACCCTGTAATCACTTTACACATGCTCCGAATACATAGGTAATTAAATAAAAAAATCAAGAAAACCAATAATGTATGTACTTCCTATTATCAAAGTCTGCCTAGCCTTTTCCCAACTATATTGGGGTCGGCTTCCAGTCTAACCGAATGCAGCTGAATACCATATTTTACATGGAGCGACTGCCTATCTGACCTCCACAACCCAGTTACTGGATAATACGATACCCCTTGGTAAGACTGGTTGTCAGACTTTCGGGCTTCTGACGACCCGTAACGACTGTCAAAGATCCACGAATGACAGCCGGGACCAACGGCTTAACGTGCTTTCCGAGGCACGGACGAGTCTCGGTATGTAAAGTTAGTCACCCATCCACAAACCAACCCCAGCAAGCATAGCTTAACCGGATGAATCGACCCGCGAGCACGAGCTCCTACTTCCTATTATCAAAGATTACAATTAAATGACATGAATACAGTACAATAAAATCAAGCATTTACTTGATTTTAAATTTTTTGTGACGTCATGAGATCAAGAAGATAGTTAAGAAGACATATATTCTTCCTTACCTCCTTGATCTTATGTTTCGTTCAATCGTTCTTGTTACTTGCCGCAGATTTTGCTAGATTTGAACGAAACTATTTGGCGATTAACCGTCTGCTATTACCTCTCTCTCATCATTAGATACTACATGACAAAACTAAAGTAATTTCAACAAATTGCCTCATTTAGCTACATTTCAACAGCTATGCTTCAAATTGTCACCCATGAACCCAAAATGAACAAATCCACCAATCAGCGCATTAGGAACGTCACGCAAAATCTTCTAATCAATCTTATTAAAATAAATTCCAATTTCAAATATTGCATTCCCACATCCATCCGTTCCTGATGCAATGACGTCCAACTTACACAAACATTCCATTCACGGGATAATCAACCTTGTGTGGGACTACATAGGGTGTGGTAAAACTGCATGGATAACAGAGTGCCAATTTTAATTAGCCCCCGGGTATCCCCGTTGCCCCCCTCCCCCTTATGGCTCAGATAAGGGTGTTTGCAAATAGGAGGGACTGCAAAGAAGCCAATCCATCAAATCGCTGAACGTATTACGACACCGCGGTTGTCGCCCTCTAGTGTTGGGATTGTCTATGATTTGTTGTCGATGTTTTTGAGTTGTTGGAATGTTTTCTGGTTTTTTTGGGGTTCAGAATTATTAAAGTATAATATTTTTATGATTTTCTACTGAAGATAAAATATAATACCAGATGAAATATCAGACGCTTATTAAGCTTTTATTTTACTCTAGTTGTTACCTATTTAACTTTACCTCACCAAACTTGGAGTAATATTTTTCTAATACTAATTAATTCTGTAAATAGCGAAAGCCCTGTTTGAAGTCCCTTAGTCTGTCTTTAAGAATCTAAAAATGAAATTCCATAGACAAACATAAACATCGATATTTCCCACGCATCCCATCACTAGTGAGCGCGTGCTTCCATTTGATTGGCGCAACTCGATAGTCCCTGCACTCATTTGCGCCCTGCACTAATGTCGGTAACTCGATAAATCTCCGAGGAGTGTCACCGACAGAACTCGAGGTCGCTTTGTGCTTGTCTAATGGTGTACCTACTCTCATCAGAATCGTAAGAGTCTAGTAGATATTTGAGATATTTTTTGAAGTAAAAACTCCTTTAGGCGCGTTGGGCATTTTTGAGATAGCAAAAACAATTGAACTCGCGACACCGTTTCCGACACCTCATTTTTGTAAACGCTAGTGGTGCCGATTCCCTTGTTCACAAACTAAACTAAATTTAAGTTCAGTGCATCTTTTTCTTTCTATTTTATTAAGAAAAGGACAGAAGATAAATTTTAGTTTAGTCCTGTCAAATTAATCAGCGCCTGTCACTACTCTATACAAGTTTAGACGTGATTAAAAACTTGCCTACTAAAATTACGTCAATTTACGTTAAACGCTGATTAATTTGACAGGACTAAACTAAAATTTATCTTCTGTCCTTTTCTCAATGAAATAGAAAGAAAAAGATGCACTGAACTTAAATTTAGTTTAGTTTGTGAACAAGGGAATCGGTACCATTGTGCTCTTTATTTAGATAAGGTTACGGAACAATGTTCTATACAAGTATTTTTCTTTCACCAAGGCGATCATGTTCAAGTTTTCACTTCTGTCGGCACTCCCGGAGTGCCACTGCCATTTTTTTTACTATGGAAATGCCTTCTTTATAAATGGGGACTTGGACTAAAAAAAAGCCTCCAATTTATTAAAGTTTTTGCAGTGATGGTCTTTGCCACAAAAGAAATGAGAATTTTCAGAATCTGAAAATATGTTGCCTGTAAAGTCTGTTTTCATTTAGGTTTCTACATTTAGCTATATTAGTAGATAGTACCTGGTGGAGCGAGCACTATACCGAAGACATCCCGGACAGCTTGTACGAGATTAAGATGGCTCTGAAGCAGCTTAAAAACAACAAGGCGCCGGGTGATGACGGAATTACGGCCGAACTCCTGAAGGCCGGTAGCCCTCTAGAAGCTTTTCGATTCCGTCATACTCGAGGGTCAAACGCCACAGGCATGAAACAGAGGTGTGGTGGTACTCTTCTTTAAAAAGGGCGACAATGCCCTGTTTGTCCAGCAGTGGACGTCTTTCGGCTGAAATGATGATGATGATGAGCGAGTTCTGCTCTGGTGAAAATAGAGAAAACGAATTTTCCCAGAAACGAGATCTAGCTAGATTGATTTTTCGCCCCCGTAAACCCCAACTTTCATCGAAATCGTTAAAGCCATTTTCGAGAACTTGATTACAAATATATACAGGGAGGCAGGGACATCGATGCGAAAACTGTTACCATGGATTCAGTACATGATTCTGAACCCTGCGTTGAAATTTTTAATCGGTTATTTAAAAAAAAATCTGCTGTTTCATAAAAAAGTGCAATACCTACGTAGTCAAAATGTATGGAACAGCAGATTTTTTAACCGAGGAAATATTTCAACGCAGGAAGGTTCAGAATCATGTATACTGAATCCATGGTAACATGGTTTTCGCGTCGATGCCACCCTGTATACATAAAATTAAGTACACGAACAACTTGAAATCTTCATCAAACGTCATTGATAAGTAAAAGACTCAACTGCACTGAACCAGGATAACGTTCCAGCTAATATTAATCTCCAAATAAACATTTCTCCTCAAACGAGGTTTTATATCGAACGAGCCACGGAAAAAGAAAAAAAAAAAACAACAAAATATAAATAAACTGTCAACCCACGCAACTTTTAGGTCAGTTAAGACGGAAAAACCCGTTATTTAAGAGTCGTAGGCGAAAGACACGTCGCTATTTATCCTAAGATTATTATCAAGATGTTTTCTGCTTTAAAAATCTTAGTTTTTGTAGCTCATAGCTAGGAAATTTGTGAGGTACAGGATGCATCAGAATAGCCACCTCGAGCAACCTGTAAGGATTGCGTAACTTATTTTTGTAAACAATTACGCCTAATTTGTTTCATTTTGACAATTCAACAACATTCATTGCGTTATTTACGTTGTTGAGCAGATTTTTTTTCCAACTTATAAAGCAATGGATTAGCAATCTGTTTCAAATCGAAACAGATTGGGTTGTATTACGCAATTAGGCTACAGGGCAGTCAGCTCCATTGCCATCTTACTGAATCGCTAAGATTTTAACACGGCATGAGGTAGTATCAATAGTTCGTGCACATACGAGATAAGAAGGGATTATTTCAAGAGGGCACCAGCATCTCATGCTGGGGAGTTCATTGCGCCACGTCTTCCCAGCTAAAGGCACTAGGAAGTGGTGAAGGGTGGGCGTTTTGGGGGACTGTCTTATGTAATTTTAACAATCAAAAAGTACTGATTCTCACCATTATATTTGAATAAATGACTTGATCTTTGATCATCCAAATGCTTATTACTGTATGTGCACTACAAAAAATAACTTTGTAAACAACAATCATATTCCAAAATATTTTTTATTAATTTTTTTTCGTTTGGTTTTTGACTAACCTGGTGTCAGAGTTTTTATCCCGCCCATGGGCTTCTGATTTGGCTTCACATGCTGTCGAGAAATATCTCTCAGGCATCTTGGTTTCCCCACGATGTTTTCCTTTACCGTGAAAATGTTAATAAATCCAGAGTCCTTCAAGCAAATTGATCATTCCTAAAGCCATCACCATGTTGTTGTTGGACCACATTGGACAACTGATGTTAAACTGATCCTGTGACATTTTGCCAGAAGAGTATTTTAAGTATTTAATTGCAATAAAAATAAATAATAAATTTACTGTACAAAAAGAAAACACATAGAGTTAATAATGCAATTAACTTCATACAGTCAACTTCAGCAGTTAACTTCTTAAAGGCGAAAGTTTGTGAGTGTGTGTGTATGTATGTTTGTCTCTTCTTCACGCAAAAACTACTGAACGGATTTGGATGAAATTTGGCACACAGATAGTTTATAATCTGGATTAACACATAGGATACTTTTTATCCCGACATTCTCACGGGATCGAGACTTCTGCGGGTGAAACCGCGGGGCGCAGCTAGTACATACATATCCTCACGCCTTCTACCAATGGGGGTAGGCCTAACTACAGAGCGGTACCTGCTACGATCCTTACATACTCATATTGCTGCGTTTGCGTTCAATACGTTTACCTGATTCATTTCAGCCATTTTAGTAAAAGCTCTCGACCACATCATCGTTAAGATAGTGGTCAACACAAGCATTCACAAAAAAAAAAACAGTGGCACTCCGGGAGTGCCGACAGAAGTGAAAACTTGAAAAAATCAGCACTGCGGTAATCAACGCGTTGATGTCTTTTACTCCACGCACCGCAGTAATCAACGCGTTGATGTCTTTTATACTCCACGCACCGCGGTAATCAACGCGTTGATGTCTTTTACTCCACGCACCGCGGTAATCAACGCGTTGATGTCTTTTACTCCACAGTGTCGGTAAATTGCGTTACAGTGTCGCGAAATCAATGGTTTAGCCCCATTACAAAAATGCCCAACGCGCCTAAAGAAGTTTTCACTTCAAAAAATCTGCTTTAAAACCGCGCCTACGTTTGCACGGACGTAATAAAACGCGGCGATTTTTTTCTTGCACTTGATTTTCAACGCTCTCCTTAGCGCCGAGAGTTGAAAATCTAACAGTGTGTTTTTTCAACGCGCTGGGACGAGAGTGCGTCCCAGCGCGTTGGATTCTCAACACTCGGCTTAACACCGAGAGTTGGAAATCCAGTGCGCGATAAAATCCCACCGCGATTTTATTACGTCCGTGCGAACGTCCGTCGGCTTAAACCTATTTCTCTCTATTTTTTTTTTCATAACACAAAGGGCCCAAACCGCAGTGGCGCGTGCCCCAGCCGTAGGGTCGCGGATTCGGTGTCGGGTTGCGCCAATCGGCTTACAAACGCCATGGGAGCAAACACCACACCATAGGGATTAATACTAATGAGCAGGTTCACTTGTTACGCCCGATATGGCGGCGAGTTACGGTGTATCAAATGGCTTTACCTAAGAATGGTGTGGACGATGTATTAGTTTAAATGAGTTGGTTAATTTTCCAAAGAGGAAAATATACCTACATCTTGAAAATATCAACCTACGATCTATCTTGTATGACAATCGAAGAAATAAGGATCTTAAAAACATGAAAATGGTGAATCTAATGTGAAAATTCCTTTGGCAATAGTTGTCAAAGGAATTTGTACTCAAATTTGGAATGAGTTTTATTATTTTTAATTCAGATTATGAATAATATGAGAATATTATTCATAATATGAGAATATTATTCATAATCTAGAGAGCAGTGGTGGCCCAGTGGTAACGGCCGCGACTTACGAGTTGTACGTCGTAGGTTCGAACCCAGACAGGCGCTTTACTTTGTGTAGATTATTTCATCACCACTGCTCTCAAAACGGTGAAGGAAAACATCGTGAGGAAACCGGCATGTCCTAGAACCAAACATTCAAAGACATGTGACATCTACCAACCCGCACTGGGCCCGCGTGGTGGATTACGGCCCACTCCCTCTCACAGAGAGGAGGCCTGTGTCCCAGCAGTGGGAACATTATAGGCTGATGATGATGATTCATAATCTGAATAAAAAATAATAAAACTCCTTCCATATTTGAGTACAAATTCCTCCAAAAATAGAGATATTTTTGTTGTAAATCTGATTTCAAAATATTGAATTCGTCGTTAGCGTGACAATATTATCGTTTTGTTTTTGGTTCCTGAGAAGTTGGACTTAGCTGCCTTTAATTTCATAAGCCTCAATTAGTACTTTGTCGGAACTTCTCTTAATTTTGAAAGTAGATAATGTCATTATGTAACTATGAAATAGATTATCTTAATAAAACCTCAGCTACTTTTCAAAATGATGTAACTCTTATTGAAGAAATAAAGTAATTACAATAAAACATAGCTTCTTCAAAAATATAATAAGACTGTATCAAACTATTTATCGATATAACCGTAAAAAAGAACCTAAAGAATTTTTATTAAGTACTAAAATTACCTTTGAATGCGGTTGAGAGTCCATCATCACATAAAAATTAGAGTGACCACGATAACTTTCAGCTATGGAAGTAAAAATCTCATAAAAACCTATCCATATCCAATATGAAGTGTAGAACTATAAAATGGATAATAAGGAATCTTATAACACATCGTTTATTTTACGATTTCTTTCAAAATTAGTTAAAATATACGACTTTGTTATTTTATGTTTCTATTCCAAATACTAGGCAAACATAAAGTGATGGGGCAATCCGTTTTTATTGATCGAATTCGTCTCGATAGCTTGATTAAGATGGGACTTATGGATTTTAACGTTAGAGCAGAGGAATAAACTGCTGTTGTTTTCTGCCATTTACATAGATATGAGAGCCAATTCGCTTATTACATAGATGTTTATTCGTAACATAATATGGAAATATTAATTCTAAGAGGGAAAAAAGCTTGACGGCTTTTCGTCATCACGTGCGCCAAAAGTTATAAGAAAATTATTATTCCATCCGTTCTATATTCAAACGTAATTATCTAAAAAAATAAAAACAGTGATGGGACATAGCTAACATTTAAAAGCAATTTTTAATTCGATAAAATTAACTCGATAAAAACTGCACTCTTGACTTTTCGCACGCATATCTGTTTATGTTTGCGCTCGTCCATTTGGGGCTGTATTAGAAACATTAGGGGTAGACGCGTATGTGTGCGTCGCGCGTCGCTAAGATGAATTAGGGGATTACAACACTGCATCATGCAACTGCACTCTGATTTGGCACGCTCAAACTGATACAGGATGAGTAATTAAAATCGTGTTTTGTTTTAATAATTTTACAGAAACTTACCTTTTAAATCAACCAGCCATATTAATTTCGGCAGTTTACATACATTAATCAGGAAAATGTAAAAAAAAAACTCTCACGCTAAAAAGTTTTCCCAATAAAAAACCACGTACAGCCAAACTTTTAAAACGTAATTTTAACAAAATAAATCTCTGTACACGTATAAAACAATTACACAGACAATAATCCCGTTGTTTTTGTCAAACTGGAAGCGTTTTATTGTGTCTTCTACACCCTATATCGCGCTGGGGTGGCCACGCAACATCGAGGGGCGACGGGTAATGGCCTAAGAGTAATTTTATTACTTTGCCCCTATTACCATCACAATGTGCATGCCACCGGTCGAATGAGATACGCATACTCGATACAGTTGCCCGTCGCGTTGCATTTTGACATTCATTTTTATCGATAAAGCAACAACGCTACGCGCACAGCACTATTTTCAAACAATGACATAGAGTTGTAACATTGTTTAAAAAAAGGTAACATTGAAGAAAAGGTTGAAAGTAGGGAATAAAAATTGGCAGGAACAGTGAATTCAGGTTTTTATTATTAACGGTGTACAAGGCAACAAGGAGTAAGGAAATAAGACGCTCACACCCCGCTACCTACTGATTCGATTTGTTCCTGCTACGATGAATATTTGATACGGCTCAGTGCACGCTAATTTGTTTATCCTGTTGCCTGGTTCTGCTCTCCTGGTACCCGTAGTACAGAATCCAAAATTATCCGCATGTATTATGCAAAGGAAAAAAGCATCTGACGCCAGTTCTCTTTCGGTTGGAAAAGCAGGCATTAACCCGTAATAAATGTCTGTGATGGATTTCCTCAGGAACTTGCTGTTAGGAACTTCGGCCCAATATTTTGTTGTAAGTTGGAAGAGTTTAGAAAAGCTTATGATGCTTGTAGTCAACCTCGCAATTACTTTATTATCATCATCTTTAGGTTGAATGTCACTTGCATGTCTTAAAAAAGTCAAGTTCTATTTTTGCTTTAAGTAAAAAAAAATGACTTTGAGAAGTTTCTATTTATTGGGAGTTTTATCAATAGTGATGAAGCAATTACAATGTCGACCGTACCATTTTATAAATATAGTTTATCCATCTCATGATAGATAAGGAGCTACTGAAACAAATCATCTTCGAAGTTAATAAAAAAATATGACTAATATGAAGACATCTTATTTAAGTATTCACATCTAGAACATCCGCTATCATCATCAATGATCATGACGTAAAATGCATATAAGAAACACAGTAAGAATTAATTAACCGTAGGTACCAGGCAGATAGGAATCGGCGGTATGTCAGGTGATTAAATAAATACAACTTGGCGTTTCTAATTAATATGCCAGGCGCAGTTTGATAAGACGCTCTCGTGTACAAACGGGACATCTCCTGCGTTCGCTAACTGCCTGGTACCCGATTAACACGTTGTTATAATTATGTGAAATTTGTCTTGTTTGTACGTGTTTAACGCATTCGCATGAGAAATGTTGATTACTAGACCTTTAAAAAAAATGCCAATAAAAAAAAAAATTAGGTTTTTATTTTTCCAAGACTTCATAATCATCTTGGTTATTTGTTTTGCACTGTTTTATAGAAATAAGAATCTACATACTATTAAACATAACATAACATCACGCCTCTATGGGCGAAGGGATAGGTAGAGGTGTACCTATAGTACGCCTATTTCACCAGATGTCCATAAGTAAGTCCCATGTAATAGGTGCGATTAAATGAAAAAAATATATTTATACCTAGATGACATTGTCAGTGACGGTTTAACAGATACTGGAAAGCTATTTCCAAGAATCAATGAATATATTAATTCAACTAAAGGAAATGGTAAACGGCCATTAATTCAGCTTGACCTTTTAACCTAGCACGGTACTGCACAGGTAGATAACGCATTAACCAGCTTCGCTACTGGTGCCAGATGCATTAGCCAATTTGACCGCTGCAGCCCGGTTGCGTAATCCAATCGAAAATGCCATCAAATTGGCTGTTGCAGTTGGTGCAGTATCTGGCTTAATTTCGCAAGGTATAATAATCACTGGTATTAGTTTCAAATAAAAAATGTAAAGAACTAGAAAAATATATCAAATTATTTTACAAAAACACAACCCGGTCGAGAAAACTTTATGGACGATCTGAATCTGTGATCATAACAAATACTGTTTTATTTTCATGAACCCATTCTTGTATCAAATTTTGAACTGTGTCTCTAATCATTACTTATTTATCATCGGTGATGCACTCTTAGAAAACAATTAGAATCTCCTTAGAAAAGACACTGAAATAGACTTTGTCTGTTAACGCTTCTGAAGAACGAAAGATAAAACGAAACAATGAAGAGAGTGATAATTTTAAACAAACAGCTTAATTTAAAATAGGAATTATAGCCGTGGAACAAACCTTTCTGGATCATCTAGTTTTTAAAAGCGATGAATTAACCATTTCAAGTATTTAATCTTCTTCCTTATCCCCCAGGTGATGCCAGCAACGCGAGTATTGGCTCCGGCGAAGGTACGGGCGAAGAAGATGACGACACCAACGGCAAGAAGAACCAGAAGAAGAGGGGCATCTTCCCGAAGGTGGCTACCAACATCCTCAGGGCGTGGCTGTTTCAGCACTTAACGGTTAGTTCTTAGATAACTTTTACTATAGACCCATGACTTTTAATTCATCGACATGACGAAGCAGAAGAGCTTACTGTTAGGCTGTATCATCCCACTACTGGGCAAAGGCCTCTCCCCATGACTCCCAGCTCTTGCGATCCAGGGTTAATGTCTACTTATTAATACAGTGTGATTCTTCATTAAGTGCATATATCGAAATGAGGGAATTTATGCTTAATTTTATCGACGGAAAAAAAAAAAAAATTTTTTTGTTAAAAAATTTTTTTTTTAACAAAAATTCTATTCTTCTCTGACATCTTATTTATTAATTTTACAATTATTGTAAATATTTATGAAAAAAAATACATATTATTGCTAAAAAACATGTTTATTTTCAACTGAGGGTAGATCTTTTTTTTTTCAATTTTCATTTTATGTGGACGCCTAATTACTTCCAATCATTATAGAGTTTGTTTCATCGCGATAGATCATTTAGTTTAAAAGTTACACAGTTTTGTTACATTTTTTTTAAATTCCATATAAAGTATTAAAAAAATATTCAGATTTTTAAATATTTTTATAGATTTCCTCATTTCGATATTCTTCAACAAATTTTTTAGTACCACTATAATTATATTTTTGAGGTTTCTTTCGTCTTCTTTGAATGCTAGTAGGGTTAATTCGGCCCATGTGTTCGGTCTATTACGGTTTACTAGCTGATTCAAGAGGCAAGGAAATACGAAGAGAAATCGATTTATTTTTTCCACCTCAGCCAGGATCGCAGATTTTTTAACATAAAAGACAATTTAGATCGGTCAGTCTTTTATTACTTCAAGCTCAGTTCATCTATTTTCAAGGTGATATTTTTTACAAAATAACTCGGAAGGTCTCGCTTCTGTCAGCTCGTATGAACACCAAAGATCTTTTGTAACATGCAAATGTCCTAAAATCATTGCTTAGCGAACAACCAAAAGGCAAACCAACTCAAAACTAAGTTAACCACAGTTTCTAGCTAACAGTAACTAACGAAATCTTTGTACCTCAATGAAAATTTTATTGGTGGCGGGAATTTTTAATTGAAAAGCGTCGGCGGTCCACCGCGGTGGCTGCGTCACGCTCAATGCAGCCATTGTGATCCGTTTTTAAAAGTTACCCAACAATGCCTCTATGTATGTGTTTTATGGCATTTTCCCGCGTAAATCGCAATTTCCCGCGCCCGGAATTATGTTTTTTTTTTTTCGTTTTTCCCTTTTTTGTGCATGGTGCTTCAGTTGGGCTGTAGGAAATAGGGTTTTTGTTATTGTTTTGGCTTGTCCGCGATTGATACGTATTTTTGGACGATGAAACTGGCATTTGATGGTAGGCACGAGATTGATCCACTTGTCTCATTTTTCTTTTCTAAAGAATTCTTTTAGCCTCAGAAACTCTCTTTGTGCTGCCACTTAAAGATCATGTACAAAACAAAATCGAGTCAAACTTTTTTGTTCTTTCTTTGACATTTCAAATTACTTACATCGCGGATCGATCTGCAACCCCCGACTTAAATTGATTGATGAAATTTGAACAAAAAGTAAACATTAGCATAAGACTACCAGGATATCAGGGAGGCGAGACAATCGTAAGTGCACGACTCAGTGTTGCGTAGTAATTTCTAGAATGGATACCGGCGCGCGGGGAGGAGGGGGCAAGGGAGGAGAGAGGGTGCAATTTCATTACCGGTCCGGATCCGCGGCCATAAATCACCAGGGCCGAAGAAGGCGCTCGGTACGCTCAGCGCTGTTCAGGTGACGCTCGCAAAGTCGCCTGAGCCCCGGTATTTCTGTTTCATTCGAAGCGAGCCGACTCCAATCCCACTTTCTTTATGACTATGAATTCCACGAATTTTCCGTACGCTCCCGCTGAGTTACAAGAGCGAGTTTTAATTACAATCTTCGGTGAGCCTTCACAATTAGCCTGCTCCCTAAAATATCTGCGTGTCGCTATTTCCTGAAAAGAAAATCCTTTTTGAATATTGAATATTTCGGGCCATTTTATCTACAGCTCCAACTTTAAAAAGTATACGTCGACAATCGAATTAGGGAGCTTTTAGCGCGTTATGTTTGGCGCGTTTTTGCGCATCGCTTGTCCGCGCCCATTACCGCTCTCCAAATTACTTATAATTGCTTCGCTTAGCGCTAAGTGCTTTCATTATGGGCTCCCTGTAAAACAGTTCCGGTGTAGGTCGGGACGCGTCAACACTAACGCGACTCTCGCGATAACATTTTAAACCTCACGAATTTCTATTTGCGTGTCACGTGTGCGATGAAACGCGATCGCACATAGACAATACTTGAAATCGGCGTAAAAAGAGCATTCGACCCATATATCGGGCGTGAAACTGCATAGCTGTCAGTTTGACGTTTGTAATATTCATTCGATTACGCGCTGCGGGAAATGGAACGCCGCGCGGTGACAGCGCGCCACCTGCGCAGCGCGCGCCGCTGATTGGTCGGCCGCCGGCGGGAAACAAATGAATGGTTGTCCCACGTTCGAATCCTTGACCACAAAGGTCGAGTGTTCGAATATGGAACGATTGATATGCGATTACACAGTTACACAGGCTCGATGGAATCGAATGAAGCGTTTGAATTAATTCGGTAGCGAGCGCTCTACGACCAAAAAGGGAAGTGAAATGATCTGGTGGCTAACGCGGAGTCGTGAGTATTGTATGTGAATTTAAATTCAGTGGGTGCATGCGATATTGGTAACAATCCGAATGTCCGTGACTGGGAGCGTTTTGAATTTTAAAATTGCCCGCGGTACGTGTAATAACGGTCGCGTTTGAATTTTATAGATTTTGTCCAGATAGCGTTTAGTTTGTTGCGGGAGATTGCCAGCTTACGTAAAAACTAATAGCTATTCCGGCGATAAGCTTTTATTTCCTCATAGGATATGAAAACTGTAGAATCCCACATAAATATCAGCTAATCCATTGAGGTTAAATCAAAATCAGTAATGTTAACGCAAACTTTCGGCTTACATCATCCGCTAATCGTCAAATCCTCGCAGACGCTGCAAATCTCACATAATGCCTCACCTGGAACGCTTCCCCACGAAATTCCCGAAAGAAAATAATATTGAATAACGCCAGTCTTAGTACAAATCCTACGCAGCTGCCTTAAGCCCTTTCGGGGGGCTAAAAATAATTATAAGTCTGTAATAATCCCGGTACAGGGCGCCCGTCGCGCGACAAGACTCCATATTGTTTTTGGGTGCGCTCAGTTGCTTGTTCTTATGATCTCCTGGTAATTTATTACGTTTCGTATCGGGTAATGACATTGTTATTTTGATTGTTAGAAATAAATATATTTTATGTTTTGTTAATGTTTACAACTTCTGACTTTATTAATGTGACAAAGCTTTCTTTGGTTAAGAAATAAAATTCGTCAGTAATGTAATAACTCAAAGATCAGACAACACTTAAATTATTTTAATACAACCACAAACAACAGTTATAATGAACAATTTACATGAACAGTTTCTCTGCACGACGCGCCAGTCAAGTTGAGAGCCCGCGAGATGCAATTGCAAACTATTCAAACACGACACTTGATTGTTAACCCAGAAACTTTGAAATTCCGGACACGGAGACAATTTAAATTAAATTAAACAAGGAACTGAATAAACTATAATCTAGTGCGCAATACTGTAATCTTCTTACTCATTCTTGCACTGACAGACTTACATATTATTGCGATTTCTTATCTCGTAGGAACTGGTTGGCAGTCATGTCCACTGACCACTTGTCATCCATGACATGATTAGATTCTGCGTTTGCCCAGAGCGATTTCTGATTGTAAAAGACATTTTATAAAAAGAAATGATAGAGATGCATCAAAATCCTGTGCGAAACCAACCAAATAAGCAAAAGCTGCGAATATTGTATAAATAAAAACTGTATCAATTTTGCCAGAAATAAGCCACATAAAAAACATCATTGCAATATCAAAGTTGATGCTTATGATAGAAAATTTCAATAACCACATAACAGCAATTATAATAATGTACTAAGGCCGCATAAAACGCAGAGTATATCCATGTGTCTAACGGTGTAGTATTACCGAGGGCTCGGGTTGCCTTTGCGAACCACCGCGGCGGAATGAACCTAGATAAATTCGTAAGATAAATGCTTGCATGATACGACCTACCTAGGCGCAGTTTTCTTGGCTGATTTTGAAGGATCGAGTGGTTTCTTGATGTTATTTTATCTGTTAAAGGAAGGGAATGACACATTAATAATTTCCTCTCTCTATTTCTGGAATGATTTATTTTGCTTCTACACTGTTAATAAGTTTAAATAAAAAGAAACAAGGAATTTTGCAAAGTTGTCTAAGTGGATTAAGGGAAAGGGTTTCGTCAATAAGTATTTAGTCATACATGGATGACTTTCTTCTACCAACTTATTTCTGGATCAACTTTTTCTAGGTTCTGTTTCACAACCTTGACTACTATTAAATAGTGCCTCTAAAGACAACAGTTTATCAAGTAGATTTGATTCTATGTTTGATTCTTCATAATATGATTATTGTTCTGTAACCGTAACCAATGGTTCCGATATATCACCAGCAGTGTTGTCCACGGAAATATTACTGAATTTTCCTCTTTTTTCGTCCACCCCTACTTATTTAGGACTAAGGGTGCGTCATAAGTTTTACTTTTGGACGGCAAGGGCAAATTGCAAGCGAATCCAGCCAATGAGAATTTATTAATATTAAAGCGACAGAAGCGGGTGGACAGCAAATTAAGTTATAAAAATGTTTATTTCTTTGGATTGGGGTCGTATATGTTTGTGTTGGTTGGTAGGTTAAGTTAAGGGATAGTGTGGTTGAGATTTGGATGGGTGAGCGATTTTTTTGTGGATATTAAAAATTCGCTTGGTGATAGATTCTACCTGATGCATCTTGAATAAATATTGTATATCTTACTACAGAATATTGGAGAAGAGCATATAAATATTTATCAAAGTTCAGTTCTTCATATATAGGTAGTCCTCCAGACCGTGTTTGGCCGGCTGGGTGGTCAATTTCAACGGAGACTACCCTTCGGCATGGAATATATTATAGTGCAGGCGTGTGTGCGCAGACACAGGTGCACTCTCTCTTCCCTCACTCTCATAGTCCGATGAGACGGCAATCCGACACGACTGTAGAGAGATCAGGCGCAGGACCAACGGCTCCCCCCCCCGCCCTCATCCCCACGCCTTGGGAGCCCTTTAAATAAAAACTAGCTGGAACACACCAGAAATTCAAATAGGCTAGCTACTGTTCCCGCTTTGGTCCCCCCATAAGTAAGGAATATTTTTTTTTTAATCTACCCACGATTGTCACGTCTGTCCACCTAAATCCATGCCGTCCCCCAACGGACAGAAATCATTTCCGGCCATCCGCGGAGCAGATTTCCGAAAACTACCCACTTTTTAAGTCCGCGACGTTAAATGCGGACGTTGCAGGAACTACCGGAAATAGAGTGAGCGACAAGGACAGAAACATACGTCTATAACACACGTTGAAAAGGGATAGATGTACGTTCGGAATGCGTCTTCGAATTCCGTTTTGTAGAAATTTGAATTTCGTGAAATGGAATTCGCGCGATTGATGGGGTTAATAAAAAATGGTCAAGCGTGTTCGGTTATAGCAAAGCGTGGATAAGTACCCACATTCAAACTAACGTTAGAAGCTTAAGTAGGTTTACCTCTTTTAGCAGTTAAAAGTAACTAAGCAATCATTTCAAAGCCAAATCCATCATTTCCAGTAATTGCCAATTATGATTCCGTACACTTTCACCGTACGTAAAACTTTAAGGGCCAGCTGTAGTTAGACCATTAGAAATTGATCAAAAATACTAAATTATTTACTACAGTATACAATGAGCAGAATCATCACCATCATCATCAGCCTATAGCAGTCCACTGCTGGACATAGGCCTCTCCAATTGCACGCCATTCAGCTCGATTCTCGGTAACTCTCATCCAGCTGCTACCAGCCACCCTGCGAAAATTGTCGCTCCACCTAGCCTGAGGGCGTCCTACCTTACGTTTGCCGATTCACGGTCTTCACTTAAGAACACGTCTACTCCAACGGTTATCGGTTCGACGGCTAATATGGCCGACCCATTGCCACTTCAGCTTGCTTATTCTGTGAGCAATGTCGACAACTTTGGTTGAATAGAGCAGCATAAAAAAATCTGATTCAGTTTCCATATTTTTTCGTTGCGAACTGTCCCAAATAATCCTCGTCTCCTCCTAACAAAATTCCACAAACTTATAATTTCTTATCCCTATCCATAAAGTTGTTTGTCTACCCTGAAAAGGCAACAGCTTGAATATATCCGAAAACCCGTAAACGTCAAGTATCCTAAGCAAACTCAGTGTACTATAACTCGGATAATCTATTCGGGGAACCGAACCCGTTACCCTCGCAAACAATAACCCTCTCGCCACTTACAATATCGTGTTACTAAAAGTATTAATTAACTTACTTACTGATATTTTTGTTGTGGTCGAAGATATAGTTGAAATATTTTGCGAAGTACCTAAATAGTTGTATGATATTACAATTATCCAAAGGGATAAATACCATATACTAAAGATATATATGCAGGATACTAATTATTATTATTTAATGCGTTTGTAGAAAGAAAGAAAATAAACTGATTTGGGCATTTGAGTAGCATTTCGATTCAAATGCATTAGTAGATCACCCTTGGCTTTTTGCTTGAGTTAGGTCCATGGATACATTTGATCAAAAGCTGCAGAGGATATAGAGACATTTATTACTTAGACGATTGCGCGCTTCCCCATCAGCGCAGTCAGTCAGGTTTTATCGTTGTCATTATAATACTTAATTTTCCAAGATTTCCCATTAAATAATTACAATCCCATTCCAAAAACACAAGTAATCACCAACAACAGTTGATGGAGACTTATCAACAGATCAAAAACAACAAGAGTCGTAACGGAGGTAGAGTTGACCAAAATTGGCCGTTCCATATCTGGCCGGTGTATCGGGGGTGTACCCTACCCCCTACCCCAGGGAGGGGTCGTTAAGATAACGTGTATCTCCACTGGACACGGTCTCAGGTTACTTAATACGGGCGCTCGTGTACTTTTTGATAGCGTATTTTGAATAATATTTTGGCAAAAAAAAAAGTAAATCTTAGCATTTTTTTGTGTCTTGAGCCTTTGTAGAGTTTCTTTTGGAAAAATTCTTATTTCTTAGGAGATTCACAACTTACGAAAAGACTTAAATGTTTTGAAAAAGACAAACATCCATTTCTTATGTTTCTGAAAACAAATACAAACATTTTCTTTTTAATATTTTCACCAATTTCATTCTCTGACCTGAATAATTTAGGGAACATCGACTCAACCCGAGCGTACCACCAATTCCCACTGCCCAGTAACATCACTATGCACAAAGAGGGTACCTCACGTATCGTCTATTAGGGAGTGACTTACGGACATGAGAAGATACGGAGGACACAGAGGACATGGATGGACACGGCAGGGACCACAGAATAGCTAATAACAAGTCTACGTGGCTTTACTTAGACGATATCATAGTCACATGGTTGTTATAATCTGGCTTAAGCGTTTGACAAAAACAATTTATGTAATGGTAACAAATTGCTTGAATGTATTTTTTTTTATCAAGATTGGTCCATAACAGTTGTCGCTCAAAAATTAATATTTGCATAATCTAATTATTCTAATAAATAGAAATGTTTTTTTTTTTGTCGTCAAGAGTTATATTAAAACTAGCGACCCGCCCCGGCTTCGCACGGATATAAAACGGGTTATCTTTATATATGTAATTCTTCTGTGAGTGTGTATATCACTGAACTTCTCTCAAACGACTGGACCGATTTTGATGAAATTTTTTGTGTGTGTTCAAGGGGATCTGGGAATGGTTTAGATTCACAATCGGACCCGATAGGTGGCGGTATTCGGTCAGGACAACGTTTGTCGGGTCCGCTAGTTATACATATAAACCTTCCTCTTCAATCACTCTATCTATTAAAAAAAACCGCATCAAAATCCGTTGCGTAGTTTTAAAGATTTAAGCATACATAGGGATATAGGGACAGAGAAAGCGACTTTGTTTTATACTATGTAGTAAAAAATAAAGACTGGAATTTAATAAATATCTTTGACCGCTTTCTAAGAATGATTCAATCTTAAAATAAATAAAATAATCTTTTCAGCATATCAATAACAGAGACAGATCCAGAAACTAGCATGCACGAAGATATTAAGCTACCAGGAGACCATAAGTTACGGACACAATATCAAGCGAAAAATCCTCGCGAAGCTCGCACTTTGATTAATGTATTCGTATGTCACAGTTATATTGCGCGAAAAACCCCTTATATTCTTTGAGTCCCTATATCAGGGTGTTATACCAAATCTAGGGTATATTAAAAAGGGTGGAAGGTATTCCTATTTATGTGACAGAGTCGCACCTGCGTTGTCCCGAGGCTTCCATGTAGATGACTGTGGGGTTACCGAAGATATATTGTTTTCGCCTTATTTTGAGCTTTATAATGTTTCTTGTATTTTGTGTTTTCTTGAAATGAAAACTGCGGTGCCTTCGAGTGTTTTCTTTGGATTTTCACTGTGACTGGACTCTTTTCACTGTCTAATTAACCCGATACAAAAAAAAGTGCATGATTTCATCAACGGGTCTTGCACAGCACTAAAGAACTTCATTTAAATCAATCAGCATGTCTAAACGTAACAGAAAAAAAAGATTAACTGCTTTAAAAATAAGGAATTCGTTGTCAATTGCTAATGCCGAAGAAAAAATAATTAATTACCGCCGCTCCATTGCGTCTAAATGCACGCAATTTTAAAATATGTGTATTACCATTTCCTTTTATGTAAAAAGTGCAGTTGTCTGTGACGGCTGACGTTGATGACTTTATCTACTTCTTCAATACTCATGAGCTACTGGTACATATCACGTAAAGGTTTACTTTCATTAGGAAACCGTGTGTAAAATTAGAAAAAATATAGTTACATATTAAAATTATGGTATTTGCAGAAGCTTTTAGTAGTACATAGATAAATAGTGATACTTTTAAAATTGTTCAGTAAAAAAAATCTTATCATTTAATACTTCCTTAACTTACTCACTGCTTATTAAACATAAAGAAAGCTTTTTGTCTACACCCATTCTATAAATCCTCTATAAAAGTTTCTGAAACAGTTAGCTTATTGCCAACATTAAAACAACCAGTGTCCATAGTAACCATAATATCATCCAAACGAGTGTTATAAAGTTGTACTAAATTTCATTATGCAACTCCTTTGCTATTTCGATTCCTTCCTTACTCATCAAATAGCCACATTCTCACTACTCAATTCGTGGTATCTTTATGAATTAAAAAAAGAACATTGTCATGCACGAGCGTTTTAATACCATAGAGACTAATTAAAAAAAAAAATACCTAAAAATAGTTCATTTGTATTATACATATACTCAACTGTAAAACTTTTCATGAATTTACATAGAGTTCTTACAACACTGTACAACACTCTATGGTTTTAGAACCTTTTATAGAGGATTCATATCATGGGTGTAGATAAAGTCTTATATGCAACTGTACATAATTAGGTATTAAAACACTCGTGTGATAAACCCACATTCGTGTTTGAATACCCCTTATTATACAACAGTTGCATAAATAACTATTACATAGTTAAAACTTTTTTACGGAACCTAAGTACTAATATCCATTTAAGTACTACATCTATTTTCATTATGGTTACCCATAAAATTAACCAAAAATTAACTTTTTCAAAACCATTAACTACTTCTACTTCCCATCTTTACATAGATTAGGTTCATTTCAAAGATCATTTTAATTTTACCCACGATAGTCAAAAACCATATCTAAGTAGTCACGTCAGCGACTGATGTACCAGGGCACCTGCATTGGCAGAAGGTGTAATGCTAATAAAATTGTTTTTCCAACCTTAATTGCAAAGTTCATTGATAAAAGATAGATTGGTTTGGTAAAAGAGTAACTGCATAGATTGCTGGAGTCTGATAAGAAAATTGATAATTGCATTTAGTGCATTTCTTTATCTTTTTATTAAAGATACAATTAAGAACGCACACTAGTTATTGATAACGTCTGACGGTTCGAAAGTCGTAGTCCATTTCTTTCCTGTAGTTAACGATAAGGATAATCTGTAAACTTCAGTCCGAAAAAACAACTTGATGCAATTAATAACGGTCAGTAAAATTATTGGACACCATTACAAAACCCTGCTCAACCTTATTGTAAATACATAGCCAATTACATTGAAAGCAACAAAACAATTCTAAAACTGTAGAGAAATTTTCAAACACATGTTTCCCATTATTTGTCGAGGTTACAATCGAAAAGTGACCCGTTTTAAAAATGCATCGGATAGCTCCCGCCGCCGTCCTACGGGAACGGCGTAATAGACGGACGGTCAAAGTGTTTTCACTTATGAATTGTTAATGAACCATCAACCCCTGGAACCCTTCAAGTTATGGTGCTCCGGCCGCATGGGGTCGTTTCATGGTGTCGACTTTTATGGGAATTACCCTTTAGTTTTTTACGAACTTTCCGTTTTGCAACACCTTGTAAATTGTGGCTTAACAAAAAATGGCCCAGAAAATAACCCTCCAAATACGAGCACATCTTTTGTACCAACAAATTTATTTTTTTACCTCACTTTCTACATAGTTTGTTCTGTGAAAACGTATGATTAACCAACACACGAGTCCAAGTTGAGCAGTAAATTTGAGTCAAACCGAATGGGTTACACGCGGGAAATTTTTCCCGAAGCCGGAGAAAACTTACCATTTCCAGGGGAAAAGTCGGTAAAACTTGGTGCAAGTAATCTAAAGTTAGGTACCAGGGCGGCAGAGGCTATTTAGATGCACATCTTAACTCGCCCATATATCTAGATTGTGAACGAAGTTCGGTCCCGAGCGCGCGCGAACTCGGAAAGTGTTTCCTTACTCCGCTTTTTTCTTGCTAAGCAAAATTGCAAGTGTGGAGAGAGGATGTAATCCAATGAGAATAGAATCTAAATGATTGCTGGAAGTTGGCAATTTTCGATAGTATCGATTTAATTAAACAAAGAGCTGTAAGGATTAGCCGGCCTAGCGGTTTAATCCTGAGAGCTGGAGAGTATGCTGGCGGAATCACGCGACGAGTGTAACTGTGAATGTTAGTTGCAATTTATGTTTTGTTAAACTTTGAATAATGATAAGATTTAATTAGGTTCTCGATTTAATGAAAGTCTACAGTAATTAGCGCAGTACCAACTTATTACTTACTTATATTTTAAGAAAACAAAGTTAAAAAAAAAACAGTAGCACTCCGGGAGAGCCGACAGAAGTGAAAACTTGAACAAGATCCCCTTGGTGAAAGAAAAATATTTGTATAGAATATTGGTCCGTAACCTTATCTAAATAAAGAGCACAATCGCGTTTATAAAAAAGAGGTGTCGGTAACGGTGTTGCGAGCTCAATTGTTTTTTCCCATCTCAAAAATGCCCAACGCGCCTAAAGAAGTTTTCACTTCAAAAAGGTATGGGCATGTGATGCGGAGGAATGAGGGAAATGTCGTGAGGAAAATTTTGAGAATGAATGTGGATTATTGTGGATGGCTATAGAGCAGGGGAAGATCAAAGAAACGATGGATGGACTGTGTGACGGATGATATGGATAGAAAGGGGGTGACTACCGAGATGACAACTAATAGACAAGTATGGAAGAAAGAAACATGTTGCGGCGACCGCAAATTAATTTAGAAAAGGACAGGAGTATGATGATTTTAAGAAAACAAAAAGAAAATCGAAAGTAAAGACAATTTTCAGGAAAAAAATTGGGTGTTTGTAAAGTCAGTTTACGGACGACAATTTTACTTGACAACGTCACAAGCCGAACGCTTAGACCGATCGTGTGTCTCTATCGCTTGTTCCGCGCTCTCGCTTGCACACTCGGCTCAGGCGGAACGTGACACTTTCGTGCGTGCAGCTGGCGTTCATCGATTTATAAGACGTTATCACGTCAAAAAATATATAAATATACAAGGTGGAGACGACATCACAACAATAAATTAAACTGCGTATATCTAATGACGTGCTTAGTCTGTATACGAAAATTCAATCAAATATATACAACGGTTTAGTCAATATAGGTAGTCAAAGATTGGCAACACCCATAGTCGGCACATTACTACTATTTAGTTTGTTTGAAAGAAAGAAGGAAAGAAAATACATTTATTGAGCACAAACCAAAAGGCACACAACACAATAATATTAAACTACAAGTAAAAAATAATATAGAAAACAAATAAAAGTGTAAAAGAGCGTTGTACAGACGCCAGCACATCAAGCTACCCGAAACTGTCAAATTTTCCCAATCAACTTTGAACCTTATCCTTCAACGATAAAGTTGAAAATCTAATAAATAAATTTGACAGTTTGTAGTAGCTTGATGTGCTGGCGTCTGTACATTGTTGAAGTTCGAAAAAAAATTTTTTTTTTTCGTTTCTAGGATTTATTTACTGGTCCCAAAATACTCATAAGCTAATATTGCCAGTGTTTTCATTTATTGCCGAATTGTTGTCTCCAAATTGTATATTATACTTGAAAGCGATATATTTGTTTCCAAACCTGTTTAAGTGCGTTTTTAAGCTATTGCATAGCTTTTATCGCGGGCTTTGAGCGCGGCGACCGAATCAAGAAATTCCGTAACAAAAAAAACCTAACACCCCCCATTCCGCCTACCATGTAATGACGGTTCCCATGACAACGTCATGTCGTCATGGGAACGTAATTTTTATTTTATGTCATCACGTCGTCATCCCAAGTGTAGTGTTGACAAATAGGAAGTATGGAGGTTACAAATGCTTTACCGCGGCAGTCCCCGAGTGTCACACGTTTTTTCTTCATACCTGGTATTTCTTTATAATTAAAACTGTATCTAGGAACTTATTAATTAACCCCACTTTTCAATCACCTAAAAATCCTTCCGAAAATAATTTCTTTCGCACACAATCAACCCTCCAGCCGCCAGCCTACGCCATATTTATTTAATTTTAATAAACAATGCTTTGCATACGCACACGGTGTGTCGTGTGAGCTGCTGATAATGCGGACATTTGCATCGGACGCGCCTGTGACTTATCTGCAGGTGGCCTAGGGGTGGGGCATTTGTTATTATTTTACTAGTTCATTTTTTGCGATAATTATATCGGCGGTTGAAAGGCTAATTGATCTAAGCGACATTTTGTAAAACTTGCAGGAGGATGGATTGGTTGTTTTTTTTTTAAATCATAATAAGATCTTATTAAGATTGATTGATTTAAGTAAATAAAAGTCTATCAAATAGTTGTTTTTTTATGAACTTTTTAAAAAAAAAATAACTATGATCCGTCCAGGAGGACGGATCATAAAATTGCAGGAACAAGTTTTACAAAATGTCGCTTAGATCAATTAGCCTTTCAACCGTCGATATACATATATTTATTGTTTTTTTTTTACCTACTTCATTGACATAATCTTTTCAGTATTTGACATAATATACCAACAATTTTCTATATTTTTTTTAAATCAAATTAGATTTGTTACAGTTGACTACAGCTGTATCATGCCACTAGGCAATCATGTCATTTGGTTTAAATAGGTCCTTATTTTTATTATTTTGTTTATCTTTTATATAGATTCTTTTCTTTTAGATTTTGTGAATGTGAGAACGTTGCAGGCTGTAGACTTGTGGACCATTTTCTATTTTACTAAGTACCTGGTACTTGTTGATAGGCCTACACTGTCCTCCCGTACCTATTAACACTGTAATTTGAAAACATTGTAAAAACAATTTATTTTGAAAAGAGTAACCGTGGAGTTTCTTGCCGGCTCTTCTCCATAGGAAGCGACCAATTGGAACCGTGCACCTAGCTTCTGACGTTTCATAAGTGCCCTTGTAGGTTTATGTGAAATAAAATATTTTGATTTCGATTTTGATCCAAAAGGACCTTAATGTTGTAACGCAAAAGGTCAGAAAACGTTAGAATTTTTAATTTACTTGCGTGGTAGGCAAGCATTTGATATGTCTTTTTTGAAGTGAAAACTTCTTTAGGCGCGTTAGGCATTTTTGAGATGGGACTAAACCATTGATTTCGCGACACTGTGACAACACCAGCTTTTGACCATTAAAAAGACATCAACGCGTTGATTACCGCGGTGCCGATTTTTTTCAAGTTTTCAT